>OX438535.1:28639411-29239411 GCA_949316355.1 Bruchidius siliquastri
GCGGCAACCCACACGCAGCAAGCTTTACCCTATGTGCATTGTACATTGATATTGTAAAATATTTTTCCAGGGATTATTTATTTTTTGCTGAAACAAGTCGCACCATAGATGAGGCGATGCGAAAAAAGCACTATGAGCAGTGGCTGAACGAAATCGAGCATGACTGCAACGACGAACTAGAAAAAATCACAAAAAGCATCACTAGGTATGCAATCACATTAATAGATAATATTCAACAACAAACAATAAAGGATGCCCAGAACCACTGTGGGAGATGACTCTCGACCATTTTTTTGTACTGGTTGACGCGTCACTTTCATTCATCAGACTTATGTATGAGTAGCGCCATAGTGCGCGATGCTTGGAGATGAGTGTTGATGCTGCTATCACACCCTTACGTATATACCATCCGATTGCTCTATACCGTTAGACCGTCAGGCTACACTGACGAGTCTAGGCTAAAGACGAAACATGCATCTCTATAGCAGGTCTGAAGTTTGAGGAGTTACAATGAGTAAGCTACAATCTGGATGGTTGATATTTGTATCTTTTTTCAGGTTGAAACCTTTGAAAGACATTGCACTGAAATGGGACTCAGAAAAAGGAAGTGGAGACCACGCAGTGGAGAAACAACATAGATCAAAACCAATTGAAAGTGACGATGAGCTGGAAGTTACTAGTAGCAAAATAACAATCACTAACATGTCAATTAGCGCAGATGCCGACAATCAATCTGAGGGAAGCAGCGTTGAAGATGGAAGCACTGACGGAGATATGACAGTAATGAATATGCCTCTAGAATGAATTTTCTCAATAGTACGAAGTACGAAGACTGATGCACGAGAAAAATTACTTTGAACGTGTTAACGTCCAATGAATTCAAAATTCATATGATTCTATGTATTATTTTTATAAAAATCTCATATAGATGTTAAATTCAAAAAATGAGAAACTGCTTGGTGTCGTTCTTCTAGTTCTCCGAATGTGTAAATCTGATTTCTAAATTTTAATAAAAGTGAATATAAGTCATACTGTGATTATGAAATAAATTAATAGTTTGTCATACTTTAAGTGAATCCACAACTGGTAAGTGATGGGAATTAACATCAACAATAACATGTTATGGCACGATCATGTTATTGGCCTGGCTAGGTCGGCGTCCCAGAAGCTGAGATTCTCTTCCGATCCAGGAAATTATATTCTCTGGAACAGCTGCTGCTGCTGCTGCTGTACAAGGCCCAGATCGAACCGTGGCTGGAGTACTGCTCCCATGTGTGAGGATGCGCCCCAAAGCACTCCCTGAAACTGCTGGACACAATCCAGAATCGAGCAAAACGTCTATTGGATGCGCCTGACCTTACAAATGACCTCCACAGTCTCGAAAATCGGAGGAGGGTATCTGATCTGACTATCTATTCTACAGATACTATCATGGCAAATGTTTGACCAAGGTGTCTCGTATAATAGCACCAAGAGTCGGCATGACTGGCATGCATATAGGGGTCCAACTGGTGAATCCTCCCAGGTCGAACTTCTAACGCCTCGAACAAACCTCTTCCAAAAGTCCTCCTTTTGGAGAACCTCTGTCTCTATTTTATAGATATTTTCATGGCAGATGCTGGACCGAGCTGGCTCGCATAACTCCAAGAGTCGCCAGTACAGCAAATACTAGAAGAGCTCATCAGGCGCATCTTCACCTAGTCGAGCTTACAATGCCTCGAACAAGACTGTTCCAAGAGTTATTCTTTTGGAGAACCTCGGCGTTGTGGAATGAGCTACCGGGGACTTTGTTCCCCGATTATTACAGTCTACAGCGTTTTAAGGTCAACGTGAATAAACATTTATTCTCACGCAGTGCTTATGAATCGCGATATGCTATATGCATTTTCCGTGAGGTCTTCACAGACAGACTGAAGAAATGGACGCCTTTAAAGTCAACGAAGTCCAGTTACTAGATTTCTGTCAAGAATCTGCTGATCAACAACATGTTAGAGAATACGATCTTCTCGGGGCTGAGTCTGCTTCCCCAATTTACAGAAGAGGGGAATCATTCCTGATGCGAATTCGATTTGATAGATCCTTGGAACCTGAAAGGGATGCTATCAGAATCAAGTTTGATTTTGGTGTGTGCATTTGTTAATTTTATTGTGCAGATTTAGAAGAACGCCTTTGTAGTTTTGGTTGCTGCTTGATTATTTGTTGTTAGAAGTTATGTGAGATTACAACCAAAACTACTACTGTGGGTGGGTATGTCAAACAGTCTGAGAAAATGTTTTGAGAAATCGTTAACTGACCAGTTACCATATGTAGGATACGTGGGGACCTAGGCGGGAAAAGAGAAAGCAGGACTAGAAACTCATGCATTGACTTCCAATCGCTGCATTTTTCATAGATAACCCCTCGCCTATTCACCTTGACCTTAACACGCTGTAGATTGTAACCATCGGAGAACAGACTCTGGGGCAGTTCATTCCACAACGCCGAGGTTTTTCAAAAGCTTCGACTGTGGAGGTGCTTTGTAAGATCAGGTGCATCTGCCAGACGTGCTGCTTGTTTCTGGATTGTATCCAGAGGCTTCAGTGAGTGCTTCAGAGCGCATCCCCACACATGCGGGCAATACTCCAGCGATCAGAGTTTATCTAGCTGTTCTGACAACATAAGACTTCGGTGCATTAAGCTGCATTCCACTTGTAGATCCCCGATAGCATTGACTTTCCTGGTTCCATGCAGTAAATGTGAGTTCCCTCATCTGCGAAGCTGTATATAGTATTATATATCATATCAACAGTTCGTTGATGAACAGCAAGAGCGTTGGAGGAAGGGCAAATCCCTTTGGGACATCCGCGTTGATGACAAAGACCTAGGAAGCATACCATAAATGCTGGTGTTAGCAGACGTTAGGTATCAGCACCGCCCTAGACTAATAGGCACACAGAGAACTGGCAAAAATATGGATAGAGAGATACCAGTTTCTTAATCAACTATGTATAATAAAGATAATAATAATAATAATAATAATAATAATAATAATAATAATAATAATAATAATAATAATAATAATAATAATAATAATAATAATAATAATAATAATAATAATAATAATAATAATAATAATAATAATAATAATAATAATAATAATAATAATAATAATAATAATAATAATAATAATAATAATAATAATAATAATAATAATAATAATAATAATAATAATAATAATAATAATAATAATAATAATAATAATAATAATAATAATAACCTACTATCCTTTTATGGTAGCTCCTGCCACTAAAAGGTGAGCGGTGAGGTCCGCTAAACAACTTCCCCCAATCCCAAAGTGTGACACACAGGCTGAGGGAATGAATGGCACATCGTCCGACGATGATTTTAATAAAAAACTTCATGTCCCCCTCACCTCCCAGACTGCGATCTAAATACGCTCTTGAGATACCTCTAGGTTATTCATCTAATCTCTTTGTTATTTTGTACAAAAACAATTTAGAACAACTAGTAGTGAGGTTTAACTTGAATATTATGTGCGGATTAGCAACAAAGTATAAGCGTTTGGAAGCATTTCATATCAGCATTAAGAGCGTTTTGAACAACTTCTCGCGGCAACACTGGTGGAATCATCTATATCTATGGGAATAACGCCTCATACACTTCAGGGTCAGAAAATCGTATTCCCGGAAACTGTAAATAATTGATACATTTTTTTTTAAATTCCAAATATCTGTTTTGCATTTATACGCTAAAATATTGTGAGTATACTAAAAAGACATTTTACCTTGGAGCAAGCACAAGATGCGTAGCATTGATATAATTATAGAGATATCAGCTATGGGTTTGTCATAATTCAATGTCAGTATTCAATAAGATTTCGTTGTGGAAAAATGTTGCAAATTTACATTCAATAAAATAATTAAATCAATGGTGGGATATTAGTTTTATTACGTTAGCGTTATGGATCTTAAGGAGTTAAATGTCGTGAGCATTATAAGTGGTCAAGCAGGATATACTGTCGAAATAATGGTTCTCTATTTGAAAATATTTTGTGTATTTTTGTCTACTACGGGAGCAGTCACAATGGTAAGTGCTTATTGAGTACTTCAAAGAGAAACTATAGTTATCAGCGTGGTTCTTCCACCCATTTTACATGTAGATTTGCATCAAATTTCTTATTATGACGAATCTGCAAATCTCAAATCAATCTATAGCACAGTTTTTTGGAAAATTAAATTTGAGCCGCTGACCACAGTAAAACGATATTAATGGTGCATTTTTTTTATTACTTCGTGAAAGCTTCTCCACCGAACTATAAATTTCCACAAAACTAATTTTATATAAAAGAACACGCGACTAAACTTTTCGCGTTAGTGCCAAGTCGATCTGCAAAGCCATTCCATCCAAAAAATAGAGCACTTTTGGATATCACTTCGAGGCAACGCTGTAGGTCCGGCCGCGAACCTCAATACGAAATTCTGATAGTTAATAATAGAATAACATTCAGAGCACTTCTCTCCGCAAACTTCCTTTTCCAAAACCGATCCTTGAACGTTGTGGAATATTCTTTACGAAAAACTGTCAAAGTGAGATTAGAGCTTTATGGGTCTGACGCTAAGAGTATAGGAGTGAGTGACACAAAAGCGCAGATAAAAACAAAAGGAATTCAGTGCTAACGCTTTGCATAGAGTATAATAATAACCACGATGGTCACAAGAATCTAAAAAAATGCCGTCAAGTAAGTTGACGCTGTACTTCATCAATGTTATCAGTTCATAAACCCAGATTTAAATCATATTTTGGAACCGTTGATAAGTGAAGTTGAATTTAAAGAATATTATAAGGCTTCAAATCGTTTATAATTTAAAAATTTCCAAGTATTCGGAAGTTTCCATATTTTTCAAATCCAATCAACTGATACAACTCCACGTGAAATACAAGACAATTTTGTTAAGAAGATAAATTCTGGGCTTTGGATCAATTAGTCATGTATAAATAGGTGAACAAAGAAGTTACCAAAACGTAAGCTCAGCAGTGACTAAGCACGCATAGTGTACAAAAATAGAAGAATGAAACGCATAACATTAAGAAATATTCCAGGTATGATGTAGTCATTCCAGGATTTGATTCAATCAAATCAATTTGTCTCTGTAGTTAGTGACTCATCCACTACTACCTTCATTTGTTTTCATTGTGGAAAGATTCATAGATTGCAATGAGGTCATCTTGAACCATGACATTTTTTTGAAGAATTTTCCAAAACTATATTTGGAAATAGAGAGTAGAACAACGACAACTGATCTGGTACGGACACCTACCAAATAAATGGAAAACAGGAAAACCGGCACATACATGAAGAAAAGGTATGGAAGAAGCTATGGCAAGAAAAGCCCTGAGGGAAAACGACTAGCATGATAGAAAATATGGCGAACGAGATGCGGGAAGCGGCAGCAGCTGAAGGACCTCGCTTTATAATATATAGAAAAATCGTAAACTGAAGTACAATAACTGGATAGAGGTTGTGATCAAATTCTGAGTTCTTGCACCACCATTTATGCTCTACAAGTAGTTGAAAAATCGAACCAGAAAACTGCAGAACACTGTAAGAAAATCTAGGTCGACATCGAACTTTCGAGATGTCACCTGAATGCCCAAATGTTATCTTACAATAAATTCAAAGAAACAACGAATGTAGTCAAGTCTAGGAAAGAAGATGAGAGAAATGAAGCAGGAAAGGGGAAGATCAAAGAGGCGAAAAGGATCTTTTAGGACAAGTGGCGGTTAGATATTATTGAAGTTGGAGTGAATAGTGTTGTTTGATACGTACTATGGTGGGTTGATCATTCTGCGCAAGGTACTGCTTTACAAGACCTTAGGAATTCGCATCTTCGTTTTGGCGAGAAAACCCAAAGCCGCACATGCCTAAATTATAGCTGGTCTTATTACCATTTTATAAAGCCAAATCTTGTTGATAAAACTTGAATGTCTGTATTAGTACTCTACTAAATAGTATGTAATATATCACTGCGGATTTACTAAGTGAGAACACGCTTGCACACTTTTAATTTAATGCGTAATTATTATCAGCAGATTTCCATTATTTATGTAATTGGCTTCATTAATACATTGGTGACATTTTTTAAGAACACAAGTATAATTTATCATGAGGAATGTGTTTTTCTATCTTGATTTACACATATCGCTACAATGTTACAATGTTATATATAAAAATTGTATTAGATCAACTAATGCAGCCCTACCTCAGTACTGCATTGATAAGATATAGATATGAATCATATTATATAAGCATGCACCGTAGTGTAGTCTGTTTCATATATGTTATCGATATTATTTGAAGACAACTGAAATCACCTCGGCTGCATACGTGAGTATTTATCACAAAAATTTCCTGATTTAAGAAACGCGTGTATGATATGCAAGAAATTATTCCAGCAAGCATCAGGGGATTAACATCAACAGCAACATCTTGACACGATCATGTTGCCGGCCATGCTAGGTCTGCATCTCAGAAGCCCATGTTACTCGACCGCTCCAGAAAAGTGTATTTACCGGAAGAGCAACTGCTACTCCACACGGCTAAGTTCAGACCATCTGTGGAATGCTGGTCGATGTGGGAGGATGTGTTACGAAGCTTCTGGATACAGTCCAGGAAAGAGAAATATGTCTGGTGGATGCACCTGACATTGCAAAGCACCATTACAGCCTAGAACATCGAAGAAAACTTACTGATATGTCCCTGTTCTATAGATTCTACCATGGTAAATGGTCGACCTAACACAGAAGTCATCAGTATAGCGAGGTGCCAGTGAGCACTTCCTCACCAGGTCGAACATCCAACACCTCGAACGAGGCTTTTCCAAAATTCATTCGGAGAATGAATGTGAATAGACACTTATAATCTGGCAACGCTCCTGGAAGTTGGGTACTTTTATAGATATTGAGGGAGCGTTTGACAAAACGACCTTCCAAAAAAAAAATCACTGCCTTTACTGAAAGGCGTTTTCACCATTGTCAGCGGCTGGATACTCAACATGCTTTCTAAGGTTAATTTAGGGGAAGTTACCATGGGAAGTCAAGTAACAAGAGGCTGTCTGCAAGGCTCTATCACCACTTCTTTGGAACCTAGTTCTTGATAGCCTAAACAGGCTCGGCAAAGCTTGGGGCACCTCGAGAAGCTATGGGCGACGCAGGTCATTACAAAGCTTCAGCTGAGTCAAGAACAGGTGCAATGCGATGTACACCAACAACAGAAATGGAGGTGATGCTAAACTTGCCGTCACTAGAAATTTATCTAGAAGAAGTGGCTCTGAGAACGAGGGTACGCTACAAATCTTTTGGTATCCAGCCAAACAGGGTACGGGATAGCTAGAAGTCGCATGTGGCACATCGCTTCTGCATTAGTTGCAACAGGCTATCTATATAGAAAAAGTAAATATGCATAACGAGTATGTTAAATGCTGACATGAGTTTTCTCTGCATAGTGAGACAAGATGAATCCCTACTGTTTGTTGGAGGAGAGCGACACGTTCGAAGAAAATTCCTGCGGGAGTGTCGAGGATGGGAGCTCTGAGAATGGCTCAGACTCGGAGAGGGAGGTGGGGCAGGAGATGGAAATGGACGGCGAGGAACAGTACGAATTTGTGGAAGAGGAGGGTTCAGAGAGGGAGGCGGAAGTGGATGACGAAGAAGAGTACGAATGTGAAGAGGAGGATGGATCGGAGATGGAGAGGGGGCAGGAGATCGCAGTGGACGAAGAGGAGCAATGTGAATCAGAGGAGGTGAGAACGAGAATTCTTGACATCTATGCGCGCTCTCATGTGAGAAATAGAAGAATCACATTGAAAATCGAAACAGCAGTGGCCTATATCATACGTCAACAAATATTTGCAATAACCGGTAAACGCAATGACAGACAAACTGACTGAGATAAGCAGGATAACTGATCAATTATGACATGTCTCCCACTTTTTCTATTTTTTCTTCCGAGAATCTCTCACCGAGAGAGCTGATCAAAAAAACCAAGGTATGTTTTGACGCATCCCCCAGAAACCAGGGGGGAATATGTCATTCCTTTCCTCCCCCTCCCCCTCCCAATTGGCGCGTCCTCGGACACTTCATAAGACGTCCAAATCACGTATCTCAAATTCAACGCTACGCTACGCGACAAGTCGTTTCGATTCGGCAATGTTTGCAGATAACAAAAAGAAGAAATGCTACAAATTGCAATTCAGATCACTTTCTCGCCAGCCTTGTCCTGGATCGACCAGGAAAATCCCAATCCAAAATTCGCACAGACGCGGGCAAGATTACTCATGTGATTGGTGCAACTCGTCATGTCACACGCATCTGATATAAATGAATTCGCGGTATAAGAAGCGGTAGAATCAAGCTGGCCTGGTCAGTGCGCGATGCTCATCTGTTATTGATCGGGAAGGGTCAAGTGCGAATTAAAAAGTGTTTCGGAGATACCGTTATCAAACTAAAAGGAGTGAAAATACTAATTATTGTACACAGTGCTTTGATTTATGGGAAGTTTGACTTTCGAATCTGCATAATTTATTGGTGAATAATTAAATATTTTATTTATTTATTTTTCAATTATTTACTAAGTATCATCCATATCATACAAGGGGTCAATAAGCAGCATGAGATAAAAAAATACATACCTAAATTTGTGGAGTGTCATAGTTAATCATGCGGATGAAAAATTGATTAAGTATTAGAACAGAAAGTTTCATAAATAGCATAGTCACATGGGAGTAAGAATTTTACAGAACAATTGTAAAACGGATAAATAGAACGCTAGATCTGACAACTCTAGTTTTTCATTCATGATTAGGACCTAGTTAGCCAGTTGACAAGTAATCTAGAGCCCTTGCAAACAGTCCGCAGATGATGTAAATATAAATCGAAACAATTACTGGAAGAAAAAGAGTTTTATTTATAAATATTTGTGTTCTAATACACACTTATTTATTTGAATAATTAAATAGTTTCACCAAGTAATAGCATCTACAATATACATATTTATTTATGGATTAACTTTGGAGCGAAACTGCATAGGACAAAATTGAATTCCAGGCATGTTGTACACATTTTGCAAAAATCATGATACTTAATTGTAGTTAGTTAATCTTTAAACAAATGCCACGTCCATCCTAATCAACCGAGCTTCACAAGGAGCTTCAGCTTAAACTTTGAATAGTTCTTTAGATACATCAGTTGAAAAAAAATAAACCTAACAATTGGCAATTTTCCACTAATTTGTTTAATGAAAATTTGAGTACACAATTTTGAACTTGCGCATAGTGAAATTATGATTTCTTGTAATATTTTGGACACATTGTCATGTGACAGTTACCTTAAATTGTTGGAGAAAATCTTTGTAAGGTTTGAGCAGTTCTAAATCTATTCTGACCAATTTTTATTTTTTCAAAATTGAGAGGTCCAGAAGAAGGAATGACTAGTATACTCGGGAGTTGTATGGCAAAATTTAACAGATTTTTTTCATGTGCGGTCTTCAGACATATGAGAGTTTTATCTATAATAATGAAAATATGTAGTGTCCCGTTTTCTACTTTTTATCGTTAGCTGATCCTATAATAATTTTACTAGGATGTCATTTCAGCTATGAAGCGACTCCATAAATGACTTTCCTGATGCATCTACACCGTCGTAACGGTTTGATTTGTATTAATATTTTCGCATTATTTTCCTTACGTTTTTCCGACATTAACTTGGACCGTGACCTGTGGCGGATCACCTCTATTTTGATTTTCGAATCTATTGCCAAATGTTCCAAGATTTTTATGGGATACCATCAGTATGTGTTGTGCATCGTTTTAGTCAACAATTATTTTCATCTGGTAAACATTAGAATAAGATGAATAGTAATACTTTGTCAACTAAATTAATGTGATATCGCGCGATGTACGCGTAAAGAATGTGTCGTATCATAAATAGTGTCATTTGAAATTATGAATTTGGACAAAAAATTATTATCAGAGCTTCTGATGCAAGTTTTGTTTGAATACTGCGTTGACACCTTTACGTATTTGTGAAAATTTTCAAATTATTTATGGGAATGCTGGAACTTTAAATTAACATTGAAATCCAAACACACAATACACACATTAGTGAGGTCACTACTGATACAGCTCATATTAACTAAGATTTGTATGACTGTAATCTTGGATGAAATACAAGAAACAAAGGGAAAAAATAATATTTACTAAAAAAACTAGATATTTGTTAATGTTTGCTTACGTATTCTCGCCAGACTGCAGAAATGGACGTCTTGCAAGTCAACGAAGTCCAGTTACTAGACTACTGTCGAGAATCTGCTGATCAACATCATGTTGGAGAATACGATCTTCTCTGGGCTGAGTCTGCTTCCCCAATTTACAGAAGAGGGGAATCTTTCCTTATGAGAATTCGATTTGATAGACCCTTTGAAGCTGAAAGGGATGCTATCAGAATCAAGTTTGATTTTGGTGAGTAGATTTGTTGATTTTATAGTACAGATTGTAGTGAAAGCCTTGTAGTTTTACTTGCCGTTTGACATGTCTTTGTTTTGTTAAAAGTTATGTGAGATTACAACCAAAATAGCTACCGTTGGTGAGTAGTTCAAAATGTAAGAGAAGAGGAATCGTTAACTGATCATTTACCATATGTAGGATATGTGGGCCCCTGGGCGGGAAAAAGGAAAGCAGGACTAGAAACTCATGCATTTACCTCAACTCCCCATTTGTAGATCCCCATTCGACAATTCTTCAAATCTTCTCACTGATCTGGACGGCATCCTGGTATCGCTGAAGTAATATCTCTCGTCATAGCATTGCCTGGTTCCATGCAGGAAATAAGGGTGCCATCATCTGCGAAGCTATATATAGTATTATATATCATATCCAGCAGTTCGTTTATGTACAGCAAAAAAGCGTTGATTGCAAAGACCTAGGAAGCATATCCATCCACCACCCTAAATGCTGGTGTTAGCAGACGTTAGGTCAGACGAATAGAAAACACATAGAAAACTGGCAAAAATATGGATAGAGAGATACTAGTACAGGAAGACCGAGAGATTCATAGCAGACCCTAACAGACGTCGGGAACAGGAATAGAGTTCACTTCACCTTCTGGTAGGAATTTTCACCGACCACTATCAACTGAAAAGACCTTGTCCCTCGTTCCACTTCCTAGGGAAGTGTGCTGTATATCATCACCTTAGAGCCGAGGTTTCCGGCATAACGGAGTTTGACCAGGAAGAAGTATATTCATTGCTGTCGTTGGCTATCCTGACATTCATTAGAACGTCTGGTAGGTTCCACTTTAGCAAACCACCATGTTAGTTTGTTTTAGTATTGGTTCTCAGGGTCGCCAAATAAAGTCTAAGCCTACTACAGGACAGGCTTACTACTACTAAAATAAAGTTGGATAACATTTTACTGCGTTTCAATAATGACATCTATCTGTATAGTCTATCAAATAATATAATCATTAATATATTTTTACGTCTTGCGAGTTAAATTGCTAATAAATTAAAACTGAAACACGCCTAGGAGCCACTAGTTTCCATATAAATGCAATAAAAATTATAATTTACCTATATTATGTAAACCGACAATATTAATAGGCTTGTAAATTATGTATTTTTTATAGATAAGTTATCTCAAAGGCAGTCCATCGCCTTCAGAAGCGCTGCGAATACTTCTGCTCCAGAGCTTTTTCAACTGGATTTCAATATTTCTGGCAACCCCTCGTAAATGTGCGATTTTGCTCATTCTTCTCACATACTGGATTTGCAAATACGTCATTTCATATTTAAAAATAACATTTAAGCTGTCACACGTGCCCATATATGATTAGTTTTTTCGGTACATAATTAACTGGATGATTTTGGAGCTTTAAACCTGTCAGTATAGAAAAAATGGACCAATTAATCAATCGATGAAAAAAACATAAAATTTCCTCTATTTCTCTAACAACTTATGTAGGTTCGTTTAGTAATTATTAATGCCTAATTCCTGAAACGTCTAGGCGTAATACATACGTTATTATAAGCGATTGATAAATCTTTAAATTCACCAGGGCATAGATTAGCTAAGATTGATTGCGATCGCTGTAGTTCCCCCAAAAACTGCCAATGACCACATAACACTTGGTCAAATAAAAGGACATTTATTATCCAAAGGCAATATTACAGCAAAGAGGGCTGCTGAGACCAAAATCCTTGGTCCTTAGCCAGTTTAACTATTTTCTGGTTGTTTGATATTGTTCCTGACACAAACATCTACTGAAACCATTTCTATACGAAAATTGTTTTCTACGGTGAGATCCTTTGGAAATATAATCAATATCACCCCAAACGTCTGTATCAAATTTTCTAGTAATATTTTCATTCTATTATAGGTGAGAGTCCTAAACTTCCACAAGGTACAAGAGCCGTGATGCGAATTCAACCTGAAAAAATGGAATTGCCGAAAGATGTTTTTAAATGGGGAGGAATATTGAAAGAAACCCATGGCGAGGATATAGTAGTAGAAATTAGACCACCACCAAATGCTCCAGTAGGAATCTGGAAGTGTTTTATAGTAACGTCACTGATAGATCTAGCTGGCCAACGGCAGGAGTTTCCTGTAAGTAATACAACAATAACTATCTCAGCAATAATTATAATTCATGATATCATAAAATGGTTGAGGTTAAATCTGCATCACGGAAAGTTTTCTTTTAGCTTCATACTTATTTCGTTATCGTTTTACTGTAGTTTTTTTTTAGGCGAAACTATTATTATAGCTTTTCTCTCAACATCCTTTAAATTTATCAATAAGAAAATATGATACGTAGATGTTTTCCTTGAATTTTAACATCGAGTTAAAAATAGTATTCATCGGTATTCTCCGAAGGAGACATAAATCTGGAAATTAACATCATTTACATAAAATGTATCTTTTAGATAGGATGATCCACGCATATAAAAAAATGAACGGTATCTTTGTATTGTAAGATCCTTCCTCAATTCAGAGTAATAGCTCGGGTATTGGCTTGGAGCAGCCCGTACTACCCTATCATACCGCAATTTTGCGAAAAGAGTTGCAATAATAATATTAATAATAATAATAATAATAATTATAATAATAATAATAATAATAATAATAATAATAATAATAATAATAATAATAATAATAATAATAATAATAATAATAATAATAATAATAATAATAATAATAATAATAATAATAATAATAATAATGGCTTAGGGTATGTCGCTTAAACACACCCGAACCTTTACCAGAAATAATAGTGCCACTACAACCTGCTGTACACCACCCAGCTAAGGATGTTTTACCGGTGCAGTAGACAACCACTAAAGCTGGTAAACAATGACAGCGCATACAATTGATAGTTGAGATGAACACCGCTGTAATGCGTTGTTATTACACCGCCACGAAACTGGAAACCATCACCACAGGCTACAAAAATGAACTGCACAAACTTTTTATTGCTCAACACCCAAACCTGCTACCACACGTAACAGAACAGAGGCTAGTTGACCATAAACGACTCATTGTTAATAATAATCCTCTCAGACCTCTGGAACTACAAGCCATAAAAATTCTGGTAACTGCCGAAATCAATACAATAACTGACACGCGAAGCAAATCAACTCCAAACATAGCCGCAACACTTATCATCAACACACAACAAGAAATAAACTCAGAACACAAAGACATACACAAAGACACACTGGACGCAGTGCCCACCAATCCACATTCCTCAACCGCACAGGAGCAGAACAATATTCAACCTCCCTTCATCACCTACAAAATCGAGGGAATGAAGCATGAACAAGCTATTAGATGGTTGAGCACCAATCCTACACTAAAAGAACCGCTACCCAAAGTAATTTTCAAGTCTAGCACTCAATGCATATTAAGCACAATAAACAAAAATGTAATTCCATAATTTATAATAAGCGATAGCAACACCGAAGACATTCATAACATAATATATGCTGCAGCAGCTCCCACACTCATAATGAACGAGCGAAGGTTGCCAGAAAGAACTGAAAGACGCATGGGTAACAGACCAAAGCCTAGTTGGCAAATTAGAATTGAGAATAAGATCAGCACCATCAGAAAAGATGTGGCACATCTCATACAATATACCAACAATAATAACACCTTAAAACACATTGCAACAACAGTGAATAGACTCAAATCTCGATCACCACAAACACCATCACCAGAGATATCAGATTCACTAAAACAGAAATTATCGGTCTTTGCAGCAAGACTACGTAGATACAAAGAATCCAACGGAAGAAGGGATGTGAACAATCTTTTTCGGAGGAATTAGAAACAGTTCTAAAACATCAGGCGACCGGATAACAACAATATAACCCCTAAGCAAACAAGAACTAACTGAATTCCAGAGAAGTCAATGGCAGAACTAGAAACACACAACGGAAATGCCGCATGGATCAGAGAAGAAGAGGAAAAACATGAAATAGTAGAAACAATTAGGCACACCCACAATTGGAAATGCCCAGGCGTGGACAACATACAAAATTTCGGGTACAAGCAATCCACCTCAACATATGAAGCTCTCGCAAACCAAATCAACAAAGCTATATTCAAACCTAATAGGCTCCCCAAATTTCTCACACAAGGTATAACGTACATGAAACCCAAAAACGCAGATACCAAAAATCCGGAAAATTATCGCGCAATCACCTGCCTCCCAACGTTGTATAAGATTATAAACGCAACAATATGCAGAAGAATAGAACATCTAAGACAGAACAATATACTTACGGAAGAACGAAATGGATGTAGAAAACAAAGTCAAGGTTGTAAAGAACAACTTATAAATGATAGCGTGATCATGGAACAGACCAGAAAATAACACAGAAATTTACATAGACTATTAAACAGCATTTGACTCTCTCTGTACCCCATAGCTGGCTGATAAAAGTTCTAGAAACCTATCAGATGAAACCACTCTCCAATGCACTCAACAATACAAATTATGGTTTCAACATCAAGTATCAGAATAGGATCCAACACAAAATCAATCATATCCTCTACATTGATAATACAAAACTATACGCAGCCTCTGAGATGCATCTAAAAGGACTACTCAGAGTAGCAGAGGCTGTTACGTCGGTCATCAAAATGGAGTTCGGCACGAGCAAATGTAAAAAACTCCACATCAATGAAAGTCAATGGAAGAACCATTCCAAGAGGAAACTGTAAATGGAGCAACGTTTACCAACATGGACCAGGATGAAACGTATAAGTATATGGGCTTTTATCAAAACACAAATATCTACCATACGCAAATCAAAGAATAACTGAAAAACGAATTCAACAACTGTCTAATGAAACTTCTGAAAACAAAACTAAACTCTAGAAATCTTACCAAAGCTATCAACACATTCGCAAGACCGGTCCTCACGTACTCCTTTGGCATCATCAAGCGGTCCCAGACTAACATAGACAGCATCCATACCCTCATCCGAACAGAACTCACGGAACATCGAATATTACACCCAAACTCATGCAAAGATAGACTTGCCGTAGACAGAAATCAAGGAAGCAGTGGATTTACAGACATACGAATACATCACGCAAAACTAATACATCTTAAAACACTCAGACATTTTTTTCAACGCAAGCAAACCAATTTACATAGAGCGATAGTGAAAGCAGACAATAACTACAAACCTCTTGCCATCTCACATCCAAACCACTAAGCAGACACACAGAATTACGCTATTTAATTGATGTTGCTATTCCCAATGATAACAACATTCAAGGCACCTATTCTGGGAAAATATCTAAATACACATATCTCGCAATAGAAATTAAACGAATCTGGAACCAAGAAAAGGTCATTATCATTCCCCTCATTATGTCACTCTCGGGCCTCACACAAACCACATTCACACCACTCATACAGCGACTGGGGCTGGCCGAAAAGTTACACAAAACCTTCCAAAAGTCTGTCATCCTCAAGACCTGTAGTATTGTATGAAACTTCCTCAGCACAGAGCAATAGCTCGGGTACTGACTTGGTAGAGCCGGTCAGTACCTGACTACACCACAATTTTGCGAGAAGATGATAATAATACTAATTGTCTTTATAAGGGCGAAATTTAGCCAAAGGCTAATCTTACCTTTAATAACTATTGAAAATAATATATAATTGTATAATATTTCATAATGCTGAGTTATGATGATAAGAATCCCACTTCTGAGATTTGTAAGATAGATTTATAGTTCAATGAATGTTCATTCATCATCAAAGACATTACTAAGATCTTTAACATTAGATACCCGTTCTATGATAAATATATACACAAATTTTAACATGAGATCCAAATTATTAGCATTACACCATACCCACAATCGGTTTAGATCTTGCTGTAAAATTGACATACGTTCCATTGTTCCATCCAGGTGCCAGATGATATTTACATTCTCTTCAACCCGTGGTGTCAAGACGATGATGTTTACATGGAAAACGATGAGGAACTGGAAGAATACATAATGAACGAATCTGGTAAAATCTGGTGTGGTACCTTCAAGAATCCCGAAGGAAAAGTATGGATTTTTGGCCAGTTTGATGAGATCTCACTGCCAGCTGCAGTTTTCCTTCTAGAAAAATCTAGACTAGCAGCTGCCAGAAGGGGATCACCTATCATGGTTTCCAGAGCTATATCAGCAGTGGTAAATATAATTAATTTCCATTCATGATTTAATTTACTAAAATGTAATATTCAAGTTTCAAAATATGTTCCCAAGTTGTTTTCAATGCAAGTCTTATGTAGAAAAATGACTTTGTTAACCCTCATTCGAGGGGTTGGAAGTGCGACCTGGTGAGGATGTACCCGTTGGCCCCTTAGTGTTTGCTTAACTGGAAAATCTTGGTGTTATTATGTAAAACAGCTAAGTCGAACGTTTGCTATGATACTATCTGCAGAGTCAGCCACCCATCTTCGGTGTTTCAGACTGTGGAGGTCCTTCGTGGGGTCAAGTGCATCTACCAGGAATATTTCTTGTCTAAACGAATCGGTCTCTCAGGAAACTATCCAACCACTGGCATCATCCCAGTAGCAGCCCATAGGCATAAAGCTTGACCTGGATTATTTCATGCCACACCCTATCAAAAGCCTTCGATATATCAAGTGCGACGACGCAAGAATCTCCATGAAGCTCAATCGTAGACCAGATCTCCCGTTGATCTGTGCCTTCGGTCTGGATCACTAGCTTTTCTGGTGCAACTTTCAAGAATACATATTATATCTCGGTATTGCTGAGCACAATCTTAACTGTTCTTCCAGATAAACTCAGTGGACGACGAAGGTCTCCTGGAAGGTAGGTGGGATGGCGACTACTCAGAAGGTACCTCACCGTTCGCCTGGACAGGATCCTTAGCCATCCTAGACCAATACCTCAACAGTGGAGGACAACCGGTCAAATACGGACAGTGCTGGGTCTTTTCTGCAGCCACAGTTACGGTATGCAGAGCATTGGGGTTGCCTTGCAGATCCACCACCAATTATGTCTCTGCCCACGACACCAATCAGACACTCACTGTGGATAAGTATGTTTATCTTTGATTTCAATATATTGGATGAAGAATACTCTGTATATTGCAATGAACTGTATACGTCTACTAATGCAACTATAGAAAATTGTCTTATAGTTGCTTCTTAGATCTATTGCTCTTGAACTGGTATTCTTTATAGTTTCTGTAGTATTATAGACTGTTGGGGCCCACGAGCTGCAGCAGCCAAAACGTTAATAAATGGTAGAATAGGTGATGGCCCATTTCAAACGTATTGTATTATCACTAAACATTAACAATGTAAAAGTTATATTTCAGCTTATTATTTCATTAGTAATGAAAATAATATATTTTTAATATAATAGGCGCATTTTATATAATCCGTTGCTATCAAAATGCTTGGAATGTTCACTTTGCACAGAAATTGTGCAACTCTATTGTAAATGCTATTTCACTCCTACCTATTTTAAAAAGTTATTCCTTGAAGGCAATTTTTGGCTGTAGTTGGATCTAACAATAAGTGTTTGAAAATAGAGATGCACCACAGAAAATGATACAGTAAGATAAGACTGCACATATACAGCATAAAACAGTCCTAGACTGGTCCATAGTCAACACAAGAACTGTTTAGCTTAAACTGAAGATTTGTAAGATACTTGCTTCTCTTGTTTGCGTAGAAGTAAAACTTTTCTATGCACATTTTTTCAGATATTTTGATGTATTCGGCAACAAGATTGAAGAAAAGCAAGAAGATTCTTGCTGGAATTTCCATGTCTGGAACGATGTATGGATGGCTAGACCTGATCTCAAAGATCCTTTTTACAATGGGTGGCAAGTGATCGATGCTACGCCACAGGTAAACGCAAAATGACTAATAATAAATAATAAATATTGAATAAAAAATAATAAATAATAAATAATACATAATAAACATATAAAATATAAAATTAATTTATAGGAAGCTAGTGACTCAGTGATGTGCTGCGGACCAGCTTCAGCAGCAGCTGTGAAAAGAGGTGAGACGGGTTTTCTCTACGATACTCCATTCGTATTTTCTGAAGTAAATGCAGACATAATGCACTACCAAGAAGACCAAGAGGCAGATACGGAGTGGAGATTGCTATCGATCAATCCTAAACAGTAAGTTTGATTCATTGCACAATTCCAAACCTTAATGATACAGTACAGAAAGCGTCATCTTGCTGAAACCATGCCTCGAAGCACCTTTGTACAAATAGCTAGTCCTGGTGGAAGGTTCGATGAGGTTACTATTTTGCATATCATTTCAATTATATAGAACTTATTTATAGTAGATGATAGTTTCGTTTGCTTTCAGTGTGGGAAGAAAAATAGTGACAAAATCACCGGGGCCCACAGACGACACGACCGACTTATCGGACATGATGGACATAACCTCGCTTTTCAAAAATAAGGAAGGCACCGAAGACGAACGATTGTCATTCTACAACGCCCGAAGGAGCGCTCCAATGTCTCCGGAGCTCTCCGATGACTTCATCGCAAAAGGTGCTGAGGATGTTTCATTTCAACTGGTGGACATTGATAGTATTCCTTTTGGAGATGATTTTGAAGTTGTGCTTAAGGTAATGATGCATTCTTCATCAGTCATTTATTCACACACAAATGTTTTATAGTCTATAGCAGTGGCAGCTGGTGGGAGTATTAGATGGTGTCTATAAATATTTTTAGATACACAACGATGCCAGCGAATCCAGAACGATCAAAGCAGTCCTATCGGCGAGCTCAATTCTTTACAATGGCGGTGGATCTACAGACATCAAAAAATCTAGAGGTACATTCAATCTGGAAGCAGGAAAAAGCAACATAGTTTCACTGAAGGTAAATTATTGAAATACGCAGAATCTGATCCAAAGGGGAGTATGCAAGTCTCACAATCGGAGAAAACAAGTGCGTAGCTAGGGCAGGGTGGAGAGGTCTTGCAACCTGGTCACAGTGTGTGTAGGGCGCTAAATCATGAGCTGAATGGGCGGGATTGTGTTTCTGTAGGGACGTTTTATTGTTCTTCAGGTTTCATAGAGAGGGCGATTGCCCGAAAGAGAGGGGAATTGTTTCAGTATAGAGGTTTATTTATTATATACATATACTCGTACATAATCTACAATCTACATAAGTAACAAATTGTTTTTCAATAGGTGCCGACTGAAGATTACGTAGAGAAATTGGTGGATCATGCTTTGGTGAAGATTTACGCCATTGCAAATGTGGAGGAAACCAAACAGATATGGAGTGGAGAAGACGATTTCAACATGACGATGCCTGAGGTTTCTATCAACATTGCGCAGGATTGCAGAGTTGGGGAAGGATGTGAAGTCGAATTCAAGTGAGAATGAAAATTGTTATAAAACGTGAAATTTTAAGTCGGATGCCATTTTGTTCTGCTTAATATTTATCAGCGTCAAATGCAAAATGTTTCCTTTAAAAAATAAGGAATTCGAAATATTGTGTTTTCTTGATGTTACTGAGCATATACATCTCGAAAAACCATGTCATCCATTTCCGTCGGTTTGTCTGTCTGTACTGTCCTCCTTCGCACCGCTATAACTCGTAAAATACTTTTTGCATTTTTATGGTCGAAAAAGCTTTGTAGTTTTTGAAAATCAAGTCAGTGGCGGCAATCATCACAAACCAAAAAAAAATTTTAATTCCCAAACTTCGAATTTTCCCCTGATATTATTCTTAAAAAAATTGAGTTGTCAAAAATCGAGAGTGAAGGGTGGAGAGAGAGATAGAAAAATCAGCTGTTGGTGGAAGACATTCCATCATCTAGAACATTTTTCCTTTGCTAGTACATCGTAGTTTTTGATATATGCCGATTTTTGGACTGATGAAGACATTTTTCTCCCACAGATTCAAGAATCCTCTACCAGTCCCACTGATTCAGTGCTCTTACACAGTCGAAGGTCCTGGTCTGGCCAAACCGACAACAAAACCGTTCAGAGATGTTGAACCTCACGAAGAAGTTACAATTCAAGAAGTATTTACAGCAAAGAAAAAAGGAACCCGGAAGGTTGTGTGTAATTTCACCTCAAAACAGATTAGGAATATCAATGGGGGAACAAAAGTCGTGGTAGAATAATATGTAACTGAAAACAAGGAGCGTTTCACGCTCATTCAAAGTCGAATGCGTTTGTAGGAATTCATAATTTGTTCACGCTGTAATCTTGAGTCACAATTCTTTTAAACGTGTCGTGGCGGTGCAAGCACTAAAATGGCCTCCTTGTCTCCCCCGGTAGTTGCTCGAGCCTCCACACATCTGGTGTGTAAAAGGAAGCCAGATTCGTGATTAGCGCCTCAGAATTACCCAAAACACAAGTTTTGTCTTGTTTAAAAAAACTGGCCCTATTATTGGCCTCCTCGATCGCATAGGCATTTTCTCAGAAAATATTATATTTGGTGAGGATGGAACGTCGTAGCGCAAATCTGACAACACTGTTGGATCCAGCGGAAAATTTTACACCGGATACGGTTCAAAAATAAGAGAAATAACTGTTTTCGACTCGACAAAAGTATCAAAAGTGGATGTCCGAAAATTTTAAGAATGGTAATCTTCGAAAAATCGATGTCTGCAAAACAAGACAAAAAATCGGGTCCCAGACTCTAAGGAGAGTCCCAGACCAGCCTCTGAACGCTTACCTTCTGAATTTTCTGAAAATCGGCAAAAAATGGCTAACTTCACATTCGTTTCTCATTTGCTGACGATTGTTGAGCATAGTAACACACGTTTTCGCTTCAGTGTGAAGTTTTGTGCATTCTTCGATTTTTGTTCTACCATTCTGCATCTTGGTTTGTCTGAACAGTAATAATTTGATAATAGCACATCTACCATAACATTATATCTCGCGGTGTATGTTTCATTAAATGCCTCTAATCAGGAATTATGAAAAGGATCACGACCAAATTTAATATTTGATAGAATAAGATATTGTATATTTGCATAGTATAAGTACTTATAATGCATGTATGTACAATTTTATTTATATTTTGTACGGAAAATTGAATAAAACATGCTTCAGAAATACGTTTTGGTGCATTTCTTACTCACACAATAAGTGTAATCGGAAAAAAATCATGGAAAACTTGAGGTTTTCCACAACACCCCAAAATAAAGCAATTCCAACAATATCAATCTCATCTATGGACGGATAATTGAACCAATACTCCTCGCCTTCTAAGCCACGATATATTACTTTTACTTAAGCATCGTATGGCTAGGGTACCGTCATCTCATTGTGCACTATAAATACGTATATCAAATATCGTGTTATTTATAGATTACACTGGGTAAATAAACAATTTTGAGTCACCAATGTGCATATTTTTTGCATAATTATTTTATGGCACTTTGAAAATATGTGAATCGTGAAGGTATACACATACATATGATAATTTTATACAAACAATGACCTTCGAATCTGCTTTATAATTTAAATTGTTGCTGTTTTCAAAACAACTACGTTCTTCGGATGGTATCTGAACATGTGGTTTTTTCACTATATGTGATGTGAATATGTATGAAAATATCATCAGGATTTCCCATCACTCCACACCAGAACAACTAAAGATATACTGGGACAATTCTATCAACTATGTTGAAAAAAATATTATTTATTATTGAGAAATGTTGTTCACTGAAATGTTGAGTCAGTTTGTGATTTTATATTCTCCGAAACAGCTACTATACAAGGCCCAGAACAGACAATCGCTGGGGTACTCCTCGCATGTGTGAGGAAGCACTTCTTGAAGCTTGAAGACACAATCTAAAAACGAGCAATGCGTAAAGTCGATGCGCCTGGCCTCACAAACGACCTCCACAGTCTATAACATTGGAAAAGGGTAGTGTTTCTAAAGCCTCGAACAATCCTCTTCAAAAAGTCGTTCTTTTGGAGAACCTCGGCATTGTGAAGTACGTAGAATCATTGGGGTCTTTTACCAACTCAAAAAAATTTGGAAGTGTTTTCAAAAAAATTAAAAAAATATGAGGTGGTCTGACATCCAAAAACGAAGTTAGAGCGTTTCTTCCCGATGTTGCCTATGTAAAATCACTAATACATCCAGATGTTCCTAATATCCATCAAATCCGACATGTTTTAAAACCTATTTCAAACCAAAATCCAAGCAAACTCAATGAGTTTATTTTCGCAAGGCGATAACCTGAATCGAAATAGTACAGAAGAGAGGAAGTAAGGCAAATGAAACGGACGATTGGTATTCGAAACGCTTTAAAGTGAATGACATTTGAAACAATTAGCTCCATTAGACGCCGTGTTAAGAGGCGAGAAAATTCACAATTAATTTTTGGAGTTAATGAGGAGCAAGCATCCAGCATTGAATTAATACACAATGAATCACCATATAGGGTACGCCTTATTCGCCTACTTCTACTTACTAATGCAAACCAGAGGTGGAGAGAGCGGCATCTTCGAGGAGATTAGGAGTAAAACGTTTCAAGTACTATTTTATAAAAAACTGGAGCAACTGACTATTTGCATACTCAAAAGCTATTCCTATTTACACAATTCGCATTTCGAAATCCGGGAAAAATGGCACAATGCGGGATTCGAACCACACTCCTCCGTATTGCCGCTCCGGCGCTCTGTCCAACTGAGCTACCTGGGCACCTACCCACTCGTTGCAAAGCGCGGATAATGAAGGATCCATACAGCTACGGGACTGTTTCCTAAATATCCAGCTAGTCTTCTGACTACTCGAACTTTTGTCACAGTTGTGCTTTCTTGTACGTGTTATAAGGCGGTTTCTCCCTTGAAAATATTTATTTTCACTCTAATGAATATATTCCGAAAAGAATCCCTCACTGGAACGTAGTGCGACTAAAATAATAGATGAAACAGCTAATCCTAGCAAGTGAGTTGATCCCGTTCCTGTTGAGGAACGGGTGAACCTATTCTTGGGTGACAACCGAAATATTGGAACCTGTTTCTCCGTTCTTTATCAACCCTAACTGCGGGTTAGTCTTTCTCACACCAGGTCTAGCGACACCTCCGCCGCTGGCCTATGAATACCTCCGAATGCGTGGGATATCGATCAAAACCTGCTGGTGCTCAGAGCCGTCGAAGACGCTGAGCACAGCTTCTCTGACATCGGTTGGCGGTTGCGGTTTAGTATTACGTGCGCGCGAACGCATTTTGGTCAAGTTCAAAGAAAGTGAGTTTTGGTTCAGTGACAACAGATAGGGAATACCTGAAAGGAACTGTGTTTTATTGAAAGCTATCACCTAGAGCTATAAATCAAAAGTTCATGTATTTGGAATGTGCTTAGAAACACCACCACAGAAGTTCGCGTTTCTGACTATGTGTTTTCACATTTATTGATACTTTTGATAAAATAGTACCGCGTTACCTTTTAAAAATCAAAATAAATTCTCATACTGTCATAACTCATGAATTATATTATACTTAACGTTTCTCATTGGCAAATTAATATTTTTGCAACTTCCTTACTACTACTCAACATAGGAATATATAAAAATCAATATATTTCGGAGAACGATAATTAATAAATGAATGTAGGAGGCCAAAACAAACAATCATTCCGTTAAATATACCAATTTGTTGATAAACTAGTCGAATTTCTGGATTCAAAAATTTGTTATTTTTTTAACCAACTTCAAAGAAGTAGGTTCTCACTTCGATACGTATGTATGTCATATCATTAGAAACTCAAAATATTCACATATGATAATATATTAGGGGTTTCAAACAAATATACAAATCTTTTTAGGTGTATACGTTTATATGTATCAATGTTTGACCGCGCATTTCTTCGAAACTGATACGAGATACGCGTCTGGTGTCAAAGGGAAAATATTTTAAAACAATAGTCCAATTCTAGAGACTGAATTTGTTAAATTAGTTTGTTATCAATTATCTTTCGCAAAGGCAGAAAGCCTATCCAGCTCCAGAAGACCTGAGAGAGGCCCTGAGTAGGATCCATGTCTATTTACATTGAATTTAAAACGCTATAAACAGTAACCATCGGGGAATTAACTCCCCGAAACTCACTCCACAACGCCGAGGTTCTCCAAGGACTATTTTTTGAAGAGGCTGGTTTGAGGCGTTTGAAGTTCAAGTGGGTGAGGATGTGCCCATTGAGCTTCTCTAGCCTTTGCTGCTCGGTCGCAAATTTTCCGATTCCGGTGAATATAATTTTCTGAAACAAGAAAGAGACCCCAGCTTCTGAAACGCCGACCTAACAAAGCCGTCAACTTGATCGTGCCACGAGTTGTTATTTTGATATTAATCCAATAAAAATATTCAAAAATATTGCTAATTTAATATCAATTGATTTAATATTAACCCTGTTATTTATTTTAGCTCACTTACCATAGTATTTTGCCATTTTTTTTATTATGTATTAACTAAGAACAATGTGGTATTGAACTGCTTTTGCTGATGTCTTAGGGTTGAAAGATATTATACACAATTGAAAGTCAACATTTCATGTTATTTGAATGATGACTATCTAATACATACACTTTGAAAATGAATGAAAACCTGGAAAAAAGTCAGCGCATGTTTTGGTTAGATAATTATTTCATTTGTACCAACCCCATTCCAGCGATATAAATAAACTTTTTTTGTAATTAGCACCAAAAAACTAAATTTACGATTCCATTGTATAGATGTTAAGCCTTTGTAACAAAAAGAACCAGTGAGGCATAAAGTGCACTTCAGTTTGAAACACTACCGAGATTACCGAAGGATTCGAAGATGGGGAGATTTCCAAGGATATGTCCAAACGGACGATGCTTCAGGTTCACATGGACGCCTACCAACGAGATGTATATGCAGGCCCTACCCAAACCCAAGGAAGCCGGTGGTGGTAAGTCTGACTAATTGGTGTAATATGAATCCCAAGAAAATCTGAAAACCATATATTGCCTTGGTATCACGTAATGTGTGAGTCAAGACTTAATTTATTTTAATGAATTCATAATCCTTGTTTTTTATCTGACAGTTCAAATAAAACGTCCAACATGCGCACTAACTACACATTTAATCGGTTCATATTATTCAGTTATGTTTGTATAGTGTTGCTACGTCTTCAAAACAATAAGGCTATACTAATATGTATCACATATGCTGAGATAACTTTTTGAAAGTCAACACACAAGAGAAAACAGAGTTTAAATAAATGAATAAATTCATTATGTTTAGGTTTAGTAATTTTTCATAGATAACCTCTCACAAAGGCAAAAGCCTATCGCGCTCTATAAGCGCGGCGAGGAAAGTTTTCCAATAATACAATTCTGATTGTGATGGAATTATGATCGACGGTCTTTTCAAAATTCTAAAAAGAAATAGTAAATGAAAAAGCCTTACTTTTTTCACAGCTTCTCAGAAAATTATCAAATCATTGAACAATAATGAAAGAAGAGTGGGGAGGAATTGCTTCCAGACAAGGAAAGTAATTAATTTTGAGCTCATTCAAAATTAAAAAATTTTGGAAATAGGTTTATATCATTGTTTGGAAATTACGATGTCAAAGATGAATCCAAATTTAAATGATATTTTATTACAAACTCAAAATTACTACTAATTTTTCCAGCTCCTTCGCTTGCCCTGAACTATAATGGCTCCTATATATCAAAAACCCAATGATTTTTGACTTACTTTATTTTCATTCAATCTATGAATATCCCTTTTCTATTTGTATTAATAGTAAACCCAATTACTTTCACCTACTGAAATCCATTCCTAGTCCACTGATTCATTTATTCTATTATCCATTATCTCCTGCTGTGGAAGCGTTAAATATTTCTTATTAATACCAGACTTTGCATCTTTATTATCGAACTGATAATTTAAGAATAAAACACAAATTTATAAAGGTAATTAAGATCTACTAGCATTCGACCTGTGAAATTGATATTTGACATAGCCGTCACATATCTGAACCAACTTTTGAATCTTAACGCAACATAACTGTGAAATGTTTAAATAAATTATGTAACGTAGGAGGAAAACAAGAAATACTTTTGTAAATAAACGAAGGTGAAAATGAAATAAGGTTAGGTTCATCAAAACTAAATTGTCAAACCACCTTCAATAGTTAGAAAATTTATGTTTGATATTTGTCTAGTTTGTGACCGGAAAAATGCCTTGTAGCGAACAGACCATTTGTACATGGCAGAGTCTTGCAGGAGTTCCATCAAACAGGTTTATTTTGGTATTCATGATTAAAGAGCTTGAATGTCCGATTTGTCAAAACGACCACACGCCGCCTACTGCTTCATGCAACATGGTAATCTTCGCAGTAAATCATTGTTTTCAAAGCGTTGGGATTACAGCATTACAGGCCACTTTTAATTCAACACAAGTAAATTGTCTGAGATTATAGCTTCTTTATAACTAATTTCAATTGCTACAGTAGCGAAAGTATACCAAATCAGTAAGAATACAATTCACATAATTCAACACATTGCACTTTATGAATTCAAAAGTAAACCGCAAAAAATTAAGAAATTAGGAATTAGAGGAATTAGAATTAAATATCTGATCTTTGTAACATTCGAATTTATTCCATTCATCCTTGCGCAGGGCAGTGGATACGAAAGTCTATTTTCTACCGATTCTGTCTACTCTGCATCGCAATTCTTTCCTGATTGGTTAGCTGTCTTCATTTGTTTCTTGTGTACTCGACTACTAGATGTTTAGGCAAAATAGATCAGTTACTTATTTTTATGAGGCAGATTTATGTACTGTTGCTTTGCTCTTACAAAGTTATTCATCTGTTCAACAAAAATGCTTACATATGTCCTACGCTAACTAGAATATTATATTGTGTCTACTAGCAGAGCCTGTTGATTATTCAAGTGTATAGAGTTTAAGGTGCAAAATTTACCTGAAAAATCGAAGACCTCTGCTTTTGAGGTTAGAACCAGGAACTTTTTAAAACTTATGAAAGTATTCATTTTTCATTGTCGCGTCGTTGGTATACCTATGGATAGAAATTTGTTTGTTGTATTTTCAACAAATTATTTTGAACATTTTTTTATATGTACCCCTACACTGCTAACAATTATTGTATTTCCCACGCCATAGATGTTTGCGTCTTTTTATAACATCAGCATATGACTGTTTTTTATTTCGAACAACTTGGTTACAATTATGTGAAATTGCAAAGTTCTATGCTGTGAGTTTTGCTGCATTAGTTTTTTAAAACGGCACATTTAAGAGGATAAGAAGGATCTCAAATCTGAGAAATGCTAATCCAGGAGCGTCAAACAATTTTTTCTCCCCACATACGACAAAAACTCGTTTTCTGGGTAATTTGAAGTCTCTAATTACGAATCTGGCCTCGGTTTCCATCACAGGGGGGCCAGTGGCAAAAAATTCACCTATTCTCCAACAGCGGAACTTTTTATAAATTTGATGTCAATGTAGCTTTATACTGCACTGGCACTGATCCAAAAACATTACCCACCAGCCTTATGGAAAAAATCCGAAAATATACAAAGGCTTACATCATATGTGTTAATAAATGCGGTTTAATAACTGAAATCTAAAAATAATGAGGGTATATGAAGCACGACAGATTTCATTGTTGAGTGATTAGTGTTTCACGCACCTCAGTTACGCTGTTAGATAGAGAATCGCACATAGTTGAATATCATGATGGACAGTCAGTGGTTATCCATTGATATTGAATTCATTCCCGGGCCTCTTGTAGGTAAATTGTGTTTGAAAGATCTCCATAATTCAAAATGTTAAAGTTAGTTTTTATGCATTTGTAGAAACGGCGGAGAACTACAAATTCTACGATACTCCCAGAAGTGATTTGCCAGAAACAGGTAGAATTATGAATGAGATTCTTTTGCTTGTTAAAGTTATGGCGATAAGTTTAAGGTTTTTTTTTCATTTCGTCCTCTAAAATCTCTCTTATATTTTTTAAGCTATAATTCTATTTACTGTATACTTTCGAAATAAATTTAAAGTTATTTCAACTTTCTCTGCTTTCCTAAAAAATAATAATTAGATATATACCCCTACTGGATCTATCTGAAATTTCCAAATGTTCGCTTCAATTCAAAGCTTCACTCATATTAATTAAGGTCCAGCTTCACTTTTTCAGGGAATGCCAATGTAGGATGCACCTGACCATAGTTAATAATTTACTCATCCAAACAGACACACCTTTTTCTCAGTTTTACTCCCATCTGAACGATACATATTGACCTCCATTGTCCATATTAACTAACAGACCATTAAAAAATACGTAGACAGATGACTGTTCACTATGAATGATTTTTTTGGTTTCAAGGCAAACCCGTTTTTTATGTTGTGCGTCTCGTCACTGCAACAAAAAATCGGTGTCATATGAATAACATTTAAAATATTTTTCCAAGTGAAATAACGTCATAGCTGAAGAATAAAGCTTGTCATAGCGTACGGCAATCTATTTCCAGTAGGCTATGAAAGCAATTTATTCATCTGAGAAGCATTTTGTATACTGAATAGCAATAATAATAGCGTAAAGGTACAGCCGGTTAATCTATGGGGGATACCTTGCAGGCACGTAGCCAGGAGGAGTGCCCGAGGGAACCCCCCTCCCCCGAAATTTCGGAAATTTATTTGTATCCCACAAGGCACAGACACACAATATTATCACCTTTGAAACTGTGTCCCCCCTTTGAAAGAAAATTCTGGGTACGGGCCTGATACTTTGGACCCTGTTGAATACCTCCACCATATCTGAACAAAGCGTGTAGGGCAGCCGATCAAATTAGTAAAAAAAACGATAGTACGATTTTTTTTTGTTTTAGGGGGGCATAATGCCTTCATATTAAAACTGATCAAACTGATCAACCATTAATTTTCCTTTGAATTCTTACAAACTAATACTTAGCACTAAAGTAAATCCATCGATGTACTTTAGATTACGTTAACACTATAACTACAAATTCGTACACATACTCTGCTCTATGCACCAAAGCACTACACTAATTCATATGGCTTGGTTCTCTTCAATCGTCGGACAGCGTTGTGGTTGTCCAGCAGCTGAAGAGCTTCTGCGTTTAAGTGGTGATGGAGCCTTTCTTCATGCCTGGCCGCCATTCTCTTGATCTCGTCGACTACCAGAAGTATATTCAAATCGCGATGAATATCCTTATTATGAATGTACCAAGGGGCATTAACAATATCTCTTAAAACTTTATTTTGGAATCTTTGTATAATCTTTTAAGTTTAGAATCTTTCGAACAACCCCACAGTTGACAACCGTAGAGCCAAACAGGTTTGAGAATCTGATTATAGATCATGATTTTGTTATAGAGGGACAGTTTTGAGGATCTTCTCAATAACCAGTAGTATTGTTTGTAGCGAAGATTGAGTTCTTCCCGCTTTTTTTTGATGTGATGTTTCCATTTCAGTCTTGTGTCAAGGGTCATACCTAGGTACTTAGCGTTAGCTTCTCGTGGTACGGTGGTCCCATTAACGCTTATTGGAGGAGGATTTATCTGTCTTCGGTTAGAAAAGCAGACATGGATCGATTTTAATTCATTTAGTTTGATTTTCCATTTTTGTGACCAAGTCACTAATTCGTTGGCAGCTGTCTGAACTTTGTTAGTAGACAAAGCAAGATTTTTGTCAGTTGCAATCAAAGCTGTGTCGTCTGCAAACGTTGCAACCGTTACATCCCTCATCATTGGAATATCACAAATATACAATAGGTATAATATTGGACCCAGGACACTTCCTTGAGGTACTCCAGCTTTGATATCCATAAGGTCAGAATACTCATTTTCTTGCTTGACTCTGAAAGTTCTATCAGAAATATATGACCTGATAACTTCTACATATTGGTTAGGAAGGAGTATTTTTAATTTGTTGATGAGTCCTTCATGCCAGACTTTGTCAAAAGCCTGGGCGACGTCTAGAAATAATGCAGTGCAATATTCTTTTTCCTCCAAAGCTGATTCTATGATGTTCGTGATGCGATGAACTTGATCAATGGTGGAGTGCTTATCTCTGAATCCGAATTGATAATCAGGGATCAAACCATTATTTTCAATAAGTGGCTTAAGTCTTTTGAGTAGCAGCTTCTCAAACAATTTTGAAATAATAGGCAACAGTGATATGGGTCTATAAAATTTAACTTCATTTGCTGGCTTTCCTGGCTTGGGAATCATCAACACTTCTGCGACTTTCCATATTTCAGGCACGTATTTCAACCTAATGACTGCGTTGAATAGGTATGTCAACATTACTATACCTTTTTTCGGTGATAGTTCGAATGATTTTTTTTTTATATTAACACCGTATTATTTTTTGTACGTGATCTACGACTTCAAAGGACCATCTTATACTTTATGGTAAATTTATGCATGAAACATTGTTTAGTCACATTATAGAAGTGATTAAACGCTTTTCGATTTCCCAACTGTAGAACTATTTAGAACTAATCGGGACGTATGCCAAACCTAAAATAAGCTAGTAAAGAAGGTATGAATCATCTGTAGTTCTCAATAATGATTTGTCATCCCGTATTTTTTTGTACATCATGATACCATATCCGGTTAAGATCTCTACGGAAAAATGTATTCTAATAATTGCACTGAAAGGTATTACATTTCCTATACTACCACCTGAATTGACATTGTAGAATATTTATTTATCATCTATAAAATGTTTAACCAGGTGATACTGCGTAATTGTAAAACATTCATCATTGTTCAAACATTTGCATTCAAATCAAAACCATAATTCCTCTATGGCTAAGGACATAATCTATTTTCTATAACTTTCGAGCGTTTCAAATGACTGAAAATCATATGAATTTCTTTTACAACTTTTATCGCATTTTAGCGTGCAGTTAACTTATTCCAAAGGGAGTTAACTTGATCCGCTTCTGTTTTAGCAAATTTTGCACAGATTACTGCACAGATTTAGCCTCTTAAAATTACATCAAGTAAGTTGACTCTGTGTTTCCTCGTGAAGTTGTATCAGTTTATTGAAAAAGTTGATTTGACTTTGGAGCTGCTGATCCATTTGAAAGGAGCTCTAAAAATATTGGAAATTTTTGAAATTATTTAATATTCAAAGCTACATATCAAAGACTGCCGTATGTTCTTTGTTCAAAATACTAGAAAAGGTGATTATTATTAATAAGGATGGATTCCGAAACATAACACTCATTCATCATCTAACTCTTAAAACTAGCTAGTGTATGACTCAATTTTATATGAAAAAACTGTCAGGTTGTTTAAATTTTTTGAGGATGTTGATTTTTCCATGATTTGATCATTTTTTTGTTTGTTAACTATATTAGTGATTATAATATCTCAATTAGAAAAAGTATATTTCCAGATGTTCTACTGTCCAACATACGCAAAAGGTATGCTCAGTAGCAAGCATTCATTGTTTTGATTACACCATATCAACACGAGATATGTTGTAAATGCTAACTTATCACAAAAACTAATACATAGGTTTTTACTCACATGTTGCAGACGGATTACCAGCTTCAGAGAAAGAAAAAGAACCAGACATCTTGATAATAAGAGAAATAGATCCTTGTATCAACACAAATGGAGGATTCCATCACACTTCAAAGTACGAATTGATGAACAGAGAAGTCGATCCACAGCTGGTGGTTAGAAGAGGACAAAACTTCACCCTCAAACTCACCTTAAACAGACCTTATGATGAAGAAAGGGACGGGGTTTCATTCATTTTCACTGTAGAAGGTAAGATTGCAGACATAATGTTACATGGTTTCTTGAACGCGAAACATATTCTATTTCTTGATAATGAAACGATGATTTAGATATTAAATCAAATCGTGTCACAAAAAACGCAGTTTTATTTTCAAAATCTTGGTTTTTTTCTCTCGTTAGAAAAAATAATCTCAGTTCTCTTGCACACTACTAATTTTTTGCCGTTTATACTGTTATTTTCAGACGAGGAAAAACCATCGCATGGCAACGGTACAATGGTAGCAGTCCCACTCCTGAAGAAGCCAGACAGACATCTTCCATGGAATGTCACTGTGGAGAACATCGATGGTAGTACGTTAACAGTTCAAGTAAAACCAGCTCCGGATAGCGTTGTGGCCAAATGGAGAATGGACGTAGATACAAAGCTGATAGACAATGGAGCTTACAGCTACAGTTGGACAACAGGTGAGATAATAAGATCCCGGCATTTTTTAAGGTAGTAGTGGAACTTTTTCATAGCCCTTATCGAGCAGAAAAATTTGATACAATTTTTCAATTAGCCTTCTGGTCCGGAATGTGAGAATCTTCAGAAAAAAATGCATACTAAAACCCCTCCGTCGTCTCCTGCGCATCACACAAAGGTAATGCTTGCTGCATTCCGTCGTAGTGGGTAGAGTCATGGATATATTCACACCAAAGTATGCATCTTAATTTCTCACTTTTCTTGTACATAGTAAATAAAACGCATTTTATTTACATAAAAAAATTCATTTTATAATTTTCGAAGTATTCTCCTCCAAGTTTTCCAATTTGCTGACCATAGTTTGTTTGTTTCATTTTTAAAGGCATGAACTGCTTCTTCTTATGCGTAAACCCCGTAAATTTATCTTTTACCTGCTCGTTTCAGGATTGTATCCAGAAGCTTGAGGGAGTGCTTCGGGATTGCCTAATTGTGTATATCTAAACTCTGTTACAAGGCTGATAATTAGTTTGTACTTACAGGTATCTACATCATCTTTAATCCATGGTGCAAGTTGGATCAGGTGTACATGAAATCAGACGAGTGGAAGGAAGAAGCCATCTTAAATGAATCAGGAATGATGTGGAGGGGAACTTACAACAGGGTCAAACCGGTTATCTGGAAGTACGATCAGTTTGAGGAAGATATTTTGGATTGTTCACTCTACCTAGTTCGTGAAATTGGGAAAGTTCGAAGAAATTTCAGAGCCGATCCTGTTCATGTAACAAGGTAAATACAAAAAGTACACTGTTTTTGTTGTTGCTTCGTGTCTCAAAAATAGCTTTATATGTAAAAAAATAGTTCGATTAATCTTGATGATGTGTTGGACTTAATATTTTACCCTGGGATTGTTTCAATAATTGTTAACCTTCACCAAAAGGAAAGATTGATAGAATCATTTTTGATTTCCACGGAGCTGTGCGTCCAATGCTCTTAATTGCTCCATGATTCTTTTATCTCCAGGGCTCTGGCAGCTGCAGTGAATGCTGCAGATGATCTTGGTGCTGTTCAAGGCAATTGGTCCAATGATTATAGTGGGGGTACTCCACCCACAAAATGGATTGGCAGTAAAGAAATTTTGCAAAAGTATTACAAGAAGAAGAAACCGGTGAAATATGGGCAGTGTTGGGTATTTGCTGGAGTTCTAACTACTAGTGAGTATCTACGAGTATGTATAGCCTAATTAATTTTCTCCTAGCCTGTTACAGTTACTCCCTTTAAGAAGCAAAATTGTCTAAAAGTGAAAGTATCTGGCAGCACTGCCAATATCAGCTGGGTATCGTGTATGTGGATGAGAGGAAGAATGGGGCAAGAAGGGAGGGAGATAGTGGTGTAGAGTTTACAGCATTATAACCTTGGGCATTAAGCCTGAGCGGTTCTCGCTCGGCAATCGGTGTCGACCAGCTGATGTCGATCGAGCGGTGCTTCTAGCAAACAACCGATGCGTGCATTTCTGTTCAGCATAAGTAATAGTTTTAGGGCATGTATCATTATCCAAAATATTTTAATTTTGGACTAATGTTTTTCTTTCTGTCTTGAAATACTAGTTGACGCAATATATTTTTCTTTAAGATTTTCATAAACCAATCGCAAACTTTCCAGCCTAAACAATTGTTCAAAATTTAAAGGTTATTTTTTCAATCAGGAGAAACTATTTCCATATTATTTGTAGTTTGCAGATCACTGGGAATTCCAGCTCGACCAGTAACAAACTACTCGTCAGCGCACGATACTCAGAACTCTTTGACAGTAGATTATTTCGCCGATGCTTCTGGTGCGATGGTAGAAGAACTCAATTCCGATTCAATTTGGACATACCATGTATGGACGGAAGCTTGGATGGAAAGATTGGACTTGGGAGCCCATTATGGCGGATGGCAAGCCATCGATGCTACGCCGCAGGAGCTTAGTGAAGAGAGTTACAAGTAGGCGGCTCAATCCATTTATTTAAATCTGTAATATGGTAATCTAATATGAAGGATGAAAAGTTAAGCAGACTAATTTTTCTGAAAAATTCCTTATGAAACTATGATCTACGATTAATTTTGTGCAAGTATTACATCAATTCAACCTTAATGAAATAATTACTAGTTTACTCTAGTAGATCGGAGACTAAACCATTACTCAAAATGATATACATTTATTTAATAATTATTAATTATTAATAATGTAGTCAAGTAAAACGACTCGGTAATTCCGTCGCTATAATAAATGATACCGATTTCCGCTTGGAAATATGCTCCAGCTACAGTGAAATCAAGATACCGACAGACATACTGATAGACAAACCGATCATCACACCGACAGACAGTAACTCAGTCTTTATTTAATGTTAAGGAACCTTTAACAGCGAGATCTTTTTGCTAGGCAATAATATATGTAATATGGGTTGTATTAGCTTATATTTTTATGTTTGAGTTACAGATGTGGACCAGCTTCAGTGGTAGCAGTCAAGATGGCAGAGATATTAAAACCTTACGATGGAAATTTCCTATTCGCAGAAGTCAATGCAGATAAGGTAATATGTTTCAATTTAATTTCAATGTTTATTATTTAACAATGGTATTGTTTGAATGCTAAATAACAAAAAAGTACTTAGCCTACTATTCAAAATTCCAGGATTACCATCCCCCCCCCCCCCTCTATAGAGACCTGCGAATAATTTATTCAGCTCTCCATTGTATAATATATTAAAAAAATGTTCTTCTTCAGATATTTTGGAAGTATTCTGGACCTACGCAACCTTTGAAGCTACTTCGGAAAGACATATATGGTATAGGGAAAATGATTTGCACCAAATCTCCCACCTCGTTTGAAAGGGAAGATATAACTTATACATATAAGCATCCAGAGAAAACAACAGAGGAGAGAACCACAATGCTCAAGGCTTTACAACAAACCAGAAACTTATTTTCTAGGTAAATACAGCAGACCGCTTCCTTCCCATATTCTCGTTCCCATTGATTCTTAACAGTAACTTCTTTCTCATCTCCTACTTCCAGTTGATTTCTTCCTGTCGCTTCCTCTTAGCTGATTCCCCTCCATCGAGCTTCGTTTGTACGGCGTTGTTTCTATAGCTTTCTTCCCACAGCGACCTCCATAGATTCCATCCAGTTCCATCGGCCTCCTTCCCTCAGTCTCCTTTCAACCACATTTTCACTATTTTCTTCTCATCTATTCATTCCAATAACTTTCTTTCCACCGTTTCTTTCTTACATGTTCATTCTCACAACCTCCTTCCATTCCAGCTGATTATTTTCCACACCTTCATACAGCTTCGCTCCTATATCTTCCTTCCCACCACTTTCTTCTCACCGCTTTTCCCCAATGATTACTTCTTGATCCCTCTGCTTCCTTCTCACTGCTTCCTTTACAGTGCTTCATAATTAAAATCGTCATCATTTTGTTGTAATTGATGTTTTTGGCGCAGGAGCTCGAAAACTGATATTCATAGAAGGTAGAACATATTGAATTTCAGTTAACCGCAGCTTTACAGAGTCGAATGATTTCCTCATAACATCTTTCACGGTTTGAGCCATGCTTGAAATTGTAGAAAAACGATGCTTCTCGTTGTCGTCACGTATCTGAGAAGGGATTACTTCAAACTTAGATAACTTGCTGAGTTGTGATTAATCAAACTTATGAACAAGCAGGTTGAGATGACGGAAAATTTTATTGCGAAAATATCACCGCCTACTAGGCCTCGAACATAAAGGCCAAAATAATAATAAATCACAATTCGTCGCTACCAATTTTGCTACACCTCGTTATATTTATTTGTAGATACTACCTCAATGAAGACTTCAACGACATTCACTTCAACTTCAAACTGCTAGACGACATCAAAATCGGCCAAACTTTCAACGCTTGCATGGAAATGAAAAATAGAAGTTCTAGCAAAGAGTACAAAGTGACAGTTACCTTGAGAGTAGACGTGGTCAGCTACATAGGAAGAATAGGTGACAACGTTAAGAGTGAGACTTTCGCTGTATCCATCAAACCATCTTCAACGCACGAGGTTAAACTCCCGATCACATACGAAGAGTATTCTAAACAACTATTGGACCAATCAGCTTTCACCATTTCTTGCATGGCTACGATAGAAGACACTAAGTTCGAGTACTTTGCTCAGGATGACTTCAGGATCAGGAAACCAGACATCAAGATCGTGCTTAAGAATCCTGCAGTACGAGGACAAGAAGTGACAGCTGACATTTTTGTAGAGAACCCACTGCCGGTGCCATTGAAGAAGGGGGAATTCACCGTTGAAGGACCGGGTATCAAAGGGAAATTGAAAATCAGGATAAAGGACGCTGTCCCACCAGGAGGACAAGCCAAAGGAGAGTTCAGGTTCACACCCCCAAATAGTGGAAAAGAGACAATTGCTGCAAAGTTTGTATGTAGGCAGATGGACGATGTTGATGGATATTTGGAGATCGATGTTTCCGAATCAAAGGATCAGAATGGGCATTAGGGTAAAATATAAAGCGCCACCAAACCCCATGATGAAAGAAGCGCTTCCAAATCCAATGTGAATTATTGTACATTGACTTTGACGAAAGTAAATTAAGCACTGTTGTTTGAAATTTGTAGACAACGTAGATATTTCAAATGTGTTTCGTACTTGTCTATATAATTTTTAGTGTCACGACGTTTCAATAGATTTACTGTCTTCAGTTCACCTGAAACCAAATAATAAAAGCATGTACCATCATATGAAAATGAGGCTTACACGATCATAGATTGTTTCTACAAAAAAAAACTAATTACATTTTTTAAGTAAAGCTGTATTAATTATACAATAGCATAATCTGCACAAAAAATGTACGTATTAGACAAAGTGCGTTTCTGCAAAGAAATTCGCCAGTTTTTAAGAAATAATTTTAAGATAGTAATTATGGGAAACTGCATGTGGCAGTGATAGATATTGTTACAATCGCAGGTGTCTCTCTAGTATCTGAGCTCGTACTACTGCTACCAAATTATCATTAACCAAGGAAGAAATGTATTATAGTAACTGTCGCTGAAAGAAAATGACATACAGTTTGTCCAAAATCGCATGCTGAAATTCGCTCTCTGTAGCTTGCTCTTCTCTTGCTGACTTTCGATTAAAATAAATGCCACACACAAAAGATTAACATCCTGTTTGTGCCTATAGGTTCAAAATGTTATGTATTATTATTATCTAGAGTATCTGTTGGCTCAACTAACCACCTAGTTAAATCACCAGATTATTTGAAAAATTAACAGATTTCTCAAATCACAATTCCTCCCAACTTTTAGACAATTTTTCAGGACAATAATTTTCTATGAAAAATCTAAAGAGAGAAAAACCTGGTGATGGCGATGTATGACCAGCTGTGTATGCGATCTGAGTGATTTTGAAACGTAAGCACCAAAATATTTATTAATTTCGTAAAGGAAAATTGCTAGCGCTTCTGATTTTTCAAAATACTTTTTCATTTTGTACTTTGCAAAATGACTGTCGAGGCAGCCAGAATGTTAGTGAAGATATTTTAGTATGTCTTATGGGGTTTCAATTAGCAGTCATAATTCATGAATAAAATCTTCAAGCATTACATATTTTCTTGCAAATACCTTGGACCTTTCTGACAGCAACAGCTGATTACCCAGTGAAACTTTTGAGTTATGCCTAAATTTTTGTATTAACTAATTAACAAAATCCGGATGCTAACTGAAGGAAAATCTTTTCATTTGGATTTGTTACTGTTGTCAATAGTATTTTTGGTAAAAAGTGAATTCAAAAGTATATAGTATAGCGATGGATATGGCTCTACGCTTTAATCTTTCTACTTACTTCCTTTTCATATAACATGAGAACTCCCTTCTAATCACTAATCCAAAATACGTATCTTATTTGAGATAGATAATAAGGCCTCACCTGACCTGTACATTTTTTTCGGTTCTGTAGACACTTCTTATATTTGTATTATATCCCCAGAAATATTTGAACTAGTGGCAACAGCGCATAACACCAGCCAAACAGCAAATTTCAATTCAAAATAATTATTGGCTTCAATGCGTTTTCATTCGATTGTAGGAGCAATTGCTATTCAGATGTATTCAAGCAGTTATCTACAAATAATTACTTCATAAAAAATGTATACTCAACAATTTAAAATGGGACTGACACTGAGTACAACAAAGGTCACGTAAAAAACCGACATTCCTGTATATCACCTTCCAGTTTTTATGTATTTTTTCTGGTGCTGTCGATCCTCAATTTGCATACTCGTTATGTCATGAACGACCTTAATTTAGTGAAAATGAAATTTGTTGAGTCCTTTACACAGACTAAAAATGGCGTCATCTAAAAAATGCGAGGATGTACAAAATATCAATCCCAATGAAAATAAGTTGCAAAATTCTGTAGGAGACCCAAAAGAGAAGAGAAAAATTATTTTTTTTAGAAAATATAATACAGAGGAATCGTTCAGGGTCTAAGATAGGCTGCAAAGCCTGCTGTTAAGCGGGCGAAAATGGTTGAGAGAATAAGGAGAATAATCAGTTCAAGACTTTACCTTTTTTTGAATATATTTTTATTTTTTTATGTTTGAATTAATATTGCCTTTGAATTTTTTACAATACCTAAAAAAAGTTAATGTGTTCTAGTTTTTTATATGTGTGGATCAATATTGTCTCAGAAATTTGTTGACCGTGTTAATCCAAGTTTTTTAGGTAATTTTTGCTAATTATGTTGTTAGAGCTCGATCAAATGGAAGTTGTTTTTCCTGCCAAAATTTAGATTTTTTAATAAAATAATTTTTTATACAACTTTAAATGAATAATTTTTATGAAACCTAATTCAATTTAAGTTTATCACCATCCAAATTGAAATGCTCAATCAAGGGAAGTATTACGATCGCAGTTTTGTCTGTCAGTGTGTCTGTTTGTCGGTCTTTCACACATCAATCTGCAACATATATCTGTGGATTCAGAAATATAACCAACACAGTTATGAAGCTAACCCCCATTTGGGATCCAAGAACCCCAAGAATCATAAGGAAACTAATGCTGCATCTCGGGGTTTAAAGAACATTGACTAGATATTCCACAAAGCATCCTATGATTTTTTTTATAGATTACCTCTGGTAAAGGTAACATTTTATCGCGATCCAGAAGTGTTGCGAGAGGTCAAATAACTATTCACATTGACCGCAAAACGCTGTAAATAGTAGTAATGAAAGAACAGACTCCCCGGCAGCTCATTCGAGAACGCCTAGGTTCTCAAAGCAGTGGCATACACACGGGGGGTAATGGGGGTTCAACCCCCCCCCCCCCAATGAGGCTTGTACTCTTAACAAAAAATTTATATTTATACCTATCAAAACTTCTAACTATGCAAAATTCTATCAAAAATTGTAATCTCCCCACTCTCCAATGAAAATAACTGTATGCCACACTATCAAAGAATGTGCCTGTTTGTATCACTACTTACAAATAGATTCAGATTGAAATACTTAGTTACTTTGAAACCCAAGTAAATATATTTGCAGATTATAAGGCAGAGAAGCTATTCGGTGTTAAAAAATTCAAAAAATTGTTATAATTTTAATCTGACGAGAGACCCCACTCCTACTCGGAGGTAGCTGGCTGTCCAGATCAACAAGGACATTGAAAGTATTACCGAATAGGGATCTTCAAATGGGGTTCAGTTCAGTAACGCACAGAAGACTCGAGCAACAACCTTGACAAATGTCACATGCTGATCTGCCAGCCTTGGAGATGGAGCGCAATAATTGAGTCATCTCCTATAAAGGTTTAAATGTAGCAACAAAGTAGATGCAAATAATCTTATATTCAATGTATCAAAAAATAAAGTACACATTCAAAAAACTACAAGGTATTAATACATACAGACTAATCCTCAAAGTGCACAACATTATGTTCGACAATTAACCTCCTCCGCGTAGGTCTAGCCTTTAATGGTGACACAGTGCCCTCCGTAAAGCGAACATACTTTTTCTCTCTGTTTGGCACGTTATCGGGTGTGTTCTCTTTGTCTCCGTCGTCTTTCTTTGTATCCCTTTCTTTGATCTCCGTTAGAGAATCGTCACTTTCAATCTTGATCGGCTCGTCATCTCTCGTCACTTCATCTTCGGTTTTTGTGATGTTAGCTTCTTGTTTGATCTGAGCGGCTTGAGAGAATGGTACTTCTTCATCTTCATCCGAGGAGAGCTCTTGTACACTACACCAAGCTGAGGTTCTTCTGGAACTCGATCTGTAACAATAATACGTCAAGAAATGAACGGAACGCAAATTTTCAAAAGAACAAACGTGATCACAGTTCAGTTAAATTAGCTTTACATAAATTCTCGCAAAAGTAGCAAGCTCCAGAAGCGCTCCGAGAGGACAAATGTCTATCCACATTGGCCTTGAAAAGCTGTAAATTGTAGTCATGGAATACCTCCCATCAGCTCATTTCACAACGCCGAGGTTCGTCAAATGAACGACTGTTGGAAGAGGCGTTGAAAAATCGACCTGATGATCATGTGCCCGTTGGGCACCTTTTGTGTTGCTGTACTTATGACTAGGAATAGTATTGCGACCTTGAAGAGAAGAAGAAGTGCTAACTGTACCTGTATTTGTTGAAAGATTCCCTGTAATCCATGATATTGGTATTCCTCAATTCAGCCTTCACTTCCTGTTTCGTTTTCTGAGCTACATCTTCATCTGTCTGACTGGCATAGTATTCTAATAACTTGTCTTTTGCGAACGACTCTATGCGCCATTTCCTTCTCTCATCGTTTATTCGCTTCATGGTCTCTGCAGAGAAGATCTCGTTGCGGCTGAGCTCGAAGACTCGTCGACGCAGTTCTTCAATCTTCTCGCTGACAAAAAAAACAGATATTTGCTAATGTCTAATACAGCACTGGTATCAAATGTAAGTGAGAACATGAATCTTTATTGAATACCTCTTTTCTTTCAGCATGAGTTCAAAATATTTGTAGTGGCTAAGATCATTAGGAACTATCACCAAAGGTTTGGCTTCTAAATCGGTCTTGTATTCCTCCACCAGATGTTCTAAAACAGTTATTCTTTCTCTAAAAAAAAAAAATTAAATGTATAATTTTATAGCTATTTATTCTGGTATTTCCCTAACTTTTCTCTTGTAATTTTCTCTACAATGCATTTCCATTTAACTGACAATTATTTTGGAAACCCATCAGATTATCCATAACAAATAAAACATGAATAGTAATTGTTTTGTCAAAAAATTTGAAGAACACTCCAAGAAGGCACGAAAAATGATTTTACTACATAATAAAACTAAAATCTAATGAATGTGATCCTGATATAACTTACAACAAACTTTTTCATAATAATGATATTTCACATTTAAAGTAAAGGTATATACAAAACTTCTTACTGGTATGTCTCCTTGATAGCTGCATCATCTTGTCCAATTTCTTTATAATCAGACTTCCATTTTTCTACTAATCGACAATTCTCTAGCTTCAGCCTCCGTATTGTATCCAGATGCTGTATCCTTTCTGCCTTCATCGCTAAATACGACTCTTTCATTTCTTTATTGACCTGCTGAAGTTGAACCCTCCTAACAATACAATAGAAGTGATAGTAAGATACACATGCTCAAAATATACATTTTATACTTTAAATCATCTAATCAGCATATTGAAATGGGCAAATTCATCACAAAGAAAAGTCTCTCTCCATGATTCTTTCCACTTCAAGGGACATATAATTAATATTATCCATTGATATTTTAAGTTTCTGTTAAAGAGTAAAAAAAATGTAATTTCATTACAACAAATATGCTTTCCATTATTGGACATTCATAGCAGGGTTAACAATGCAGCAAATTCAATTTCTACATTGTCAAATCTAACCAGTTTATTTTCATCAAAATGAAATACTATACATGAATACCTCATATTTTATAACTGCTGGTTTTAAAAACTATTTTAAATACCTACCTATCATCAACTTCAGCAAACAGTGAGTTTCCTTTGCTCTTTCTGTCCAAAGGTTGACTTTTATAAGTATCTAATTCCATTTTCAAACAAAGAATCTCATCATTCAGCCTTTGGGCTAGGTCATGGGCTTCTATCAATTCTTCCTTTTTTGTATTTAAGCATTCCTTAACACTAATTAGTTCTTCCTTACATTCCTGGGAAAAAATGAAATTTAACTCAAGTTCTCTAGTCACTCTACATTGGTGATGTCATATTACTCCATATATCATATTTTAAAAAAATGCATGTGTAACTCCAGAGTACCTTATCCTCATAATTCAACAAGCAATTTTGAAGTCCTGCGTGAGACTTCTGATGGTTTCATCCAGTATAATTTAAAGAAAAGTTTGTATTTTTTAAATTACAAAATAAGAAAGTGTGCATTTGATATCTTTTGGCCAGGCACTAAAGTGGGAAAATAGCAAACATCTAAGTAAAAATTATAAAATCTATTGTGTTTGGAGGCACGTAAATGTTATGAAGAAATTCCAACAAACAAGGCCCTGAGAAGGTAAGCAAAGTATATTTCCAGCAGTGACTTTTAGGAGCCTTGTATATAGGTATATAGAAGCCTACACATTTGTTTTTCAAGAAACATCCACATATTCTGTGAAAAAAAAATTCTCAGTACTTACAATATGATTTTGCTCCAAAGCAACATTCTGCTCATTCAGTTCTTCTAATCTGTTGTTCAATTCCCCAATAATATCTTTGTATCCTTGTATTTTCTCTTTCAACTGATCTATATCATCCAAAAGCTTTGTTGTGTCTCCATCAGTTACAACTTCATTAATTTTGCTGATTTCTTCTATTCTAGCTTTCAACTCACTATTTTCTTCTTCCTTCTTACTGATTTCATGCTCTAATTCTGTCAATTTGCTGTTGTATTTAATCCTTTCTGCGTTTATTCTTTCCTCCAAATTTGCGATTTGCTCATCGTATTTGGCTTTCCTCACATCATTTTCCTTTTGAACGGATTCAATCTCACTTTGGTACTCCACTTCCAATGCCAACAGTCTTCCAACTTCTCGCTTTTGATTGTAAAATTCTTGATTAACCGTATCAAGTTCTTTCCGTAGAGAGAGATATTCGGTTTTTAGAGTTTCGTAGTCATCTGGAATATTTGTACAGTTATGCATTGTACTCTTGAATTGTTAAGATGCAGTCAAAACATGAAACAAATAAAATAATTCTTAAGGTCAATGCGATAGCTGGAAGCTCAAACAACAAGGGAAAGATCACGTAACGGACGAATTTCAAAAATTGAAATGAATTAAATGAATTGCACACTGACACATGACGTCAGGGGGTGTCAGAACACAGAGTTAAAGAAATATAGAGCATTGTCCTTTTGCAGAGATTTTGTCCCCGATTGAACCAAAGACGTTTGCGTAACCTGCAGCAAATGCACAGTGCTTCCAATAGTGCCATAACCTATATATGTTCTATGGTCTATAAGTAGTGATGGGAGCATTCAATTACTGTTGTTTGTATTATTCCGAAGATCACTTGAATAAATATACTTTTTGAGCCAGTTCTATAGTCGTTGCACATTAATGATTAAATAAAATGAAGAGAAACGTTAATATCCTTTTATTATCCATTTAATAGTGTGAAGCTGTAACTTTGTTCCAGCAATTTAGCTATAAATTACTACATTGATTACTCTTATTACTTGTCTGCAAACTTCACATATATTCCAATTTCAAGTAATATGAATTTTGAAATATGGAATATTTTACTATTGAAAATGTATAACACATTAGGAGCATCCACATGCAAGATTTCAAATGGAAATATGACCTATTCCAGAAGTTAACTATATCTCACATGACATAATACATATAGAGAAAATCATCCAATCGCAAATATTTGGAATACTTATTAATGATGTAGATTAAAAGTTGTGTAGTTATCAAACAGTTTCACAAATAAAACTTTCTTTTAGTGACGCGTTTTTTATTAAAATCATCGTCAGACTGTACGATTTTTTTTCTTAATAAAAATCGAAACGCGTCAATAAAAGAAAGAGTTTTATTTGTGAAACTGTGTGATAACTACACAACTTTTTATCTACATGACGGAAGAGTTTCACCAAGTAAGAGCATCTACAAACTGCATGACTTATTAATGAGTCTACTCAATATTCAATGGCTGAATGAGTCTCAAGACCTGAAAACTCTCACTTTGTAGATATGATAGAGGTCTAAATTTTACATTTAACAAAAATTTATCTAATAATGAGAATCAAGCAGATAAAAACTTGTGTAATTAACACATTTTCACAAATAATTATTTGTTACACAACTTTCTATCTGCATGATGGAAGAGTTCACCAAGAGCATCTACAAGCTAAATGAGAATTGAGAAGAATAGTAAATATAGAAAATGTGTCCTGATTTTTTTGTTTGGATCTACATTCCTTAATTAGAATAGCAGAAAAGGCACATAACAAACACTATGAAAACTTCTTAAAATTTTTATGAAACTTCCCAACGCTCCAGACCTAAGTGAGATTTCATTTTTTTTGCACTTTTAACCTAAAAGCCCCTGAATCTACACTCTTCATCAAACTGTTTGATAACCACTAAGACAATGCAGTATAAGTAATCATTCAAACATAGCACCAACATATTAGAAATGAACACACTTTATTGCAAAATTCATTAACAAAAGATTGTTTCACTAAAAAAAATAAAATTACACAATATCACATTATTTTTCAGCATAGGTATATACTGGTACTCTATTCCTGAACATTCTTGACTTAGCTGGTCTCTAACATTTAGAGAGAATTATAGTAGGTACACCAACCATAAGCTGCAACATCTTCAGTATCTATACTTAGTAGAATAATCTTTTGGGGAAACAACCAGACCCCTGCCTTTCCTTGCTCCTCTGTAAACTGTTTCTATGATATCAATCATCTCTTGCTTGTCTTCTAAAGGCCAGTTGATTTTGTTGTTATTACCAGTACCCAAATCAATCATGATATGCTTGTTTCTGAAGAAAAACATTACAGTACAAGGATCATATAATTCGTACATTTTGTTAAAGTCCGGCACCTCAGTGATGTCCACCAGATATATCACAGCAAAGTTCTTAACTTTCTCGGCGATGCTGTAAAGCACTTCGTCCATCTTCATGCATGAAGGGTCCCAGTCGTGGCCAAAGCGAATAACCACTACCCTGTCTTCCTCAGAAAGGATGGCTTGGTCGACTTGCCAACCGTTGTGCAAATGAGCTAGCATATAAGACATCTTGGCGAGGATCTATAATAATTCTACGGATAGAAAACGGTTCTTTAGGTGGAATTGCTATTGGAAACGCAGAACAAAAGTGACGAGATTGTTACGAGACGTAATTTACGACTGTAAACACAAAATATATAACACAGATATTTGAGGTAAATTGTAAACCACAGAATGACAGAATAGGTTGTAAGCAAAAGCAACTAAACATGTCCGTACACAGAACATAATTATATAGGATGTCGTACTTGAAAAACTTGTCAAGCTTTAACGATCAAAGTGTAGAGATGAGGAAAGTCTAATATTGGTAACGAGTCTTCAACCGTGCTCTAATAACGCATAAACAGCAGGAGTTGTCAGAAAATATGATGGGATAAAAATAAAACCTACTTATTTTTTATCTATGGTTGAAACTCGAAAGTATGAAAACTATTTTTGTGTGTTACCGCAAAATATTCCTTCTTCGGTGCTAGGGGCCACTAAAAAATAAGAGCAGATTGTAAATTATCGATACGGTACAATCAGAGTAGGAAAGGATATTTATTTAGATAGCAGAGCTGTGCTACATTTTAAATTTGGAGAATAGTTAATATTTACAACGTATATGGAACCAAGGTACGCGATTTTTACCACGTCGGTGACACCGGCTACGACATACCAGTGTCGCCAGCGTGAAGCAATACTACGTCCTGACTCCTGAGATGCTTCGTCGCAGTAAATATAAATGTTTTATATTGTGTTATACTATAATAGCTCAACAAATATAGACATAATGACGGGTGGTAGAAAAATTATACTACATCGCACTCTGTCCAATAATTAACACCATACACTGAAAGAAGATCTATTATTAGGCTACCTTTCCAGTCTCTAGCAAAGTACAAAACAGAAAAATATACATTTGCATTGCAGTCTTGCAAAAAATAAAATCGAATAAAACATAAAATATGAATGACTCAGGTGATAAGATTACGTGACGACTGTCGTTTAAAGCTTCAACAGCAATCTTCATTTTAGCAGGTAGATTTAAGAGTTCAATGAAAAGTAACAGAAACTGAGTAGATGTTGTTGGGATGGTGCTGGTGTCACAAATTGGGCTGGTTCTGTTACAAACGTTTCCGGTAACACCTGGAACAGAAATAACTAGATGTATATTTTGTTCAGCACTGAGTCTACACAGTTAATTTGCACTTGTTTTCTTTAGTGGTACAACCCGGCACCCTCAAGACGTGTCGAGAGACAATTTGGGGAAAACGAAAAAACGCGCTTTTATGGTTAATCGACCTAAAACAAAAAATAATTATTTATATAAGAATAAAATGATTAACAACAAAATCAATGTCATTGTGATAAAAGTGTGGGGACCCTGCCCGATCTCTCAATGGTACCGACAGCACTGTCGGTTATGATGAGTCACGCTACCCGACAGATGTGTATGCCCAACTTTTCTCAAGATAACTGCGAAGGAGTGTTATTCTATACGTACCTGTTGATCAACAAACTGCTCTCCGACGGCAGCGACGACCGACGACGGTGCGTCGACATGCTGCGGTTGATGTGTCTCTCCCGCCGACGGTTGGGACGGCCTATCGCGATTGGCGGGAGGCATCCCGGTGGGCGGGATCTCCTGTTCTGTGCGGCAGGTGGCGCTGGTGTTGATCCCGTGCCGTCGCTTCATGTGCTTATTGTAGTTCGGCCAGTTCGTGAAGTGGTGTTGGCATTCTTCGCACGAATACGGGCGCTCGCCTATTATAAGATCATAAAAGTGATTTCTTAAACAGAAGGAATATTATCCGAAAGAAAATTATCATAGATTTATATGCTTCCACTGATTAAGGGACACAGACTTTAGTCCTCCTAATGGAATATCATGTGGGTTGTACAAGCTCTTATTTAATGAAAATGTTACATCATTCAAATGAAAATTGAGTAACAATAAAAAAATAAAACTCTCTGTAGATTCAATTTTAACTGGAAACACTCACCTGTGTGTTGCCTTCTATGTGTTGTCAATACCCCTTTGAACCTAAACCGCTTACCACAGAATTCACATGTGAAAGGCATAGCGCCTGTGTGTATTCTGAAACAAGGATTACAAAGTAAATAGATCGCCTCGCAATTGAAAAGTGAAATATGATCATACTTTCATTCATTTTCATAGCATCCTCACATTAATGTTGGTATTTTTCATCTAATGTGGTTTCTGATGTGTCAACTTTGGTTTTTATTGATAAAAGTATGATTCAATCCGAGCGACACACTGGAAATGAACAATATCTCACCTGATATGCTCTTTGAGTGTTCCTCTCTCTCTAAACTCCCTACCACAAACATCACATTTGTGAGGTTTCAGCCCTGAGTGCACTGAAGCATGTTTCCTCAATCTTATCGACGTTTTGAATGACTTTGAACATACTGTACAACTGTATGGCCTAGCTGCTGTATGAGTCAACAGGTGATTGTCAAGATTACCTAATTGAAAAAAAAGAAAATGGTCAAAGGTCAGCATGCATGAAAAATCAGATCAATGTAACTATTGAAGCTCATAACTAATGGTTGCCACTCTGATTTATCATTTCAATAATTGAAAAACCCTCAATTTCGTAGTGCAATCTAATGGAATATGAATTAAGCTATGTGGTGTGCTGAGCACTCTTTGTATAATATACATACAATGAACAGATCGCAAAACACTGCCATTGGCCAGCCTTACATTAAGGATCTGTACGCCCAGCATATAGCATTATTTGGCCTGCCTGGCCTCTACAGGATGGATAAGTACAAAAGATAAAACCTTACGGAATGATTATGTTTTTTTAAGATCTTTAATTGACTTTGAAAGAATCATACTATGCATTTTTTATATTAAGCGAGATGTTTCAAGATTCCATGATGCTCAATGAATATATGCTTGCTGCTTACTATATATACCTTTTTGAATGAATCCTTTCCCACACTGATCACAGGTATAAGCTCTCACACCAGAATGTATCCTTTTGTGAGCCATCAGGTTTGGTTTTGTACCAAATTTCTTAGGACACTCATCACATTGATATCTATTCTTTATATCAGCTGGAAGGTGAGACCTGACGTGAACCTGAAAACCCCAACAAATGTAAAACTGTAAGTATCTTGAATTCTTGCACAAACTGACCAGTAAGGCTGACTGCATGCGGAATTTTTTTCCACAGGTAGCACAAGCATGAGGCCGTTCATCACTGTGGTGGTTGATTCGATGAGTTTCCTGTTTACAATGATTATCTTTATTTATTTTAGACTGTAGAAAATCATAGAAATAATTTACCTGTTTTTCTCCTGTTGTAAACCATTTAAGGCATGAATCACATGTCAACGACAAATGTGGTCTATGCTGACGTACATGAACTACAAACGTACCATATTTTGTGTATGTTTTGGAACAATCTGCACACACAAAACGAGCAGGAGCTTCGTGAGCTGTCACCCAGTGCTCCTTCAACTCGTCAGCTAGTGTAAAAACCTAAACAAACCAGTTATACCCAGTTATATAGAAATAAGATTTATTTGTAGAGAAAACTAGGTTGAATAGACCATGGAATCCAAATAAAAGATGTATAGTACAGCCCAAAAATATAACATTTGTGTTCAGAAAGAGGATGTCTGCAAAAAATGACAATAGAGAACAACACAACCAGACTGATTGAGAAAGAATTCATCATTAATAGCTAAAACTATATTATTGAATATTCCATACATTCTTTTAATAGAAAAATATTAAAATTCCTGCTGTATGATATATACTAACCAAATCACAGTCACAGCACGTCCAAGGATAAGAGTCCCATCCTTCTGGATTATTTTTTGGTACAACACTACCATCTTCATTCAAACTAAACTCAATATCAGGAACTGTAATTACTCTTATTATTTCTTGTTTTTTCTTGAAACTCTTCTTCTAAAATAAAATCATATTTTTGTCACTTTATAATCAATATGGAAACTAGATGCAAATATCAAATAAAGATGTTTCAGTACAAGCTTTGAGAAATATAGATTTACTTGGTACCCCACAATAAGCCGGTTCCAAACTGCAAATCTGAACACCATAAAAAGTACTCTCTTGGCTATGCCTTCTCGATTCTCATCACAGGATCAACATTATCATTAAAAACCTAAGTCTGCCAAAAATTTTGGATCAATTAATTCTTCCTTGAATTTTTTTCTAAGACCTATGATTACAGTGGTTAGTTTTCATAAAACTTTATGCCATATCTTTTATAGTTAATATTGCATAGTATCATAATACATGGTGATGTTTTACAACCAAAATTTCAGAATGGTATAGAACAAAATCTTAGGGAATGTGCTCATGCAAAATGAAATACAAAACGTACAATGCTCTAAAAAAATCACCTTAGACCTATTCTTTTTTTTCTCACAATTAGATGTAGTCGACTCTTCTGATATGTTACCCAGATCATTAGGATAATCACACTTCAATATACTTTTGGAATCCAGATAATGAAACTCCACTATAGATCCTTCTTGATTGTCGATTATTTCATTCTGATCTATTGCAACTACTTGGCCAGTATGACTTTGTAAACCATTCTCACTAGAGAGGATATTGGCTACCCCATAAACAAGTTCCCTGAGGATTTCTTGAGCTTTTTGGACTTGACAGTTGAAGCTCCATACCTTCTCTATCATATTATAACATTTCTCACAAATGCAAGTGGGTAAATCATCACGGTCAGATATCTTCACCTGAAACAAGCGGAAAATTTTCGTACACATATCCACGTTTTCAAAGATAGACATGTTGTTGGGCGAACATTCGGCACATAAGCGACATCGGGGATTCATTTCATCCAAAAAATATCTACTATAACCTCAGGAAAAATTATATTGTGGGTTTTTGGGGCTTAGTTTAAAGGTTATCAAAGTTTATAAACAAACTTCTGACATTTTCTTATACAACATTGACATAAGACATAACATGACGTATAATACCTCTCTAATCCGGGATATTTGAGATGTTCTGAATAATGACTACAACAGTAATCGAGCAGTCGAGTACTCCCTTCACTGCACATAGCGCATGTGGTTAGGCTACGACAAACGTCTCGCGCGTTGATCACTTGGGGTCATAATCTATATTATATATACAGCGTTCTATTTTCTTAACAACTCAGTGAAAAGAGTAGAATGACAGTTTTTCTAGCTTTTCCTTGACAAATGACATATTGACATTTGGGTTGTTTTTCAAGGCAAAACTTGAATTTGTGCTTTTATTTTTAATTTTCTCCTACCAAATAAATTATAAAAGGGTATTATTAGAATAGCAGTTGGATCCTGTAACGAACTAAGGTCCACGTTTGCCACAAAATGTAAGTCTGACCAGTTTACTTTTAACAGTAGCATAGAGAAGTCATGTATTTATAAGTTTTACTTGTACTTTACGATGTTCTAACTGAAGGCGGTCTGTTTACCGTTGTAAATGTGATGAAGCATGAAGGATGAACCCATAGGACGTCTATAATTGATATTTGCTTGTGGCCTTTTAGGCGAGATACCTGAAATCTCAAACTGTAATATGTTCCTATGGACCAAACTAAAGACATATACTCTCTGAATTCAAAATGCCCTGTTGATTTAGATGAGGTCCTGAGTTACGGCAATGAAAAGAAAAAAGTTGCCAGACGTCGGTGGGCTATTTTGGCCAAGGCTCTTAAGGTATTCCCATTCAATTTACTTATAGTGTTCTTTATCCATTCATACATGTAGGCTTATGCATCCTAAAGGTTTGGTAGTATTTTAAGTAGGGCTGTCCATTTTCTTATATTCAGAGCACAGTTGGATACACCTTTGGTATTTTAGGACATTGATATGTGTAGATCATTAACAATTTTTGTAATAAAAAAATGTATAGTTGGTTTTGTTTATACTGAATTCAAAAAAAGGGTAGTTATGTTTGAATTATAAAACAACCTAACCTTTGTGCTTTAATCAAATTTAAAATTTTTCATTTAAAATTGATTCAGATACCTATACTAAAAAATTTAATTTAATTTTTATTTCTATTAAGAAGGGAAAGCAATACTAGTCCACAGATAACTTTCATACTCATTTCTTCTACAGTTATAGTATGGTGTTAAAAATATATAATACAAAAATTGATGTAAAGTGGTATTGTCATCTTTTTTAAATAACCTATTCTCACCTGGTTTTCTAAATCCATTCAATTGACAATATGTTTTGGATCTGATAGATATCATTATTTTTTCAGTAGTTACCTTGTGAATAATTATTTTGAATTACAAACAAAATATATGCCCAGCTTAGGAGGTGTCCTAAGACAACTTGATTGATTGGTATAGGTTTGGTGTTTTGCATAAACTTTTGTCACTTGAAATGAAAAATTCAACGAACTTTTTTATGTATAAAATATGTAGCTCAAGTAATAACATATTACTATTTTCTATAGATATTTGCTGATTCGTTAAAAACAACGTTAAAATGGAATAGTCTTTTCATTTATTTTTCATATACCTTGAAAATCTAAGATTCTCTATTCTTCATTACTTCATAGATGTTTTTTTAGCTATTCATTTGTCTTCAATAATTTCAACTATATTATAATGGAACTGTAACAAATAAGCATAGACATTTGGCAAGGAATTTGCCTTTACTGTGGTAATAATAAAAGATGCAGTGCCAAGATTTTTTCATATACCAATGCCAGTTCAATATTTTTTATTGCACCTTTGTATCCAGCATAACAAACAGTGTAAAGTGCCACTTTTTTATGTGACCTGCCTTAAACAGGTGCCAAACAAAAATTTCAAATTAGTTTAAATGGATGTTAACATGGAGAGCTGTTTTTATCCCAATTTGTTATATATTTTTTTAATAATTTATTATTAATAATATTTTAATATAAATATTTTGTGCATAACATCATATTTTCCTATGATCTTTCAAGTAATTCAGTTGTTTCCCCAACTAGAAACATTTATTTTTATGTTTCTTCAAATATAATCAACAACAACCCACTGTCTGTGCCCTAGTATAATATCAATTTGGTCTCCATACCAAATTATTATACAATTTTTGCACTTTCATATGCTTTGTCACTCTTTTTTGTACTTATACAGTTATTATTTCCTAAGTTGCATTCTATGAAAACTAGACATACAATGAATATACAATTATATTTTTCACTGAGTAAGCTTCTGAATGAATCTGCTGAATTGTTGTGAAATTTTGTTAGTTAATCAAACTTCTTAATGAAAAATAGGAAACAGCTTTGATCCATGAGCAACTGTTTTCCACAAGATGATTATTTCATCATGTAAGACAACACCAAATATTAAAATCTTCATAAAGTTATAAGTAGAAATATCATTCAAACCTTAAGATCTGCTGATATGGACACTTTGTGAGTAATATACTACCAAATCTTAACTTTGGATGCTTTGTTATAATCCTTAGGCTTTGTGAGGTTATGCCCAAATTGATATAGAAAATATGAAATTTCCATTTTATACTATTTTCAACTCAGCCTATTTTTTTCCACTTCATAGTTATAAAATTATTATACGCCTTTTTCCTCAATTTGCAATATTTCATTCTAACTAATTTGTAATGCAGTTCAAGTTTTTATAAGTTAAGAGAACTAAGAATCCTGAATATTTCTCTGTTAATATTTCTATGTTTTATTAGAAGTAAATTGACACACCTAGCAGATGTTTGTAAGATTTCACCTTTATTCGCTAAATTAGATGGCTAAATTATCTTTTACAATTTTTACGTTTTACTAAAAGCCTCTAAGAACATAAATCTATATAATATTTAATCCTTAATGAAACAAATTTGGGGTGAGAATGCCTGTTGAGAGCTCCAAACCAGGTAATCTTTGTTGTCGTGTTTCTCCACGTCGTCGTGCTTCTCCTGAATTCGTTCGATCTCCGACTGGTAACCGATCGTGGTGACTCACGCTCCCCGACGAATAATCAGTACGCGCGCCCCTGTTTAAATGCAGTATATCGACCTCGTTTATTATTCGCCGCCATATTGCATGTGGTAAGTGTGGAAATCGAAGCAATATGGCGACCAATAGTAACATCGATACACTGCATTTGAACCGGGATGATTCAGCGGCCATATTCAGCATCCGTCGGGCAGCATTAGTCACCGCGAACGTCATCACTCATCACTACTGGTTAACAGTCGGAGATCGGGGTGGATGTGGCGAAGCGTGACGACGGGGTGAAAGTATAAAAGCAGCATCGGAACAAACGGTCGATGCTGACAAATTCATGTCACAAATTCGACGAACAAAATCAGACTGAGGAGGAAAGTTTCCATCACGTTTGTCGGCGACAACAAACGATCGACTTGGATTTTGCGTAGTTTTTAATCGAACACACTTGTTGTTGTTGACGTGTCGTTTGACACAGATAGTAAATCAATCGAGACGTCGTGCCAGTCAAAAATTATATAGACAATGGAAGTCAGAAACACATTTGAATCAGTTTGGTCGATATGCTCCTTTACAGAACTTGAACCCCTCTCACACATCTCGCGGTTCACGATGTTTTAAATCGCCTCTTGTACTCGTGCGAATTTGATATTAGCAAACCAAACCCAGACATATGATTTGTTATGTCCCAGAGCCCGACAGCCAGCCAACCGTCCAGTCCCACTGACGAGATCTCTGTACGTCGCATCTCATCCTTCATGCTGCTCAAAACCCAACAATTGCCCCACATACCGGTCGCCTCAAATCGCGAAAGATTCGACATTCCTGACGCACTCAAGAAGAGGACGTGGTATAAGTATTCTGCCTGTATCGACGACCGCGAGTATTACGTCAACGTTGGACATAGAAACAGAACATTCTCAGGTAATTTGCAGTGTGAACGAAGGAAATATTACGAACATACATCTGGAGTTTGCACTTTGCTTTTATCTTGCTCAGAAATCCAATTCTAATGGCCTGTACGGATGTTTGACGATATGCTTCACTTTTCAAAAAGATAGTTAAATCAAGAATCAGGACATCCATAAGTTTTGTGTCCTATGGATATGTGCAGCAACCACATACACTATGTAGTAATGAAGCAATTTTGTATTGAAGTTCAGATTTTACAAAATCAATTACATATCAGTTTGTTCAAAAATCATAAAAATTACTACCCTGTGCGTCAAATCGTGAAATTAGAAACAAAATCGTGTAATCATCGTCATGAGATCTGCCAACTCCGGTCTGACCGTCGGCCCCAGTCTTAACTTAGGATTCGTTGCCCTTTTGCTTACGCAAACATTCTCAATACAATTGAAGTTAGAAGCTGTGTTATTGTAACATCTATAATGCATAAAACAATCCAAATAACAGTCCTTTTCTTGCTACGTTGCCATCGTCCAGTTCAAGGATCTTCGGATCGGCACTGCTTGTCAACTAGTATTCGCTTGGTTTTTTGACGCATTGGGTTTGTGAAAAATTCATGACACTAATATATTTTTTGCTCTGAATTATTGGCTCTCTTTGACTAGCAGAAAAATGAATATATGCGAATATCCAGATGTGTGTGTTTTGATGTATAGAATTGCGAATAAGCTATCTAGGGTTTTGATGCTTCTTTATAAAAACCAGTACTTAGGCTCAAAATGATACTGTGTGATCACCTAACCTATAAAAACCAGCGTACATCTAACGTAGTGGGTAAAATGCAAAAATACAAACTAAATTAAATGAACTACAATTACTCATAAAGTAATGCTTTTGCACCGTTTCAAGTGTTCATATAATAATTCCTTTAGCACTACATACGGATGGTAGTACCTGATCAAATTTGACTCGGACTGGTTGGGAGAACAAGATTTCAATGCATTTTAATAAAAATCTATTTTAGTTTGGGAAATAGGGAGCCAAATCTGGCGCATATTGGGGCTGAGCAATGACCATTGTTTCGTGTTCTGTCAAGAATTCATTTTTGGCGCGCCCTTCACTAGATTGTTGGGCAGTTTCGACGTCATCTTCATACATCCACGACTCGCCACCCGCAATGATGCGTTTGATGAATGTAGGGTCATCAATGACGTTGGCAATCATTTCTTTTGCGACATCCACTAGACGTTCTTTTCGCAAAAAAATCAGGTCTTTTGGTGCGAGTCTAGCGGCGACGCGCTCCATACCCAAAACCTCAACCAAAATGCGTTGAGTTGATCCATAAGAGATGTTAAGTGCCTCTGATATCTCCCTAATACCAACATGACAATTTGCTTTTTCCCACTCAAACCCTTGCGTTATCGAGAGAGCTGACTCCCCAAAACACCTGCAACATTTTCAATGATTCTGTAGCCGAAAATCCATTGGAAACACAAAATTGCCGCATCGTAAATAAAACGCCTGTTAAACACAAACTAATTGTACCAACCTAGGGGAAAAAATCTGATTCGGTTCACGTGCGCGGTGTAATTGCACCAGTCCGGGTCAAATTTACAAAGCAATATTAACGAGTTTTAGTAGTTACATTATGCCTTCTCACATTTCTATACAACAAACAATACCGGGACATGCCGTCGGCACTGCAAAATCGCCGTAACTTTCAGCCGAAGACCTGATGGGATTCAACAACACCGGCAACGTGTGCATCTGGCCGTCCGAAGAAACGCTCAGTTATTACGTGTGTTCAAACCTGTCCGAATTCCGCGACAAAAGCGTCATCGAACTGGGCGGAGGCATGTCCTGCCTGGCAGGACTGTTTACCGCCAAATACGGCGAGCCGAAAGAAGTCACAGTCACCGACGGCAACAAGATCTCCGTGGAGAACGTCCAAGCGACGCTGAAGTGCAACGAGTTCCAGGTTCCCGTTCGCGCTGAGGTGCTCAAATGGTCCCAAGCGGATCTTCGAGCTTCGTACGACGTGGTGCTCTGCGCGGACTGCCTGTTCTTCGACGACGCCAGGGCGGACTTGATAGAGAGCTTGAGGGCCTATCTGACCAAGGAGGGAGTAGCTCTCGTGATGGCGCCGCAGAGGGGTCGCACCCTGAACGATTTCATGGCGCAGTCCGAGATGCGAGGGCTCAGGTGCGAGAAAATCAGTAGGTACAACCAAGTCGTGTGGGAGAGGCGATTGCAGCTGTTGGATCACGAGGAATATGACGATAATATTCACTATCCGATACTCATTCGAGTGACCAAAGTTTAAGTGGCCTTTGGAAGGAAAGTAGGTTTTTTTTGTTTTTTTGTTTAGGACGAGCGGCCTTTGATAAGAATAGGAACAGCAGTGCTATTGTCTGCGTACTACTACCAAGGTTTAGTAGCGGACAGAGCTTGAAGATTTATTTACATTTTTTCTACCTGTCACCAGTGCCTTCACCATTATACAGGGTAGGATCAAAAAGTAGTAGGACTGAATTTTTTTTATTGAACTAATCGGTACATATCTTTGGTAGTCTTCGAAATAGCGCCCTTGTACTCCGACACAATGCGTATAACGCCTTCTAGAACTCGCTTTCCAGGATCCCCTTGAGAGATGCCGTCACTGCCACTTGTACGTCTTCTACGGAGCTGTATTCGTTTCCCTTGAAGTCCTGCTCGATCCGGGGAAATAGAAACAAGTCCGGCAAAGCAAGATATGGACTGTGGGAGGTGGGGAAACGTGCCAACCTTGGACGCGTCGTCGCGTCTTAGTGAAGCTTCCAAGAATCGGCGATGTCTGGCCGCGCGTGGAGGACGCGTTTGCGCAACCTGTCAAACACGTCCACGAAAAATCTGGCAATCACAGTTTGTCCATGGGGAACAAACTCCTTGTGAACCACGCCACGACGGTCAAAATAGCAGATGAGCATGGATTTGACGTTTGAGTTGCTTATTTTCGCTTTTTCCAATCGAACACTGTTGAGCGACTCATGGCAGAATCCCCGTAGGCGTCCTTATTCATTCTGAGGGTCTCCGTCACGGCTTTCTCGAGTTTGATGCAGAATTTAATGGCGTATCGCAACTAGAGATTCTTCTTCATTTTGAATCACGATGAGATTTCTCAACATGGGTTCTCGGAAATCGCCCCACTTACTCTCCGCTTGACCACAGGCAACTAGAAAAAATATCGGTCTTTTCGGAAGGTCCCCCACTACCACGATCAGGGGGTCCGACCGCCCCCCACCGCTCCGTTCGCCCTACGGATATTCAGTCCTACTACTTTTTTATCCTACCCTGTGTATAGTTCACAGTAGCGTACAAAATCATAAAAAATTGATTTTTTTCTTTATAAGAAAAGTTAACCCCCCCCCCCTCTATCGCAAAAAGCTGTCTACGCCTCTGAACTGGAATCACGATGAACAAAGATTTATTTTCACAACATATACATCTAAACAAAGCCTAAAAACTTGGAAAACAGTGAACGCAAATCAAGAAGCATTATTGTTCATAGTAACTATAATATGGCTTTGTGTCTGTGTATCAAAACTGGCCATATTATTATCTTATCAAGAGCCGTTCGTGCCTATGTGTATTGTAATTATAGCATATAGTCCACCATATTCCTTGTAATATCTAGTCTGATATATAACCTTGTCTGTGATATAAAATACCAATTTCCTTTATTGTTATCGAATAACGCATCAAACCTGATGCAAGAAGCTGTAAGATATGTTGAGCACTCAAATATTGTAAAGATATTCTGGCGTCTGTCCACATAAACTGAATCCTTTGCATCATCCTATGCATCAGACCTGCTATATACTCGTACATGCATGTTTCGTCTTTAGCCTAAACTCATCAGTATAGCCTGGCGGTCTAGTTGTAGATAGCAACATCAACTCATCTCTAAGTAACAGATATCCCTTACGACATCTGTCAACAAGGCTGAACTGATGAGTTGATGAATCCCTTGATTAAAACAGCCTGTGTTTATTTCCGGCAATAGTTTATTATAGTTACAAATCACAGAGTAAAAATCAATCAATGGAAGTTATCACATTCCAAACACGGTATTTTTTTCTGTACTTGCTTGACTCATATATGGGAGATCAATTTTTGAGCTTGGATGTAATCGTGATTTGTATTAGGCAGCATCACTTATCCTTGATAATTTTTTTCACTCAAAGAAGCGTCGCTCATTGCGTCAGTAACGGCTCGTTAATATTTTATTTAGGTGTTACAACTAGAGATCGGTTTTTCAAAAATAACTATTTATCGACAGGCGATTTGCGAACGTTATTTTCCTGGTATAGTCTTATATGTTATTAGTAGCGAATACGACCTAAACGACCTTGACCCATCTATTTAATGAATAAGAGTATTTTATACTCAATTGAATATGTTGAAAAATAAATTACATATCATTCTGTAGGCTTCCTACTTTCGATTGCTATATGATTTGTTTCTTAAACGAATTATTGCAATGCTTTAAAAAAAGACATTTTTTAATATTCAATCAATCATAGTCTGCAAAAAACACACCACACATTTTTTTAAACATTAAATTTGGCATCAAAATACTTTTTATCCATTTAACAGTTGGGTGAACGTCGTTTCCTATTCGTATGTTAAAGTACGATTCGACCTGACGCCAGGATATCTACGCAGACCACTCTCGCTTATTATTGGAAACAATTGCTGTAGTTTTACGTCGGACAGATCTATTTTTATCATGACCACTTCACTCGATTCATTTTTATTAACCTAAACGCTTGCGGAACATCCACATTGAATTTTAATCTTTCGAAGAAAAGAAAATCGTGACGCACATCCGACTCGAAGCACAAATCATGTATACAGGGAAATTTGTTTGTTCGAAAGTTAGATTAAATTAGATTTTTCATATTTGAGAAAATGTCTACATAATTATGTTAAAATGCGTTTAAGGTGCTGCCAGAGTCTCTGTACTGTAACCTAGGCAGTAAGGAAGACGTATCAGTTATATGACATAAACATGAAATGTTTTGTTTTTTTTTGACTGCTTCAGATGCATTGAAAAACTCATTTCCCTGGCCTGTTTGTATATTCCAGATTGTCTCAACTCAACCAATGATACTCGTCTATTCGTGGCCATTGGGTGACTTGAAATGTAGTGTTAAAGGGGTTACAGGAATTTCGTTCATCATCTGCAACTAACAAATAAAGCTCTCGAAATAACTATGTTGTTTAAGCCCTTCAAACAACATTGGCATCTCTCTGTATATCAAAGCCGGCAGAAAAATCCGTTCACCTCTCGCTCTCTTGATTAATGTTTTGGCAGCTGTACATTATGCTATCAAATTAAGAAATTGTTACGAAGTTAATATCCTTATTCGAATCGTACCTTTGGCATGCTCATCAGACAGTCGCTGCCTGTGTGACTGTCTGTGTTTGCGTGTATTCAGTCAAATTTAGGTTTAAACTAAGGCTTTTGATTTTTTTAACAAAAAAAAATGTGATTTCGATATTTTCTGTTGACCGTTACAATTTGACACCAGAAACAATATCCCAGCTTACAAAATCCTCATGTGAAATGTAGAACAGCAATTTATTTTGAAGAAGCTACAAAATCGATAAGTGTAGTCTGCTGGCTTTTCCGAAGCGTTACCTTTGATCCAAGTGCAAAAAATAAACATAAGGATCAACAGTTGGCGGACGGCGATGGCGAGAATAATAGTCCAAAATCTCTCCCGCAGAGTTCAAGCCACAAAAAGAACAAGACAAGATTTTCAAGGGTATCTGGAAAGCTGAGCAAAAAAAGTGCAATCTTATATAAGATGTCCAGATATTCTGATTAAATAAGATCCAAAGAACTATTGGCGCAAGGAAGATCAATTTACGCAAAAATACTTGTCTCATCAACTTCAAGTTGCCTCTGAACCTCTTTTTCCAGCCACAGGCCTCATACGAAATGATTTGCATAACAGATTCCGCTCTGACAACAAAAAACAACTTGATTTCCTCATTTACGTAGAAAGTAAAGAAAAATTGTCCTGGATCTCTGAAACTTTCTAGGGACTGTTTCCGATGTCGTTATAAAACACTCTTATAAATATTTCAACTACCTATCAGCTATTACTCGTGGACTTGTTTTAAAGATTCAAGATTCTTTCATGTTTTTGACATTTACCATAAGTGATTCTGGGAAGAGCTTTATTTTGGTAGACCTGATTTAGATCTAGGATGTTTTCTTCATGTAGAAGGCTGTTCACATCGAATATCTTCGAATTATGATCTCAGGGAAGTCTTGCAAATATATATCAAAACTGTATAGGTACTACGTAGACTTCAATTATATTTTATAGAAATATTACGGAGTGCAGTAATGTTGCTTTGTTTTTTTTTAATAGGTGTATGTCTATATTGTACATTATGTCTTGCTGTTTGAGTACATGTTATTTCCATAACAGCAGAAATTGGAGGTTTGTAAAATTCATTTGTGCTGTCTATGGTATAATTTCAAACCACAAATAATTGTTTTGGGCAAATATATGCGAGAAAAACCTCTTAAACGCAAAAATCAAGTTGAATTTATGTTTTTGCTCATATTCGTATTTGGCTCAAGAACGTTTCAGGATGAGTCTATGAGATGTTGGTTTTTTGATGTAATATATTTTATGCAAAGTATAGTAATTTTAGAGTCCTCATGTGAAATTATTTTTCCTGAATTAATAGCCCCCCCCCCCCACTCAAAAATGTCTTTTATAATTTTTCTGGACTTTTAAATAATCCTCTATAGCACGTCGTTAATCTAAGGCTTAACATATCCTATTGATTTTTCATCAAATTTACTCATCACACTTCAAGACTAGCGTCTACATATATCAAAGCTTAATATCAGCTTTATTATAATTATCTAATTATGTATTGTACACATTATAAGACTTCGTTGTGAGCAGCTATTTTGCGAAACCATAAAAATCTTGTTACTTTTACGCATTATCCAAGGTACTTTATCATTAGGACTTCAAAGAGACTTAACTCTCTGTGGTATCGTTTGTTTGATTTTTTAGTTTAGGATATTCGTGCCTAGAATAGGAGTAACGAGGACTAACTGAACTATTTTCGTACCCTTTTAGACGAAATAGATTTTTTTAACCTATAAGTCGATGAAACGAACATTATGTCCTTTATATAAAACATTAGTTTCACTTCAGATCATTCAAGTATGAAAAATACTAGATGTACTCCTCAGTGATGCATGTAGCAATAGCATTTTCCAGACAAACTGTTAACTCAGTGCACATTTACATCTAAAATCAAACAAATTCATAAAGGTTGAGATATTCTCGTTAAACTTTGATTTTTATTTATTATTTTGAGCATTGAGAAATGTTTTTCGGTGGAATATATGGAAGGTAGAGGCAGGGAGGGCCGTATCAGATTTGATGAAAAATTGTACAGCTGTAAGCAGTAAATAATAGTTCTGACTCCCTCCAGAATAGTGCTAGAGTAGCAAATGAGTATGAAATCAATTTAGCAGTTTTAGACGGAGTGAAGTGCGCTGAGCTGAAAAATTAATAGTTTTGGTGACTAGAGAAGTTGATAGAACTACAGTATATAGAACCCCAACTATTCGCATAGTCTAAATAATTTTTTTAATATACCTAAAAAACAGATGCGGAATAGCGTGGAGAGTGATCAATTTTTGCGAACTTTTAATTATTAATTAATTAAAAGTGCGCTATAACATAGCAGAAGACATTCTTTCCTTGTTTACTTCCCTATCCCACTTTAGTATTTTAGACGCCTCTTTCAAAATTCACTCAAGTGCTACACTAGCGCCACCATAATTTAATTACTTTCAATGGACACTTTTGGATACACAGAAATGGTCCTCCTCTAACCTCTATCATCCATAATATACATATAGTCTTTTCAGCGAAGTAAAGACGAAAATTGGCTCAAATATGTGAGCCAACTGTCATATATGTCAATGTAAAATGCGCGTTTTTCTCAGCCGACATTGTTTTTGAAGATTTATACAGGGATGGATACAAAATTTACTTCCAGGAACTTATTTCATTGAAATGTGCAGTGTCACAAAAACTGGACTGCTGAACACTGTATGAACCCTGCATCTTAAATGGCAGAGATCCTAAAATAAACTGTGCATATAAAACTAAACTTAAATGTTTAACGAATCAATTGATCTTCGTTGTATTGTCTGTCAAAACAATTAGATCAGCCGTTTACATTATGGGGTAAACAAAACCTGACATTAATCGTAAATTACGAGAATATATTTAGAAACATACTCGCTACAGCTGGTAAAAAAACCGCAAATATTTATATTGTTCATGAATCATTAATGGAAGTCTTCTATTTAATGCGGCTGAGAAGGACGAGCGCAAATTTCAAGACGTTACAAATGTATTGTTTTTCAATATATTTAGTAAGAAATTGTATAGTTCTAGTCATTTATTTGAAAAATCGTTATTAGTTCCTAACGTGTATTATAATTGGATTGTTACATTAAATCATTGCAAACAAACTTGGCGTTTTAGTACCCTGGGATTGGTGTAATATTGAATTTAAAGTTTTAAAAATTTTCCCTAGAAGTTCTAGCTGCCTTTGCTAAAAAATTAAAATTTCATAAACGTGAAATGATTAATTTTAGAAAATACGGTGAAATACCACAAAAGTGGAAACTTTTAATAAAACGTATTCTTGTTATATTATAAAAATTTACTGACACTTGAAAATGATTTCTGATTCACCTTATACTAGTTAACGTTTAATTTTATTTTTTCAAGGTTATTGCGTTTATTCAATGTTTACTTTGATGGTATATCTTTAAAATTTCACAGTATAATTTTTGCAGCAATTGGAAATAGCTTAAATTGTAATAATATTCCATAATTATACATACAGGAATCGCATAAAAAAGGCATTTCATATATACCTGTGCAGAATACAAACTTATTCCAGGCTGAAGTTTTTTATTATTTTCTGTAACATGTGGTTTTCAGGGCAGACTATTGGAAATCTCAAGAAAGAAAATACTGCGATTTTTGCAAATGTTGGATCGCTGCCAATAAACCTGTGAGTATATTGTCCGAAATATTAATATTTCCTCGCAAGAAATAGGTGTAACGTCGACAATAATTTTTGTTCAAAAATAGCATGGATACTTTATATTTAACTGCATAAAACCTGAGATTTTTGTCATATTCAAAATTTGGCCTTAGAAATTCTGTAGTTATTTTCTCACTTTCTATAGAAGCTTTATGATTCAATTTTTCATTACTCTTCACGATAGCATCGAACTTTCACACTGTCATAACTCCCTATAACCGTTGTTTCTCATAGAATTTTAGAGTTACAAAAAGGTCAAATTATTCAGTATGCATAAATTACATGTAAAAATAGGATTACAATGCATTTTTTGTAATATAAGATATCAATTCATCAAGTTACACACAAAATAATGAATTCCTTTCAAGAGCATAGAGTTCCACGAAAAAGGTCGACGACATGTGGAGAATGTTAAGAAACGTATCAAACAAGTGTCAAAGAAGTCTGCCATCGAGGAACGTGACAAGGAAAAAGTCGATGCAGCTATCAAACAGATGGAATCTGCTGCCATGGCAGCGTATAAGTAAGCCTGTTTTTAATTTTAAAAAAATATGTCAACATTATTGTATTCATTGTATGCTCTCCACTATGCATCAGATCTGCTATAGACATGCATGTTTCGTCTTGAGCCTAGACTCGTCAGATAGGCTGGTGGTCCAACTGTAGAGAGCAATCGGGCGGTACATACGTAACCTAGTCAAGGGTGTAATAGCAACAATAACTCATCTCCAAGTGTCGCCCTCTATGGGGACGCCCATTGGCAGGTGTTAGCACCGTTGACTTCGTAAGTTGCCAATGGGCGTCCCCATAGAGATCGACACTTGGAGATGAGGAGGAATTATTGTATGCTTGAACACTTTGAACGTACAAATATAATATACAACCAGGTAAAAACGACAGCAGAGAGGGCAGAATGCCGATTGCGCTCAGTAGCGCTATCAGAGGATAAATTTCTATTCAATTAACCCTAAATCGAATTCAAAAACATAGCGGTATAGATTTACAGACAGTGATGTCTGTAAAAATTATGTGTTCAACTCTAACAATCAGTATCTTGAATACATAATTTGTTGTGTGGTTAGAGGTCTTATCGTCAACATGTTTTTCTTGCAGAAAAGATGTTCAAAGCAACTCTAGTGCTGACCTCACGTCTATCGCCATAACAGAAAAATTGAAGACTGACAATCTGACTATCAATGACAAAGTTTGGAGGGAAGCCAAGACCAAAGAAGGATCAACTTACTACTATAATAGCGCTACAAATGGTGAGTACTATAGTTGTTCACAGATATATTCTGCAGACCTAGACTCTGAGACAACCGCCAGACCCACTACGTGTAACTTTTATATCCCTAATTTCTTCGAAATCGGTGCAGCGGTTACTGAAATTACGCGTTGACAACAGAAGATAACAGACATATTGGCTGACAGACCGACCGAAATAAGAAACAAAGCGTTTCGTATCGTAGACATCTCAAATCCGGAAAATCTCGTTCCTGCAAAAAATGAAAAACATGTTTCAAATTGTATTTAAATATAACATTTTTATAAATGTTGGGAGTATCTAGGAATGCTTTGAGATACTCAAAATTTGTTCAAAATTCCTTATTTCAATTTGGATGTCACTAGCTTTGTTAGGCTTCAAGAGCATGGTTGAAGTCATTCTAGATTATACATTTTTAATTTTTATTTAGAATCGATCTGGGAACCACCATCGGACGGATATCTAACGCTAGCAGAGCAACAGGATATGAAGGATAGAGAAACCGCACAACAACTCAAAGAGCTAGACAAATACAGAAGAACAGAGGCCTTCAAACAGTTAAGCAGTGCCACTGACTAAACAATCTTCGAATATAATAACAAATGTTTTATTAGGATGCAGATCCAGAAAGCTGAAGTAGAGGAAGAAAGAGCCAGAGTGGCGAGGGAAAAGCTGAAAGAGCGGAGAGTGGAGGATGATACTCCAGCGCCTGTATATGGGCCTATTTTAGATCCTGGGAAGAATGATCCTTATGGAAAATGGCAGACTATAAAGCCTCGGTAAGAATATTCCAGTAGCATCCTGATTCTCGAACGTAATAAAGGAAATTTCTAGAACCTTATAAAGTACAGGAAACAAATGTTTTTGTTTTGTTTCAAACAAGTCTTTTTGCCATTTTTTATTCTTAGGCATTAGTACAACGAGCGCAGTGCGGACGACCCCATTGGGTGCACTCGAAGCACTGCTGAATCTCCCTCCACTAGATCGTGTGATCAGGATAGAGTCCAGGGTAACTGCATTTCGGCTATGGAGCCAAGGAACTATGCGATCCTTTTAGAGTTACAAAAGGAGACACCCATATTGCAAACAAGGAGTAACACAATTATACCCAAGTACGTTTTTGATCGCAAATTCATGGTGGAGTATCCAACAAGAGAGGAATGGGTCACAGGAGGCCGACAGCGCTTCGAGAGAGGTGGGCAATTCTGGTACACGGATGGCTCACTGACCGAAGAGGGCTCTGGCTCCAGGGTCTTCGGACCCAATTCAAGACTCTCATTCTCCCTTGGGGGATACACCACTGTCTTCCAGGCTGAGATCTTTGCAATTTTAGCGTGTGAAATTCGCATTCAGGAAAAGCAGGGGCCTAGGAGGCGAATCACTATTTGCTCCGATAGTCAGGCAGCAATCAAGACAGTAAGTGCCTGCAGGATAGCAACAGGGCTGGTCTTAAGAGTGTAGGAATGCTCTTGACGAGATCGCAGAGAGACACAGGGTGTCACTATTGTGGGTCCTTGGACATTCTGAGGTTCGAGGCAACATTATGGCGGACACTTTGGCGAAGGCAGGATCAAAAGGAAATCTTTTGGGTCCGGAACCAGCTGTAGAGTTAGCCGCAGGTAGAATTAGAAAAGCTACGGACGAGTGGATTCAAATTCAACACTCTGAGGTGGAATAGCATCTCAGGACATCTTCGTCAGGCACGGGAATTCATTATAGGGCCTGTAGCCAAAGAGGGGCGATTTTGCCTCTCTCTTGATAGGAGTCATCTTAGGTTGCTGGTGGGACTGCTCTCTGGTCATAATACCTTTATGCGGCACCTGCACCTAATGGGGATAGTTAGTGACCCAACGTGTGCACGCTGTGGCGATGAGAAGGGAGTCCTCGGCACACATACTACTATGCCGCTGTGAAGCCCTCGGGCACAAAAGGCAGGCCATACTGGGGTCCATGATTCTGGAACCAGGGGATATAAGATGGGCAGGACCCAAGGCCATACTTAACTTTGCGAAAAGGGCTGGCCTTAGGAACTAGAGCTGATAGAGGCGCAAAAGGGCCCGGCGGTGGCCTATGCACCGATGGTCCACATCGGATTGCGTCTCTCTCTATTCATTCATTCATTAATCCTTAGGCGTTTGACGGAATTGATATACGTATAGGATAATGAATTTTTGCTTATACTGAAACTTATTGGCACACTATCAGCCCAAGTATGCGAATTCAAGCAATAATCGTGATTAAAACCTTTGTCAAATTTTCCGGAGGTTTTTTGATTTGTGCTACGTATAATTCAATTTGCACGAATAATGCGATGAAGGCATACTATCATATTAGTGTCTGCTTACTTATTATTTATTCTATTTTCATTTTTAAGGGAGTCCGTAGATTTACAGTTGCCAGAACAAGAGTATTACCAACCACCTGTTGTAGTACATCAGCAAGATCCAGAACCAGTTAAAAAAGAATTCAAAGAAAAAACTATAGAAAGTCTAGAAGAGGTTGGTGAATGCAGCACCTTTAAAAAGAGGAAGATTGGCTCTGGAGCGAGAAGAAACACTAGACAGCGACTGAATGATGACTGAAATGTTCATTCACTTGTAATTTTAACATGATTTTAAACCTCAATTTCAAAAAATATATAAGTATTATAAAAATAAATTGTATATTACGTAAATAAAAGTAAAGTTATTTGGATTTTATAGTTTATTGGAATTCAAAGCAAGCCGTAAGAGCCTTCTTTCAGCCCTATTTAACAGGGTCCAAGATATTATTTAATTACGATACCTATCGGCATTCATCACCAACAACAGCAAAGTGTACAGCAAACCCAGCGTAGACATTAAACCAATCTGGCAGCCACTCATAAAGAAGATGAACAGACTACGACTGGACCAGACAACAAACAATGACCGACAAACAGCCACGTCAGCAGACCGGAATACCGCGCATCGGGAACCAATCAGAACAGTCCGCGCACAACGACACGTCACCGGACGGGGTATAAATAGGCATGGAAGGAACGTGTTCGCCAGTTCACCTGAAGACGATTGAAGATAGCACATCAATCGAAACGTCGTGATACTCAAAATTTTATAGACAATGGAAGTCCGAAATCAAACTTTTGATAAATCCACCTTGTCTACAAGTTTCAAACAACACCTATCTGATATATGAAATATAATAATAATAATGAAAGGCCTTTATTTTAATAATATCCGGCGAAGTCCAGCAGCAGCTGTTCTACTTAACCGAGAACTAGTCATTTGTTACAGTAAAATCGAGAAGAGCAAACGTAAATTATAAAGTTAGTACACTGTTGAAAAAAATGTGTATATAATCCGATTAATAACTATACCAGCGATATAGTATTCCACTACATAATATGCACTATCGAATGCACTGCGCATGTTTCATAGGCTAAATTTGAATAGGAAAAACGCTCTATATTTATGTAAGTCGGTGATTAACTAGTGGCATTGTTCACAGCTTTCTCTGTCATCACATGCCAAAAAGGAGATGTTCTGTGTCACATGCACAGCCCGCTAGAGCTGTGAAAGAAATGACTACGATTATCCGTATGTATTTGTTACCAGCAGTCTAAGTATTCGTAACCTTTACCAATATATTTCATATACCAGTTATATTATTGTTTTATGCAGTTATTTTGTAGTTTGGGACAAGAAAAAATGGATAAGCAGATAATCATAAACATTATTCTATTAAGAAAAAACAAAAAAAAATAACGAAATAAAAAACATCCCATAGCAAAACAGTATTATAAATTTGTCCACAAATACGATTTACCATAGTTCATTTACGTGCATATGCAATATATTCTTCATTCGGTTTTTTTTTCAAGGATTGACTTCCAGTCCTTATTTGACCCGATTTGAAAAATATCCTTTCTGATGATATACTGGCGGCTGGAGATATAAGGATAGTTTTTGAACTACTTTAGTTTCCATTCTACCTATAGCAAGGGGCAAGAGACCGGTATTATGGGTACCTGCTTGCAGATGAGGATTCCTGACATTTCGAAGTATTGTAAAATAACATTCAAAAGTATCTTTTTGAGTTCCCTGTATGGATTGAATATATCGCTATCAACCATTCTGAGGCCTCTCACCAGCAATGCATAGAATTGATATCTTTCCATAGAACTGAAAGATGTAAGTAACGAGTAACGAAAGTTATTCGCCAGTAACGATTCGGTCCGTTTTCAAAGCTAGATGGTCTGTGTTCTCAGTAACGAATAGATACGATGATATGATACGGTTTGTTACAGCTCTACAACTCACACAGTGGTGCGACTGGTGCGGCGTTGTTTATTTTAATTAACCTTATCTTTTGTCGGGATATTTGCCGATTTTACTATAATTACACCTTACATTTGCCTTTATAAACAATGGCAGGCGTAGAACTAGTCATAGAAGAAAAAAAGGACGACGCGGTTGACAGGCAAAAGGTAAATTTCACTCAAATACTGTAAACACGGGAACATTAGCATTTGACCAATTTTCCATCCTTCCAAACAATATACAGCTTTTCTATCACATAAAACATGTTCTTTTAATCTAGATCTGCCCATTTCTCTTACGAGTTTTTGTCTCAAACACTGGTTACCATCACAAACCCTCAGAGTACAATAAAGGTAACACTCCCCAGAATGAACTGCAGATTTATACATGGAAAGATGCCACTCTCCATGAACTTACGCAGCTGGTTAAGGAGGTGAACCCAGAGGCCAGAAGGAAAGGCACCAAATTCAATTTTGCATTTGTGTTTCCAGATATTAGACAAAGTATCTATAGGCTCAGGGAGGTAAGCATAATTTGCTATCTACTCAGAATCTCTAAAATAGTAATGAACATTCTTCTTCAATGGAACATCATTTTGATCTATCCTATAATCATTAGTGCCCAGTAATCAATGTAAACTCAAGCAGGTTCTGAATGGGAATGGTTTGTGGAATGATATGTTTGTGTATATTATTACTATTAAGTGCAATTATTACTATAATGAGAACTGTGTTTAATACTAGGTGGGTTCAACAATGACTGGTGTAAAGGGCCCAGATGACTTGAAGACTCTGGGACAGCTGAGGATGAATATTGGTGATTACATGGATATTGCAATCACTCCGCCTGATAACTGGAATATGTCACGCAAAGGGTATCCTGGCAACTACAATAATCATCGACCCAGACCATATTGAGCATTTTGAAGTATTCCATTATCATTTTTTGCAATTCAAGTGTGTTCAGTGTGTACATATATTTTGTCTTTAGGTAATTTTAAGTTCACATGATCATCAAATAAAATTTCTGGAAATATCAGTATTTGACTCAAAATGAAAATTGAAGCCCTAAAATTTTGCTATAGATGACATGAAGATTATTAATCAATGTTATGCCATTTTTCTATCACAATAGAGCATGGAAAGTATGCAAATGTTAATTATGTTCAAAGTATGACGCTGATAACCAAGTTTTTCAGTCACATAAAAATTATACATTCCTATGCCTACCTTTACTTGACATTTCTTGGAAGTAATATGAATTCTATATAACAAGACAGTGACATTAAAAAAAATGCACACTTAAAAAGTGATTAGGTTATTTGGTTTTATTTTATCAAAACGGACACCCTATAAAATTACAATGAGATATAGATTTATTTGCTCCATTGTCACAACTAATTGAGCAGTTTTTGATATTACATTCTATTAGCAACAAATATAAGTAGATGCTTCTTCAAAAACCTATTAAAATACACAGCTGCAAGATATGTTGATATGATTCTTTCAGATCATGTTATTTCTGCAGCATATGGTATTGGTCCTGGATTTCTTTTCATGCAAGGCAATGCTAGGCTGCATACTGCTGCCACAACCATGGATCTTCTTCATGAGCAAAAAATTCGTACAATGCTTGGCCAGCGATGAGCCCCGACCTCAATCCGATTGAACATCTATGGGATATATTGGACAGGCGTCTTCGTCGCCGCCTAAATCCACCTCAAACTCTTCAACGACTAACAGAAGCACGTATCAAAGAATGGGACAGTATACCACAGGAAGACATTCCACGGCTTGTACGAAGTATGCCAAGGAGATGCCAAGAAGTAATTCGAGCTGCAGGAGGACACACGCGATACTAAACCCCACAACAATCAAATAACCAGACACTAGCTATAGAAAACTATCCGATTTTCACTTTGTCTTTCATAATTTTTTCAATTTGTAAGTTTTTTCTTAGAAACAAATGAATAATTAAATGTTATATTCCTCAATTTATTCTGAGAAAATGAGTTTCTTTTCCAATATGTATGCTCCATCTGAATGTAACTAACACTTTGAAAGGTACAAGTGCACATAGAGGTGTTCCATTTAATTTTTTTGAGCAGTGTATTACTTTCAATATCATTCACTCAAAGAAAAGTGATTACTTAAATCAGGTAGTTAAAAAAAATAAATATCAGACAAATATGTTTATTGGAAAAATTATTAGGTAAAAATTGAGTATTCATAACTACAACTACTTCATTCAAGATATATAGAAGGGAATGTTCATTTTAGCTGTAATAGATCTAACATATAGTGTTTACAGCATTTACAAAAATATATAATTCTAATTGGATTTCACTAGAAAGTTTCAATGAACACTTGTTCTTAAATACAAGTTTTTCACTACAACTACATAGAATGAAACAATATTTCTCTGATTTAAACTATACACAGGATGATTCAAACTCGGGTCATGCTAGAAGCTTGATAGTGACAATTGAGATGAAATCTCAAATTATATTTTTGTATGAAACTTTTGTTTGAAGCAGAGGTGTAGAATATGTACCAGAGAAATCACATATATATCACATAGCCTACAAATTTTGATTTCAGACTATCAATTCATATAGTGCTAGTGCTAGTAAATATTTGTCCTCAACTGGTGAGGAACCTTTGTATCACTACTACAATTTTATTGAATTATAACATTACAAATATTTTTCTGGGGTAACAATCTACTGGCTTCCATAAGTAAGTTAGATAGACAAATAAGTTTTGATGGAGGATACTACTTTAGAATGTATTTCACAATAATTCTGATTTTGAGTTGGTTCACTTCTTTCGATTGTAATTGATTTCAAAGTTCATTGTGCTCTGTGTTTATCAACAGGAAATTACTCGGCCTGAAATCGATTGCTATCTGATGATATAAAACATAATATAAGAAATACAATGTGTTCTGGACTGCCACTCCATGACTAAAAAATGAGAAATCGTCTGATTATCACGGCATTATAACGTAGGCCTTGTACCAAAGCGGTTCTGACTCGACAGTCTGTGTTGGCTAAATTATATCAATTCAGTGGTGTTTCTAGTGTATGATGTGTCCATTTCTGTTCGGCTTGCATAATTGTGTTTAGTGTGTGTGATTGTGCTTTTTTATCATACTGTGTAAGCTTTACAAATTCATTCAAACTTTTTGATTTTTCCCTGTTTTGTGATAAGCAAGGTATAAGAATATTGCCCTTTACTTCTGATGTCTCCATTTTTTAAATTTGTTTGTAAGGTGTAAGGTGACTTTTTATAATTCTAGCTTATCTCTGTTTTGACTTTTCATTCGTGCTGTGATGAGGTTTTGTTGATAAATTATTGGATTAAAATATTTTCGCATTATTGACATTAAAACATTCATACAAAAAATTAAGATTTCATTAATATTTTAATCAAAATTACTCCAATTAATATTACCAATAGAAAAGTTAATTCCATTAACAGAGGCCATTACACTACATTTATGGGTCTGGAATGCATGTCTCTATGTCTATGCATTTGGAATTATGAGACAAATGCTGTATACATTTCATCTTGCTCATCTCATACACATCACATTAGACTTCAGTGTGTGGGTATCTGTTATATGTTCAGTAGTAATCGGGAGATTGACAGCAAGAGAATAGACAGAGGACTCCAGTGATAATTTCAGCAGTGCAGAAACCCAATTGGAGGGCACAAATGATGTACTCAAACCGGAGAACCTCGCTCTGCCACACCATTAGATACACCACGCCAAGAAGAGATGGAACAGTTAGGAGCAGGGCCACTATCACAGGCCACTCTGAAAGGTACAGAAAAATATTAGAGAACATCAAAACTATTTCAATTTTAATAATTCACAAAACTTCCCTTTTCCGAATATTTATAATTTTATCATTAATTTTTTTTGGTCATAACTTTCCTAAGAATATGAGCTTAATTTTTATTTTCACTGCATTCTCGCATCATTGCCTGTCCGAAAGATATCACAGATTTTGCAAATAAAATAATATATTATTGGGCATTGAATTTCAGACAAAAGTCTAAACAGTTCTCTGCCAGTCAATAAGAAACTTTCAGTATTCGCCTATTACAAACAAAAACATAAGAGTAGCTGTGTATAGTGAGATGGTTACAGTCTAAAAGTTATACACACCCTTCTGTGCTCTGTATTTTAGTTGCTTACTTTTTTCGGTCAGGTTTCCTCGACTAGCTAATATAACTCTTAGGATTTCTATGAAACATACTCCAAATAGGACTCCAAAGTCTGTGGAGTAATGCTGTATGCTACCGAAATTTATGTATTTCACTGCGTTCATGCCTAGTTCGCATACTGCGAATAGTCCAAAATAATAGGAATTCAAATATAGCAGCACTTCAAACGTTAAGGACACATTCATATCTCATAATCGAGTTAAATTCCAGAATTGTTTGTATTATTGCATTTTTCGTAATTCAAAATCGATAATAGTTTTGAACGACGGAACAACACGTTGAGAAATGGTTTTGATTTTGACATCGCGAAAATATCACGCAACTTCATCAAGACGTAGTTCGACCAGAAAGTCAGCCTTATATATTCTGTGAAAGTCAGTTTGAAATTTGAATGTTTGTTTCCTATGTTTATTGCTGTTATTCGGTTGCAGTTATAAAAAGAGAGAAAATGTTCAGAAACTAATGACATACATCGCTGAACTCCTAAAACAAAAAAGGACTTCTATCTATGGAAATGAGATAGTCAATATTATATAGTGTATAACTCGACGTATAGAACGTATATACTGCGAAACGGCCCTGCTTTTAGCCATAATAGTTGAAATCATATTTTCCTTAATGACGTTTAATCATTGCTGTGAAACTTTTGGGTAAATTTAAATCTATTGTAAAAATAGTAATTGTATATAAATGTCTTATGCCTTGTGATGTGAAAACACTGAAAACCTTATGACTGTTCGTGAATATACCCATAACATCCACAACTAATCAATATGAAGCCAGGTGGGCGAGTTGTCAGATTCAAGGTCGTGCCATCGATTTTAGGTTAAGAACTGTCAAAAAATAAACGAAGTAGGGCACCACACAGTAAGAAATTAGTAAACAATGACGACGAAAACGAAATGTAAAGTGGACTGTGATGGTAGTGTGTGCCTCCGCGATATCTTAACCTCCTTCAATTCCTCGGTGAAGGAAGAACATGCTTGGGCGCTGTGCTATCAACTGGCCAAACACCTGAACGAGAGCTGCGAGGCCCCCAACAGCGACTGCCGCCTAATAGCGGAGACCCAGCACGTCTTCCTGAAAACTGATGGAAATGTCCACGAAAAAACGACGGCCCCTAGTGAAGATTGTCCGGGAAAGCTGCTCCAGAGCCAGAAAGAAGTTGTTGCTGGTATAGGGCTAGTGATATATGCCACTCTGGATCCTGAAATGAGGACTGGGGAGGAAGTTGTGATCAGCAATGATTTAGAACAGCTAATCAGTGATATGATCACAGACCAGAGTAGTAATGCAGATCATAGTCATCATGAGACAGATGATGAAGGTAAATATAGTCAATGTTTATTTGCAACAATACTAGTAAGTATATAGTGATTGTAATGGTAATTATTCCTCTCATCCATATCCTTCCTAGTGTATTGTGTCAGAACAAAATTTATTTAAAAAATACATTGGCATATTTAATAAAGTATACAGGGTCATTCACAAGTTGTGACCAAAAATGAAACATCATACACAGAGACATATTTTAAGTATCTATTATGTAACATTTTTCCCTCAAGAGCTTCATTAAAAAGATATGGTGTTGAAATTCAAAAATAAAAAACATTTTTTTTAATAGCTTCAAAACTGTCAACTGGAATGTACTAAAATTTGGTATGTGGATTTACCCAAGTGTTGTCCACATTCAGAAGTTTTTACTTTAAATTAACGTGCTCCAGTGGCGGAGATACAGGGGATTAGTGGCATTATTTTTCCTAATAAAAATAGTATGGTATGCCACTGTTTTTTCTGAAACACAATTTTTCGAATTCTATTTTCAATTTACAACAAATCACCACTCTCTTGTGTTTTTTCCTAGAGTGCATTGTTTTCATAAAAATAAAAAAATAAAAAATTAGATAAGCAAAGCTTTATTTCAATAAATGTTCAAAAAGATCAGCATTCTGACGGATACAAGTGCGGTATCCTTTTAATAAAGAAAAACGTATTTCCGCAAAATTTGTTCAGCATACACTAGTTGTATAAAACCGCCTTATAAAAAGAAATCAAGGGGGTTCAAATCAGAAGACCTCATAGGCAAATGTGGTCCGTTTCTGCCAATCATTGTCTAAAATGATTATTTAACCATGCTGTTATGCCACGACGATGTGGTGGGGCACTGTCGTTCTCATACCACATTCGTACTCTCGTTGCTAATGGAACATAATCTAACACATTTTCTATATAATTCTCTAGAAAAGCTAAGTATGAGTTTGCATTCAAACATTGTGGCATTATGTGCTAAAACAGTTGGCCATTGATAATGCTGCACCAGACATTTCTAGAAAATCTGTGTGTTGAAACGGATTCTTACAGAACAGGGATTTTCTAACAATCAAATATGTCCATTATGAGAATTAAAGGTTCCACTCCTCGTGAAAAGCGATCTGACCACAAAACCAAATCAATAAAATCTGCATTTTGATTATGCATTTGCAGCAACCACTCACAAAAATTTCGCCGTTGCACTTCGTCGCCGCGTTGCAGACACATTTTGCCGATGGTAAGGATGTAAAACTTGCCGATTTAGAATTCTTCACGCATGACTTTGGGAATGTGGTAACTGGGCTGCAATCCGCCTAGTATTTGTACTAGGATCATCCAATGCCAAATTAATCACTACCAGTTCCTCTTGAACAGTATGCCGGACACCATGGCCTCTAACTCCCGGGAAGTTGGGCTATTCCATATTGCCGAAGTCTTAGAAATGAACGCGTAATAACCTTTGGGGTAGGTTGGCGTCTGTTTGGAAATTTACGTTGATACTCCCGAGAAGCCGATAAAGCATTTCCATTACAGAACCTGTACACAAGAATGATATCGGCCTACTCATCATTGCTAAATTCCATTTCAAAACACTCAAAAATGGAATAAAGAAACTTTTGACTTGACTTTTACAAAAAAAAATGGTAGAAGTAACGATAAAAACCGTATAAAACATAACTTTGACAACCCATCACCCAAGAAACGTCAAGTTGGTAGCAAGGCATCCTATTTTATTTTGAAACTAATTGTATCTCGGCTCTTAATGAATGATCTAAATTTGTTTTATTTTTATTTACGAAAAAAGTGCACTCTAGGAAAAAACACGTGCACGTTAATTTTAAGTAATGACTTTTGAATGTGGACAATACTTAGGTAAATCCACATACCAAATTTTAGTTCATTCCTGTTGACATTTTTGAAGATATTAATGAAAACTGTTTCTTATTTTTCAATGTCAACGCCCCGTGCTTTTTAATGAAGCCAGTTAATAAAAACTTCTATGATTCATATTTTTATAGGTATTGAAAGAGATTCAGAAGAACCAGATGAAGCAGGAGGCCCTTCGCAAACCTCAACAAATGTTACTCTACAAGAGGTATTATACAGATCAATATATTAGACTCACCGGCTATTTTTAAATATGAATAAAAAATATATATCAGGATATGTATGATATAACACTTCAGTCTTGCTTTGTTGATTTTTTTTTGTCTAGTAAAATTTATGAAATATTTTCAATATTTTTATGTTCAGAAAATATTTACAGCTGCATCTTTCATCAAACCTTATTTACTTTACTCTAAATATACAGTTTACATAGATACTATATTATATATTTATTGATCAGTATTTATCATCAAGAAAGAGTAGGCTAAGATTTCATTGGTACTAATGAATTATTCACTCTTCCCCAATTTCATATGTGTATAGCTATTTTTTAACTTTAACCCTGGTATTTTTTGTGTTTCGTTTTTAATCACTCATACCTTATTATTTTTTTACCAACTCCTTAAATTTTGGCCAAAATATAAGTGCATACATACGGATGTTTTGAACATCTAGGTACATTCATAATAAAAACATATTAAGTTGTAAACTGTAATTTAGAAAATTGTAAAACTGTTAATGTTGTAAAACTGTAATCTAAATCACATTGCTATTTCTGAATCATTGAACTGTTTTGTCAATCAGGTAATCCAAAGGTGTGAAGATCACTTAGGCACACTGACCAAACAACAAGCTGAAGCTCACTATAAAGCAGTAGTTAGAGCCTTGGTTGCTGAGGCTCTAGAACTTGCTATGTTTCTGGAAAAGGTAGCACAGGGAACTATCAGTCTACCTTCCAATACTTCCAATCCCAAGGTAATAGTAGTGTTCTACCAGTAGCATATTAGAAGCTAAATAATTAAATGTTCAGAACCAGAAACCATCATTAGAATCTGGTGTGACATTATGGGACAAATTTCATTGGGTTGAAAGAGGCCATTCAGTTCTAAAATTTATCACAGTCATGGCATGGATCTTTATTATATAATAATGTGTGCCAATTTTGAATATAACTTCTCTTGAATACTGATATGGTTTTTGAGGTCAGTTGTACCAGATTTTACACTTAGTTACAAATACAGGTTCGTCCTTTTTTTTTTTGATGACTAGAGATATTTTCAACAGGTAGCACTTGAACTTTATATTGTTTTGGTGATTTTCATTTTGTTTGAAGTTAGTTTTAATCATGATTATAGTTGGACCAGTTGCAGTTTTCTGATTGGGCTAGATTTTGGGTACAAGTGATGGGTGAGCTTAGGACTGGTGTAAAATTGAAGAAAGTCAACTTTAGTAAAGCTCCCATTGAGTATGAGTTGACACCATATGAAATTTTGATGAAGGACATTAGGAACTGCAGGTAAATTACTACTAGTTAAAATAACTACCATTTCCCATAGATTCTTACTCATATATATATATATATATATATATATATATATATATATATATATATATATATATATATAAGCATTTCTTATTTAAATCACTTATATGAGGAATGAATCTCACTGTTTCATCCATCCATCACACCCAAGATTTTTAATTCAGTTTCAACGTTAAAATTTCTTTTATCAGGCATTTTATTATAGAATTAATAATTTTAATATGCTAATACTGATAACTACCTTACTGTAATTCTATAAAATTCTCTTGCATAAAAAGATGTTTGAATCTATACAGGACAAAGTTAATGGTAGAGTTTTCCCATGTGAGAGCATTTAAAATATACGTATTAAATAGTACTTGATTGAAAATTTATATCTAGGCAACTTATTTTATTGTTGATTTGATCAAAACACATACTGAATGACATGTTTGTTCTTAAGATACAACCTTCGTAAAATAATGGTGAAAGGAGATGTTCCGTCGAGAGTGACTAAAGATGCGCATGCCATTATTCTGGAGTTCATTCGATCGCGGCCTCCATTGAAGAGGGTGAGCGATAGAAAACTGCCCCCACAACCACGACACTTCACACCCAGGGAGCAACTTTTGAATTCTATCAGGAAGGGTAGGAAACTTAGACCAGTTCCAGTGCCAAGGTAACTACAAGCACGCGTCATTTATCTTTAATGTATTTAGTCTCGGTATATTTAGGAGCTCCCGTTCTATGGTGTCGACGATGACAAACAACAACGACACTGGCATCGACGGTACTTCTCCTCCAAAGCCGGCCATACGAAAACTGATAAAAGTAGATTTCAGTCAGTTGGACGCGGATGATGACGACGACGACCTGGACATGTTCGACCAATTGGAGACGCCCGAATCGACGACAGAGCCGGGGTTGTGGGCGGGCGAATGCGGCCCCGCATCCATCAACGACTCAGTGCTCGAGCCGTACGATTTGGCGACGCCAGAGATAAGCGGCAGAGACGTGCGCAGGAGGAGCACGCTAGAGGTGCTTGACACCAATATAGGTGAGCCTAAACACCAAGTTGGAAGTTTCTATGATTTTGCGATATGGCAACGTTTTTCTACACTTTTCATGAAATCAAAGTGATTTTAGCTTACAGAAATATTTTTTCACAGGTTGTTATTCGGTACCTCAATCCAGGCCGGGATCACGACAATCTTGTAACAGTTCTGAAACAGAATCTGTGCAACTGGAAGCTGATGTAGCCAAAAAAATTCAAGACGAGCTGACATGCTCGCAGACATGGCAAGATTCAATATCACTGGATGATAGATTGTCATTGACTCTTTCAGAAATTGTGCATATACGTACTGTTTTAACTAAGGCAGAACTTGAAGCACTACCAGTTGAAGGTAGGTCGACTCACAGAGTGCGTTTTATTCATATTCATATAGTTTGTTATATCACAATGATGTTGGTAACATATAATAAAATCTATCATGTTATTCTCTCCATGTTTTATACCGTCTCGATTGATGAATTATTGAAAGTACATATGTTTAATATTTTACGTTAATCAGATTTATAGCTCTTTATTTGGAAATAGAATAAACCAAACCCAAATCAAAATCTACTGCCATGGTTGATGATAGATCACAAGTTCAGTTTTTAACAAGCCATCACCAAACTAGAGCTTCTTCACTAACACTAAACAACATTCGTTGCTAGGCGACCTCAGCGACATATCCGCAAGTGAAAATGTCCTAAAATTAGATGCTCCCTTTCTCTCCATCTTACAGTATCTCTGTACTTGAAATTGATTTTTTGTATCGGACAGGCTATTTCTGCAATGACGCCAGGCGACGTCAAAAAGTTCACCGCATGCAAATCAAAACAAACTAACCGTACAGCATGCAACAGGATCGTTACAATATCGTAAAATTTCAAATTTCATGACATATTTCAGGTCGCATTCGTCATGATGTGGAGTCCCGCAAGGTATGCTTTCTCTGCCTGAAAACCCGTTTCGGCATATTCGGCCCTTGGGGGCGTCGCTGCGTGCTGTGCCGTCGTACGGTTTGCTCTCGATGCTGCCGCAGGGCGTCCGTGCCCCCAGAACAGTTCGCGGCTGTCCCGGTGGCACTGCTCAGCCCCAGTGTACTGGGCACGCCTGAGGGGGAGGAGCCAGGTAGACGGACACCATCGGGAGGCGGGGCCGCTACGCCGGTGGGTGGAGCAAAGACGCCTGTGGGCGGGGCCAGTCCCGCAGACAGCAGACCCGGATCTGCAATGGATGGTAGCACTACGTCAATCGGCAGCGATACGCAAACCAGGTGAGCTTCAATCATTCTCTATCGGTAAGTGAAAGAATACATGTTCCAACTTCCACATTTTGATATCCTTTCTGATATCAGCGAACCTAACAACTAGACCTTACAAGAGACACTTCTATTGTTTTGTTTCCCACAGAAATTAGATATTTCAGCCCTTCATGGATCGTAGCCTTTAACCAGTGTTCTGCACAACATCCTGTATGATAAAAAAATGTTCTCCATTAGATTAGTACCGTCCTCTTTTTAAAATGTCTTTCTATTTTATAGGTTCCGTTCTAAAGCAACTGCGGTAGGCAGAGCAGCTCGGGCTGTGGACCGCATGAAAGGAGTTCCCCAGATGGTCGTCTGTCACGATTGCCGTCTGATGGTGTTGCAGATCATCGAGTCCGCCAGAGCTAGCAGGGCTGCTGTCAGGAATAAGACCATACAGAATCTGACACTTAATCTATCGCCAGTATTCTAAAATAATATTTAACTGTATTAAATGTGACTGGTATATGGTAAAATTCTAATTGTCGGAAACATACTAAAGGAAATATTTCCTAATATGCTCTAGAAATCATGTTTCATATGTCCTTCGATCATCTAGTTTGTCTTGATTAGAATTTTTGCTTATGATTGCACAGTATACTCTCAGGTATCGTATAAGCGATTGTTCTATGCATGTTACTGAAAAGACAATGTAAAATTATCAATAGTGTTATAAGGAGGAATTCCAAATCAATTAGGTTTGCCTGATGACACTTTCTGAGATTGTATCGATTTTTAGTTTTTTAATGGTAGATATTTACTTAAATCACTAGTCCAGCCTTTTATTGCTTTCTACAAATTTACCAAATTTGCAACGGTTTTTCTGCTTATAAAATCACATGCAGATTCTAATTTCGAAGTATTGTGTATCTTTTTATATTATGAGATTATGTATGATGTATATTTCAGTCATTTAGAGGATTATCATATCTCTCACTAAAAAAATGTGACCCTCAAAAAATTAAATCACTAGACGTAGTTTCGTTATATAATTCCATACGGGAAATAATATGTCAGAAGTTAAATAGATGCTCAAAAACGAGAAAAATCGATCAATTATAGCAGCTAATGTAAACAAAACTGTATATGAGCATAAACCATATTGAAATAAACACATCCTTGTAAAACTGTTTCGTTGTTTAAATGTAATTTTACAAAAAAACAGTTTGGTTCAGGAAAGAAATTGAAAATTATCAATAGTCATTTATTATATGAACATTTGCCACTTTTTTAAGTGATATTAATCTGTATTTTTTCGATCATTTACCTCCAGATGCCTGGTTCCTGTTACTCGAAAATATTCCTAGGGAGATTCAAAACAGCATGGTTGAAAGTTTCCAACCCAACATAACATTTACAATTATAAATTAGCTAATACAATGAATAATAAATAATAAAATACGTACATTATGATGAAATATTTATGTTGTAAAAGATTCGCATAATTTGATTTTTTCTGTAAATTGATTAAATACCTTGAACCACACTGTTCTTGTTTATAAGCTAAGAAGTCTCACAGTCTGATCCAAATATACAGACTGTATGATTATGTTATTGTTTAATGTGATTTCGGTAACTAGCCTTTGAATTCAAACCATAAGGCTAAGATACCTCTCAAATCCTTCACGTAGTGATAAATGGCCCCAAAGAATATATATGATCTATAAGCTTTATCGAGATTTACCATATTTCTATGTATATTGTCACAACAGTTGAAATATTTAAATCACCTTCTGTTTTCATGTTAAAACTCTTCCAACTAGCCAGATTTTTGAATGGTAGGCGTATGGAGAAAACTAAATAGATATGTTTTGTGATATGTGTATAATATACCTAGATGTTCTGATTTTATTTAAGTGAATACATAAATAATTTCTATTATTTCATTTTAGTATTGTATTAGGCGAAAATGTGATATATACTTTGGATGAATGTGACAACTTTCCTTTATTTTATTATATTTAGAATTGGATATATCCTGTTCTGTTTGTATGTGTATTATATAGCTAATTTTGGAATGAGGAAAATCAAAGTTAGATAACTATTCATGAATAACTCTTTGTGTCTTACCAAAATGAATATTTTAACCTACAGTTATATTGTTGACAAAAAATAATTAAGTTCCTATATAGTAGACTATTTATTTCCTAAATAATACCGTGAAATGCTTGTTAAAAACTCTGATCTAGATTTTATCATTTGATATATTTGCTAAGTGCCTGTAGATTTATCTATTACATTAGATTTTTTCTCATCATAGCTTCAAGTTATTATATACCTTTTTGTACTTCTCTTATATTGGATTATTGTTTAATATGGCTTTGACAAAATTGTATTTTGGTCGCTCCTCCCTTAAACACATTCTCTGCCACGTTTAGTAAAATCGTCTGCCATTATATTTAGTCCAAGTGTTAGGACCTCGATTTCGTAAGTTGCCAATGGGCAGCGCCACCGTGCGCGACGACTGGAGAGATGAGTGTTGATGTTGCTACTATTATATTGCACCATATACTAAGATAAATAACACCCAAAATGGAACAACAATGTTTTATGTCCGGGTAGTATACAAACTTGTTTCTCTACACCTTCCATCATACTGAAAAGCATATAAAAGGTTGAAAAAACACTGAGCAATGCAAAAAGCTATTTTATCATGATTTGAAACTTCTACATAATGTTTTATAGGGTATAACTAAATTTGTTGATCAAAATCATTTTCAAGATCCCGATTGTACATAAGCAACATTCAGCAAAGTGATTAGGCACTGACACACTGGTGAAACAAATCTCATGAATATTGTTCCAGAAAAGTTCCACGAGACTTTTTACACGACAGCACACTGAGGAAAACAGTTTTTCTTACAATATGGAATGAAATCATGACTACATTAAGGTGTAATATAATAAACTCGTATCATAGTGCTAATATTGTTGGTAGCAAACTGCAGCAACATCCTTAGAAATTCACAGTTAGAGGATCAACGTGGAAAACTATGACAACTTGGTGGCATTGATAAGATCTGATGGAAAAAATTAAAACTTCTGGAAACCGTTATATTTCAGTATTTCATAATTTCTAATAAATATGAGTCTACCATAATCAACCACTATGTTTATGCTGTGCTCTACAAACTGTATTTGAAACAAATCACATCAAGCTTTGTTTCATGGGATTTGTTGCTGAAATCGTTCCCGTTCAATCCACTTAAATTCAATCATGTGTTTTATGAAACAAGTTTCTCAAGACCTGTTTCACTAGTGCTTAACCCGACTGAGGTTACACCACACTAAAACTAAATTGTTTGATATCTTTGACCCAATGTTGCCAAGCAAATGACCTACAAATTACTATGTAGTTAAAATATGAACTCAGTGAAGTCATATGGCATAGGTTCATTATAAACTTCTTGTCCACTTGGTATATACGCATTTTATGAAAATTGATCAATTAACATAGAGAAATGTATGGATGTATTATGGGGTATTGATGATGATGTGAAATGTTTATCTCTAGTCAGATGTATACTGAAATTGAATGTAGTGAATAAAATGTGAGACATATATCATATATAATTCTATCAGTACAGTGTTTTTTAATCAAACAAAGACAAACTGGAAGTATTTATCTATTCCTGCATATATTTTTTTATTAATGATGATATTCCACATGTTTATGTGAAGTGTAGAAGCATGTGGCACACATAATAAATGCTTTCATTTGCTAAATATCATTCCCTGAAGTTGGTCTCATTATTTGCACACATTCCACAAATGAATGAAAGATGTGTCTCACATTTTGTAAGTTTAATATCATATTTGTAAGTAATATATGAGACAAACCTCAGATATATTAAAGTTATAGTGCAGCGTTATGAATAAAAAAATGAAAATACACTGATTTGGTATATATCACTGTATCAATGCAAAAAAATATATATATATCATTTTTGAATAAGATTTTAAGATCTTCTGTAATCCAATTTTTAATTTAGTAATTCCTCATCCTGGAGAGCTTGATCTAATTGTATTATGTTTACATACTACAGAACTACTTATTTTATGTGATTATTTTTCGATAACTGGAAAGAACAACGATTTTTAAGTTCATTCTGAAAGATTTCCATTAGAAATCTCTTGCACATTATATTTTTATTCAGGTATTAAACATGCCAAAGATCAATCATACATTCCACAAGCTGTAATATTGAATTTTATAGAAGCAGTTAAATGCAATTTAGTTTTTAGAAAATCGTTTTATTTCAATATAATTTACTTACTTTACTAGTATTGGTTATTTTATTTCAATATATATGTATTTTATGTGAGTTATCTGAATGTATCAAATAAAGCTATGCTAATTGTTGAATCCAGTGTGTCATTATAAAATGTTCCTCTATAAAGTGATCCTAGCATTTTTAATACTCTGGCAAAATGATGTTAAAAATATTGGATTTGTACCACTCAAACAATTGACAATGAGCATACCAGAAAGTAATCTTAGAAATGATTTTTGAATACATGCTGAATAAAATTTAAAAATAAAAATGAATTTTCTTATCTATAAATGTGTGAAATTATTGGAAAATGTATGTCTGTAAATAGATATAAAACATTTTGAGCTTATTGAACTGTATAAAGTTTTAAAAACATAAAACTACTATTTTTATGTTTTCCTAAACTATTAATCAATTTAATTTCGGAGCCTGATAGATGAGTTATGGAGACTATATAAGGGTAAGTGTAAGATGTTAATTTAATAAATAAAACTAGTTCTTTTAAGAAAATCAGTTTTAATCTCACAGATATATAAACATTCTCTCTTGCAGGGCAATTCCGTACAGCCAAATATATGGAATATCAAGTATAATTTTGTTGGGACAAATGCAAAAATTAAAATATGTGCTGTATATAAATTAATTAATAACAATATTAATATTACGATTAAAAAATCAGACTAAAACTTCTCTTCATCTAATCCATGCTTGAAGAACATCATAACTGGAACTGAATCGCCATTGATTTCACGATATTCCATCAGACCTACCATTCCATCAATTTCCATGGATTCACCTGTGAAGAATTGGAGTTCTTTGAACCTACCTAAGATATCTTTCATTACTTTGTTCATATTGGTCTTGAATATCTCAACCTGATCAGGTGCGTTTTCTTCTAATTTAGCTACCAATCTGTAAATAATTAGGAAATATGAAGGGAACATACTAAACTTATTAAGATTTTTTTTAAATGTCAAAAGTATAGAGTACACTGTTATAGATCAGCATTATAACAGCTCCAATTTTCATACTTTAAACTATTTTGCATGGAATGCTCCAAATAACACAATCAAATATGTGGTATTTGGTATTAGTACATGCTTGATCAGCAGTATAAATGTATTTACCTCAAAAATTGGGTGTCTTTTTGTTTAAAATCAAAATCAACTTACTTTTACAATGAAGATCAATTTATGACACAAAATACATTTATTAATCAATAGATTTTTAATATTGATGCACTCAAACTTTTTTTAGAGAGAAAATGAATTCATTTTATCTTTTTTATAACATCCAAAATTTGAGCTTTTACCAATGTATTGGAAACAGCTTTATGCATAAATACACGTTATACCATATTACATATCAGCAAGGCTGATTATATGGGTGCTCAGGGCACAAGTACCTACAAGAAATTTTCAATCGACTATAGGTTAAAATGCAAGTGTTTTAGATTGTGTACAAATTTTTATGAGGGATTGTCTACTATTCTATTTATTTTCTAACATATACTGATACAAATACTGACTGGCAATGCATACAGTAGCAATGTAACTTCAAAAACATAATTAGTTCTACAGTACCATAGTCATTTCATAATTGTTTCAACCCTTGATAACAAAATATTAAGTTACACTACCTTTTTGAAAATAAGTTTGGGAATAAGATTACTGGGGGTAGTGGTGCAGTCTATCCTACAATTTTATTGTACTTCAAGTCAATACCAGTAGTACCTCAAACTTCTGTATCAAACAAGCTCTGGTATTTTGTGTACATTGTCCACATGGATGTTATAGTACTCAATCACCATTCAAATTACACTGTGAGAGTAGTATAATTTTCCCAAAAATAATATTTTGTGAAGCAATAAAGTTAAGAATCAGTTTGGAACGTTAATAAACATCTACCAACAGAAAAGTTACATTCTACTTACTTTTTCATGTAGTCTTTTAGGTAAGCAGTATAAGACTTTTTATCATTGAAAGCATAGGTTTCACATAATCTGTGATTTAAAACGATGTCGACACCAGATTCTACGGCGTCTTCGGTGCCCTCATCGGCCTCCTCCGCTGAGGGGTTGGCCCCATCCAGTTGGACATCTCCGTGCTTACGTTGGACAAGTTTTCCGTATACTTCATAAAGGACTTCATCTACTAGTTTCATTTTGTAAGTATCCGAGAACATTTCGTCACCTGAAACATTGAAATTGTATCTTTCAATTCCTAGATATTCTCCAAAATCGGAAAATGTTTTTTTTCATTTGATATTGTCAATGTCATTGTCTGACAGATGGCTGTTAGAATGCCAATAATTCGACAATTTAGTGAAAAAATACGGAAATAGCGACATTTATGACTACAATAATTAGTGTGAAATTATACTTACCGGTGAAAATGTCCTTATAAATTCTCATTTTCTTGGATTACTTGGATTTATTTTATTACAACTGGTCAAAGACGTCCGGTCACGTCAAGAGAGCACCTCAAAAAGAAAGACGCACAGGACAACATTTGAAGAAGTGCATAAGTTGTCAAAAAAGTCATTGACCTTTTCTTGTATCTATTCAAGGATGTAAAGAGTGCTTAGCAAATTACATTTATCACATCGCTAAACATCTTTGCTGATTTGATTGTCGGCATGTCGATACTACAATTTTTTGTATAGTCTAAATTCGGCTTATGTAGTGCACTGAATTGTCAATGAATTTTATTTATAAATCTTCTTTGGCAATTGAGGCATTGAGGACGCTTAATTGTAAAAGTACAGCACTCAAAAACTTCAAAGAAACCTGATCATATCAACTCCCATATATTTATGCTGTAAAAGCATAGTATTATCGGTCCACGGCATATGATTTCCCATAATTACTGATAAAATAATATCACGCGGTGGTAAAAATAGTAACTGACACAAGCCGTCAAACAGAGATCAATCAGAACATATATAAAGAGTAGATATTGAAAAACCACAAAAATGAGGTTCAGTGTATTTCAAAATGCATTGAGGTTCACAAAAAATGTATTCACTACGTCCTAAAATAATCAGGATATAAAAAACTTAAAAAACGTACAAACAAAACAACGTTTTTGATACATTTACCCAAATGTTCCAAATGCACAAATTTTCAAAAACAAGCATAGCAGTATTACCACTTAGTGGTGAGGCGTCCTATATAATATATGTTATTATTCTGCGATTTTTTTATTGTCGTTGATTAACGATTCCGTGAAATGAGGTGCTAGGCGCACATGCGTAGTATGAAAATGAAAGTCTACTAAGATCTACTGACTACCCTATATATTCTGTGCTGACTACTCTACTATATAACTATATACAGTATCTACCAATTGTACCATCACTACCACCTGTTTGATGATCTGGAAAATGGATGAAACTTGATGAAAACCCAAAACATAACCTTTCTCTCAACTAAACTTTCTCGACTTTCTCCTGAATTGGGGACGTCAGCAAAGCAAAGCAGCATTCGCTGAAGAAGGCAAAACTTTTTTGTTTTCATGATATATATGTATTTTGGTTTTGATTGGGCATAAAAGGCAGGTAGGTATCTTATAATTTTCTATTTAACTATTCCCCTATTGTTTAGTTTTTTGTTTTTAGTTTAGTGGAACTTCACTATCTCAACCATATGTGAATTTTTTTTGCAAGTAATTTGTAACTTCTATTGGGCAGCTTAGAATGATTTTTGTTTTTTCTATACACAGACTAAAATTTCAAAAAATATAAAGTTGTTTCTTCAAGATTATCTCTACTTTCAACATATTTTTTTCAGGCAACTAGAAAATATGCGTCAATCCAAGGCACAAAAACAGAAGGAATCATCAAAGGAAAAGCAAAAGAGACGTAAGGAGTTTCAGGAGCTACAAAAGCAAGTGTACAAAATCGTCATTCCATCATTAGTAGCGATTTTCTTTTTCATTGTTGCATATGTTTATATCAAGACGAGGCCCAGAAGTTCATACATTGACTGACATTCATATTTTTATCTAAGTGAATGATATCACATATGAACATATATTTTTGCAACTTGTTGCATGTGTTTTATACATTGTAAATAAATATTTTTTTAATCTAGCTAATCTGCATTCTTGAAAAAATCAATTTAATGTGTGCTAATCATATTACAAATAAGTTTGAATCAGTGATTTATCAAAATTCAAATTATTGATTTATAATTTTATTCTGCAGTGTGGTTGACTTAACTACACATAAAATGATATACCTTTAAAAGTTTACACGGCTCAAATTTTGTACTTTTTTTTCTTAAAATTTTCAAAGTCCATCGAAACTTGTTCATCACATGTATTGTACACAGCTATCATTGAAAATGAATTCCTTGTTGAAGACAATCATCCATGCTCAACAACTGTGGTGGATTACCAAGATAAAAAGCTTATAGTAAATAGCACATTTTATGTCAATGATAAAAAATTCCCTTTCGCTCAATAGCCAATTTTTGGACTTCTATAATTTTCATCAGATCAGGGGTTTCGGGAACATCCAAAAACAAAGTTAACATTTATTTTGTCGTTACAGCACTGATTTCATAAAACTAGACTAATGGTTTGCGTCATTGCTGTAATAGTACCTATTGTCAAAATTTCATCATTTGAATAGTACTCGCTAAAAGAACAGCTGCGCGATAGAATGCGCTTCTTTTGAAATTTATCCACGTGTCACCACCACCATAATCTAATTACTTCTAACGGACACTTGGATGTACAGACGGTGCTCCTTAATCACACCCTCCATACTTGTAAGCAGCAACTAGATTGAAAGATCAGGCAAAATTTGTTAAAAAAATATTATCGCCCGCCTGATATGTTATTTATATTAATTTCTATTATGTCCCAAAATTGAACCCCTACTTGCACCAATTGAGGTTCGGATATTTGCGCAAAAAGACCTCTTGAATATTTTTATGATAAAGTATCCTGCTCTTTCATTATCATAGGGTTGAGGATGCCATCAAATTTTCTTACCTAGAAAAATCCATGAGACGCAGAAGTTTCAATCTTTCATGCAGCATTAGTTGAGAGTTTTTTCTCGTTGATGGTGAAGAAAATGCGATTTGTTAGGTGGAAAATTTATTCAGCCTATTCAGACGCTCACAAGCACTCATTTTTTATATAGTATGTACAATAAAACGAATCTGATCACAATAATGATAAAAAGTCATAGTACTGTTCAATAAATACAGAAAAGCAAAGCAAATTTTTACCAAAAAGGCATATAAATATATTAAGAAAGTTTCACATATTACAATTAATAAAAAACAAAATTACAAAAAGGAAATATACAAATGGCAGCCTTGTCTGTGCAAAATTCTGATGCTATTGCTGAAAGTGCTAGTGAAAAACATTCAGCACATTTTTTTAAACAGCTATAAATCCATTTTTTCTAATGATCATAAAAATATAAATATTTATGTACAGTTGCAATAGCAAAAAAATTGGTCTTCAGATATATCAGTTCTTCCACACAGATTTTGAGAAAGCATACCCACGAAATGTGGCTTGTAATTTTAGTTTTAGTAAAATATCATCGAAAACTTTGAGAATCGAATATATACAAGTATATTATAATATCCCTATACATCAAAGTAGACAATACTTTCAAGGGATTGGATTATTTACATTGATTCAAACTATTGAGGGTAGAGGTTAAAGGAGAACCTTCTCTGTGTATCCAAAAGTGTCCGTTGTGAGTAGTTAATTTATTGTGGCGCTGGTAAATTTCAAAAAAGCGCAGAAAAATACCAAAGCAGAGAAATAAACAAGGAAATAATAACCTCCGCTTTGTGATAGCGCACTGTTGATTAATTAATTATTAAAAGCTCACATAAATTGATCACGCTCCACACTAGCTCGCAGCTATTTTTTATGTTATATTTACGAAATGATTTTGGACTACGTAAATAGTTGAGGTTCTGTATACTGTAGTTCTATTAATAACTTTAGTCACCAAAAGTATCAATTTTTTCAACTCAGCGCACTTCACCCCGTGTAAAACTGCTAAATTCATTTCATACTCCTTTGCTACCCTAGCGCTATTCTGGAGGAGTCCAGGACTATTATTTACTGGTTACAGCTGGACACCTTTTCAAAGGATCCTCCATATGTTACGGCGTTCCTTACCTCTACCCTCCATAATTTAAACTGAAACGTTTTATTTCACGGTACAAACGAAATTTCTTTAGATAATACTGAATCGAAGACAGCAAAGGCTTTTTCTTTAAAGCTCAATCTGTATGGAAAAAATGATAAGCCAAACTAAATACCAGCACAGTAAACGAAGTCTTCCGTTTCTCTTCTAGGACATTATACTATGTATTATAAACATATACAGGGTTTCCCAAAACGAAGGTACAATCAATATGTAGTCAACAGAATTGACCATACAAATGTTCACATTTGGTTTTGTACCATCCCGGGTCCCACAGATTAAACATTCATTAATTAACATCTAGTAAATATATACAAAAAATTTACAGGCTATTTTTCAACTTTATCACAGCAATTATTTTAAAGGAATAGCAGATTTGTCGAACGTAAATCTTCACTGCATTTTATATAAATCATTTTTTTGAAACTGATACGTACATTTCACTCGAAACTAACAAACATTTTAAAAATAAAATCGTGATAACTGCAATATTTTCCAGTATAAAAACATAGGTATTGATGGGAAACCTAAGAGTAAAATAGGTAAATTAATTATACTTCAGTAGAAATTTCAACTTTTTACATATAAATTTCTCAAAGCATTCACAATGTGAAATTGTGTTTTTGAAAAATTAACTTGAATAGGGATTTTAATCGTATATCAAAAACTGACTTCATTTTCAATATAAAAGTTATCAATTTTTGCTCAAAATAATTCAAATTAGTTAAACAACTCAATATGATTATAACGAAAAATCTACTATCTCTGCAAAATAACTGTCAATTTTAACAGAAATTTGTTATCTGGCTTGACAATCTTTTATTAAATATAATCAATCCACAAAAAATCAGATACATGAGCACATGTATAGAAAACATTTTACGTATTTAAAAAAATCACAATAAAAACGGGAGGATTGTATGGAGTTCCTCAAAAATAAAATGTGAAATAACATGTTGATAAACACTCTTCTAGAAGCACCAAATCAAAACAGTTTACGTTCAACCGAATTTATACGGAATTTCAATCTTCTTCTATACAATAATTGAAAAATGAAATAACAGGTAAATCATAAATGTTTTTGCTATATAAATAAGGTAATGATACAAATATTGGAGTTAACCACTAGTAAATTGTCATCGGTGACAGATCCATTGTAAGATGTATACCATCAAGGACAGACATCATCTTGGAGGCGAATGATTCATATTCTTACAAACTGATAAGTACGGATGTATGCAACATTTGTTTAAATATACAAAAATACAAGTTGAGTGCACAATAGTTCAATAAATTGATGTGTGGTCTGGAAAAACTATATTGTGAACATTCAAGTTTGTCAGCAAGTGGAAAATTTCATCAATGTAAGGGTGAAGTTGATGTTTCAATATCTTTAAGCACAATCATTCCATCAAACATTAACTTATAGAGAACAATACAAACTTTTTATTTTCCAATTGATGGCTAAACATTTATGTGTCTATATAGTAGCTCATCCTGTATACCATATTTTGTTCTCTTTATTTCATTTATGAGTTTCCTGTATCTCAGAAATGGGATCACTGTCGATCACACTTCAAATTATGTGGTAGCTAAGTGTGATTATCTCTCTCTCTCCCCCTCTTTTCATTAATATTTTTTTATATATGTATCATCTTCAATAACTTCTAAAGCTATCCCACTTCATAACAGAATTTGAATCGTAGCAGTGACTTCATGACTCCAGTTGCGACAGTAATTTTATATGAAACATTGAGTTTTATTTGATAGTTTGAAAGACGTCTTGCTGTCTTTTACATGTCAAATATCTATAGTTGCTGTTTTATCCAACAGGAGCATATACAAACTTCAAATTACCCACTGCAGTTTTAGTTCATACCTGAATTGTTAAAAATCAGAAGAGTGTTGATGATGAAGTAGTAACAACTAGTGCTATTTCGAGGACTTCTATTTTCTTAAAATATTTTGTTACTGCACCTCACGACCCCTTTAACAAAGTATGCCGTGCTTGCCAAAAAGTCATTTCAATTACACAACATCAAGATCATAGGGAGTTGTTAATAGTATTATCTAGAATTTTAAGCATATACCCAAAAATGCTATCTAAGGATTATATTTCTAGTTGCATTCCTTGAACCTCAAGGGAGCCGTATTGATTAATAGCAATTTATAGTCAGATAAGGCTTCCTCATAGTGTCCTCAACGATAAGATAGCTTACTTGCCACTTTAAGGAGGCCTTAAAGTCGTGATTTTTCAATTTTTGTTATTATAATCGTATTTCATAGTAATTTTATTATCATTATTTTAACCATATCATGGACACTTAATAATTTTTCGACTTTTTCATTTATTTCTTTCAGAAGAATTTGTCATGGGTATAACCTATCTCAGAAGCATTTTTCGTTTTGCAGAGAAGTCTTCGAAAAACGACATAAAAAAGTTTAGTTGTGTATTCATTCAAAGAATCATGAAATAATTTATAAGCTCAGTGTTAGAGCATAAAATATGAGTTAAACCACAAAACAAAAAACGAAAGAAACGGTTTTGATGGAGACACCAAATTTCGCGATTCTAAGCTTTCATTCCGTGTGCTTTCCTATGTTGCCAGATGTTTTCGTTTTCTTCATATAAGGAAGCCTTAAACATCGACTATAAATCAGGACTTCTAAGGCCTCCTTGGGTAAGCTATTCTTCTTAACTTGAGGTTGAGACTATGAATATGATCCAAAGATCCTTTGAAAAATTGCTATACTCAGACTTTTCAATATACAACTAGGAAGTGTTTTGGGGTTCGGAACCAAAATTAGATGAACAAAATGAATTTCATTAACATGTGCTTACTTTATCTGTACGAGTCAAAAACGGATTACTTAATCTTTCGCGATCGATTAGCAACGGTTTTTAAAATTTATCACAGCATGTTATTGACGGCACCTCCGAACCAGACCATCACCATGGGCAGGAGGTACTGGACTAACGCCCTGGTCAGGGACATGTCGTTGTGGGTGGATGCAGCCCCCGAGGTCCGTACTACGTCGGGTCCCCTAGTGGGCACAGGGTTCACCTCCACCACCGGTTGTTCTGTCTCTTCGAACGTGATGTCTTTCGAGGGGCCGCCGGGGTCTGACCGGCCCCTGTCACCTTCTAGCGGCGGGTGGTGAGAGTGTGGATGATGGCCTTCGTCGTCATCTTCCTCGTCAATCTGGAAGCAAAAGTTGTTGTTAGGTACCATTTAATTTAATAGACGTTAAGATAATTCGTCAGGTATTTTTCAAGTATATATATATATATATATATATATATGCATATTAAGACTACAGAAGAACTCGATGATAATAGCATATCTTCTAATAAAGAGGCATACCTTTTTTGGGCATTTCATTTTAGTTGTTTGCAAGAATGATTCCAATCAATGTCTTTCAGAACGCAATATAAACCTGATGATAGTTCTCAATTTGTCAAGCTCCATGTGGAAATGAGGGACAAAAATGTGTTGCAAAAATATCATCGTCTGTTAGATACTTGGTGGAAAGAGCACATCTGTCTTACGAATGAACTTACCTCAGCGTCGTCCCCTCCATCTCCGGATCCGCTACCACTGCCCGCCCCTAGGTTTCCTCCAATGAGCGCATCACTTTCAGTATCGTCTGCCATCTCGACTTCTTGTCCTTGATGCGCCTTTCGTAGTTTATCTGTCAACCCTTGCAAGACATACCTAAAGAAAGGTTTAGAGTTGGAATCACTGAAGCTATAAGAATATACCGCAAGTTTGAAATAATATGTAAATATGTAGCTGTTATACAGTGAGGGCAAAAATATGTTTGGACATGCATCATGTATTAACAAAAGACAAAGAAGAGAGCATTCGGAAAACTTGCAAGTGTAAAAGAGACAACCCATGAACCGCATATTTGGCAATATAGCGGGATGTTTTTTCAGTGAGTAGTCCAGTCAATTTAGGCTGGCCAAGAATCTAGTGCCTGGATGGAATCTAGATGGACGGAAGCAATTACGCATTTCAAAATAGTAAACAAATAGTGGTTCTCGTGTCATATTCAAATGGATCGTATGATTGTGTAATAAGTACTCGAGTAACAGTTAAATGTGATATTTCTGAAACACATATATCGTCATAAAAGAACTGAAGGACCTCCCGTCAGACAATGATTTGCATGTGATATCCATGTCCCATGAGACGTATTGTATTCCATTGTATTCTGCTCATATTTCGTAAAAAGATAGCTGACAGGATTATTATTGGAGATTTTTTAATTGTGATCTTGGTACACTGAAATTGTGCTGTTTTGTGTAAAATGGTGCAATTGCCTTTTTACAGCTGATGTTGATGCCAAGTGTCAGCAACTGACAGCTCTTAGGCAAGACATCATAGAACAAGCCGTGATCTTTTTGGCGATGGTGACACTTGACAGTACTCACAGACCCAGAAAACAGGCAACAACTAACAGAATAATGTGGTTTGAGTATAGTGGAAGCAACGGAACCAAATTCTGCACCTTTCTTCAATGGGGTGCACTTGTGCAGTGAAGTGAGTTATTGTGCACAATACTGCACAATGGTGCAATCTGTAACATCCACGCAGATGTTACCTTTAGTGCAAATAAGTTTGTTTATAACAGCCATTTCTGACAGACGGTAATGATATCTGCGCAGAAATTGACGATGTATACATGATCAAGAAATGAAGAATTTTTTTTTAATTGACCTATGATAATGTCAAATTTTGTCAGTAATTTCTTAAAAAACGGCAAAATCTAATTGTCGTTACAAAAAGGTTATTTAATTAGCAACCAGACATCATTATTTTACTGGAATACTGAATAGTTGATACATGCTTCTTAGTAGTGAATCACACAAATCTCAAGAGTCCATCCAACGTTTTAGTAGCATAAAAAAATACGCCAGGAATAGCAGAATGTGGCCACTGTAGTTATTCATTATTACTTAGACTCATAAATAGTTCTTTCAATACATTTGTCGTAATAATATATTATTATTATTTCAATACGTTGACTGGACTTTATCATTCTCTATGTTAGGGCTGTTTCCACTAAACTTACACTGCCCATCTTTCTTACACTTAGGCGCTCTGCTAACTCTCTTTCTCTTACATTAGCACGTTTCCCATATCAAATTTTAAAATCACCCAAACAGTTTGTAGAATAGTGAAACATTATGTAATACCTATATAAAACTCTTGTATCTAGGGAAAAATATTTCACATCGGCAACCGCGCATGATGCCACCCGGATTTCTGCAATGTAGTTGCAAGTTGTTAATTTGGTCTGTTACTATGTGTGTTTGTTAAAGTGCTCGTTGCAAAAGCTACGTAGGACATAGAAGTAGGACAGGCGAAAATACTTACAGCTGCTCATTGAGTATCGAAGATCCTCCAGGCAGAGCTCTGAATGTTCCTCCAGGGGGCCCTTGAGGCACTCCTCCATCAGTACCGTTCCAACACTGATCTGCAGTGGTCAATGTGTCATTTATTGACGTTGACATTTGCAACGACAATGCGTTGCAGTATTGATATGGCAGATTAATGAAGAACTGTTTCGTCTCTTTCAGTTTCTGGAAAAACATGTTAGTCAGAAATGTACTCCCAATTTCTATAATCAAAATTGTAGTTATCTAATTACAGATACATGCTATCTAGTGTCAACGTTCAAGTATATCTAAGTGGCTTTTTCCCGAAGACTAAGAAGTATGTAAAAATGTTATCGATTGGGAGCTTGAATATTTTGAAAGACATTAATTTCACTTTTGTACGTTTGGTAAATAATTAATTATAATGTTAATTCGTATCATGACATCTAAACTTATTGCTTTGAAAATAAATAATGAGAAAAACTTATTAATGACTTATAGTGATTGGTCCTTGATAAGTGTGCAAAATTTAAAATTAATATGACAAGAGCCAGCGTTCTCAGCGTTGTATGTCCGTTACCTCATATAATTTAACAGATAACCGGATATTTAAACTAAATATAATTTGTGTCAAAAGAATTTGGAAATGAAAAGCAATAATGGGACAAACCTATTAAACATTTGTATTACCATCGGTCCTTGATAAGTGCCAAGATTCAAAATAAGTCTGACGTTTTGAAGTTCGAATAATTTGCTCAAACATACATACATACATACAGGTGAAGCTAATAAAAAGCGTGTTTAAATGCAGTTTACATCAACGCGTGCAAATCACTGAGTCAATCTACTTTAAAACATTCTCAGAATATTTATATAACGTTGACCGATAAATACAAAACAGTTCTCATATCTGCCGCATGATACAAAAATAACAAGACATTTTTACTTCCGCGCTTTTGTATAAAAAATACTCATTAATGTAAATAAACCGATGATTTTTTGAAACCACAAGGCACCAAGATAAGCCGCTAGAGATAACTCCAGCACATCTTCGTATAAATATTTATTATCCGCGTCTATATTTAGTCTGAAGACCGATATGTGATTTGCTATTTATTTCAGAAATAAACTTTTAAACAGTTTAAATTTGAAATTATTTATTTATCTCCATATTGCGAATGGAATTATGTGTTTATTTTCCTGCGTTTTTGTAATTCCTCGTAAAATGTCGGGAGATGGAAGCTAACTACTTGGATACCGAAGATATTTCTGGTCGAAGTACTGCTTATTTTTCTTTGCGGAAGCGTTATGAACCGAAAATAGGCTCTTGAGCTCGACTTTATGTGTTCATCTCATTCGGAAAATTCTTATAATTCAAATTATTATCTACCGATATATAAAAAATAATTGAAACAGAGTATAAACTTCAAGTTTAACTAAGATATCGGCACATAATATCCATTTTATACAAAGAAAAAACATGCATGTCGATAGCAGATCTGATGCATACACTTAATCCATATAAATTATTTCTACTTATACCATTTTGCAAGAAACTAACCTGTTTGATATCTATGATTATCCTCTCCAAGGTTGTAGTTTTGGATTCGTTGCTGTCTTTTATCTTTTTGTGCTTCTTCCGCTTACCACCATGGTGCTTCTTTGGTTTCCTGGGTCTGTGAGACACTGATTCACTGCTTTCTCCACTCGTACCATTTCTGCATTGGATCATGAAATATATGAACACTCAAAATAGTCCAAAGAAATTCTTGATCTTGAGTTGCTCAAGTCATGATGGATGCAAGATATGAATTTTAATGTGTGCGCATTAAATTTTCGAAACTGTATTAAAAATTCGATATATATGTGGTTGAAGTATTTATAAGCAGAGCATCAATTTAACCAATAATCAAAAGAGCAACCTTGGAATTCAGTATTCAGTATATAAAACTCACCGAATATTATCAATTCCTCTTTTATGTCTCGTGAACGTCGGTTTTCCACACATGCTGTATATTTTCTGTGATATATCAGCACCGCTTTCTTGGAAATTCATTATAGCTTCTGATATTTTAATATTCAGCGGTTCAACAACTACTTCTATGTTGTACGGACCCAAAAGTCTGTCTCCTACTTTGTCGACTGCGTCTGTAACGTCAAAAGCTATTTAGTTCAACAAAAACTATATACATATACGTATGACATAAATAGATTATTTATTACGTTTCAATATGTGACATTTTTATATAGATAAACTCTCGCAAGGCAGAAAAACTATCGCACTCCAGAAGTGCTGCGGGAAGTCAAATGTCATGTTCATATTGACCTTGAAACGTTGTAGATTGTAACTATCAGGAAACAAACTCCCGGTAGTTCATTCCACAACGCTGAGGTTCTCCAAAAGTACGACATTTGGAAGAGGCTCCTATAGTCTATGCTGTACAAAAAAAACATTACATACATCTTGATACAAGATTTTTTTTTAAATTGAACAATATGCCTATACATGTCTATGATAATTTACCTCCTACCAAAATTATAGTATATGTTTAAGATGGAAAATTTATATTTCAATAAAGAGTTGCGAGTTAAATTCTACATAAATGTTCCAGAATCTCATGAATTACAACGCATTTATTCAGGAAATACTAATTAGTTGTTAGTGTAATGTAGAGAAAACAGTGGAAAGGAACAATCTTCGTTAATTGCTCTGCAGCTGTGGATTTAATGAAATTAACAGTTGAACAAATGTTTAATGTGCTCGTGAAAAAAATATGATTCAAAGATCACTAATTCGGTTATTATGATCGTTTCTGACATACTAATTTCACGCGAACAGTAATTTAATGATTATATCTGAATTAAAATATAAAATTGTCAAATCAATTTCAGTTACGATTGGTGTAGGAAATTTTTATGCTCATATTAGTTATGCTTAGACACATATCATTGCTATGATTTGTTTTATATCCAATCTAGTTGTCTGAAAATTCATGGAGTTATAGTAAATACAATATTATAAAAGTTCAGATTCGAGGCGTAGATAATAGACGATGATCTCGTTTTCAAAAATTCAGTACTATTTTAACTGCTATTTCTGATACTATACTTGGTTTGGTTTTTGCTTTTATTGTTAAAGTTAAATTAACATCTCAATTCATCACTCCTGATCAATTGTTGTATAGATAGTATGGAGGGTCGAGGGGTTAAGGCGAATCGTCTCTGTGCCTCCAAAAGTGTCCGTGGGTAAATTTTAAAATAAGTTTCATATCAGTAAGCTATAAAAAATCACAAACAAAAATATTAAAAGCTCACAAGAATTGATCTCTCTACACGGAGCTGTTTGTTTAGGTTATATATATTTATTAAAGTATTTTAGACTACGTGAATAAATGAGATTCTTTATACTGTAGTTCTATTAACTACTCTAGTCAAAAGTATAACATTTTTCAACTCAACGCACTTCACTCCGTTTACAACTGCTATATCCATTTCCTTCTACAACTGCTATATTAATTTCATACTCCTTTGCTACTCTAGCGCTATTCTGAAGGGATTCAGAACTATTATTTACTGCTATCAGCTGGATACTTCCAACAGATCCCCATATGAGACGGCCTTCTTTACCGCTACCCTCCATGATAGTTAGGTTGTGATAGATAAAGCTCTCATTTTATCAAAACCACGATGAGATAAAATTTCTTGTTTTCACTCTAACCTTCAAGTATACTCACCGATGAAGACATCCCAGAAATTAGAAAATGTCATGTGCAGCTTAAAGCAATTCTGCATGGTGTTGGTGCAATACGAACTGCATGGTAGCCCTCCGCCCTCTCCCCTGCACAGTCCGCAAAACCTCATCTTTGTGCTGTCTCGGAAGCAATCCTCGTTTATAGGTAACGCCGCCAACCTATAATCAATGACATATTTTATGTGATTTGCGCAACCGGTTAAGATAAGAGTTCAACGAGTGTGATTTCATTTCGTACGTTGAGCGCTGCGACTCTTTCGATATAAAAGCTGGTCCAAGAAAGTTTTCTTTCGCCTTGAAACGAGATACAGATTTTATGCTTTTGATTCATGAAACTTTGTGCAAAACTAGTATAATACAGTTTTGCACTGTTTAAAAACTAAAGTTTTATATGTTTAACGATGATCCAGTGAGCTGTAACGATAGCAAAACTTTCTACTGTTACTGTGACCTAACAAATTGCACAAAATGTTTCTGTCGTGAATATTAGTTATGAGAACTTATTTTTATTTTACTCATCTGATTCAAAAGATTCCAAAAAAACGTTGTTCTATACTTCAATAAAGTTATGAGAAATGAGTGACTATGTTGTCAATTTTTGACAGATCCAAAAATTTAAAAAAACGATAGAACTATGTAGTATTGCAATGTTGGTTGAATATCTCATACATCTCCAATTACATCTATGAAACGTTATGAACGAAATTATATAACGCAACTAATTAAATCAACGATGATGCACATGACTAGGATAAAATATTTGGTAATTTTATTATCTCCTTCCACTTCAAGTAAAAAGTTGAACAAATGTTTTTCTCACAAATAAACGAAAATACGAAACGTATCAAACATAAATCAAAATAGGCGTTATCAAGCTCAAAACGTCATGTATGAAATTAAATTCTCTTAATTTTTACAGCCAGTTAATACGATTTATGATAAGAATGCAAAGGGTCGTTGCAGTGTTGTCAGATTTTCAACAGCAAAATCAGTATTGAACCTTATTAAGCATAGTCTGCTTATTGTGATCATTATGTGTTTCTTGTTCAGGTAGTGTTGTAGTTGTAGACTCAAATGACATTGCTCGTAGGTATGGACAACACATTTTGTACAGTATAAAAGTTAATATATCGAATAGATCTACTTACCTTTTGGTGGAATCAGCTCCCTTAATGAGCGACTTGTAGAATGTCCTAGTGGCCACAAAAGACCTCCTGAGCTGGATACCCAGCTTATGAGGCACGTCACCAAAAGGCTTCATCTCAGTCATGTGGTTGGCTACACAAGCCAGGTACTGCTCGTCGAAATTGTACTGGGAGTTTATCACTATAAACATCCTTTGGTACAGGATACCTGTAGATGAGAGCCAATAATTTCATTCTATAAATATTATAGACTTGATAGGTTATTTTATCAAAGGTCGTTTGTTCACAGGAATTTTTAAAAAGACTCTGATAGCAAGAAAGTGCGCGATCAATATTTTTGCTCATGTTTGCATAAAGTTTTGCCTGATACAGTTCGGATAATCTGCCATTATCACGCAGAAAATAAATTTTTAAGTACTATGAACGGTATATATTTTTCGAACTATTTCAGATCATAAGTATCAAAAGTCATCGAGGTCAGAAGTCTCTAAGATGAATCAACGAGTAGGTAATAATTATTTTTAATCATTGATCTAAAAAAAGAATACGAGAAAACCATCAACCATTCAAAGTATCTTTACTTAGAAACAGTTTACAATATCTTGTAATAAAAAATCTTACCAAAAAAAGTGTCCATAGTTTCTGATAGTCGTATGGTCCCCTTCTTGTAGTAGGTTTCTAACTCTCCCAAAAAATCGCTAAAAACGTCGGAATTTCTTAGATATATTTTGCCGTACGTTCTTTCGAACATTTTATGGAACTCTTTTTTTGAAGTGTTCATCATGTCCCTGAATACTTCTGGAATAACATAGAAAAAAACCGATAAGTGAATGAACTAGGAAATGAAGTATAAAACTAACTTTCATTAATGAGTATGTTATAAATTTCTTGATGTACTCATATTGTTTTTTTTACGCTCGTAACATTGGTCCATGGATAGTTATCAAAAACACTCAATAATCGATTGAACTAAATTATGAATTAACTCACCATCAAATTTTTTCGCTCTATGAGCGATGATCGACGATAATTTCAAAATGGATCCTCTGATATATTTTTCTATAAACACTTGGTTCTGTTTGTACGCTGCATTTTCCACTTCTCTTGTACAGCATGATTCACCACAGATGCCACCTGCAACAAACAGATTTTTCTCTTCAATTACACAGTTTTGCGTTCCTATTTTAACTTATTGTTGGTATATTGTTACGGATACGTTATATCTTATATTCTGGTTGTTAGCCACGGATTTTTCTGATGCTAGAAACTATAAATTTGATACCATTTACTCCAATAATTGCAACCTATAAAATCGCAGATTAAGTTAATAAATAATTAAAAAAGTTATTTCACTACATTCTGGCCTATCATATTCGTATTACAAGTATACTCGTATGTTTATCTGTTTTCTTATAGCTTCCCCAAGCACAGGCCCCGTTACGATCTTTATATGTGATGCTGTATGGATGTGTTTCCGAAGTATTCACCATTAATGCCCAGTACATTAAAGAACTTTTGGAAATGACATTTAATCCAATTTATAGCTTCGCAGATGACAGCAACCTTGTATCCTGCATGGAACCAGGAAAACCACTACTATTCCGAGAGATCTTAAATAGACTGCAACATGTTGTTGCACAGCAAGCACTAGAGTGGTCCACCGGGTGCATATTCATCAGGAAGAACTTCTAACGCCTCGAACAAACCTCTTCCAAAAGTCGTTCTTTTGGAGAACGCCTGGAGAATCGGCGTTATGTCACACCTGAAAGATAGGTTAGGTAACTGGTTTAACTGATTCAGAATCAATAATTTGATCACTTCTCCTGGAACTGTAAAATCAGTTCGAAATATACTTTATTCGTTGTTGGACCATTGCACTAAAAGGTCGAATATTGAATTCTAATTGTTGGAATTTTAAAATATCTTCGCGCAAACTCAGTTAGATTCCACCAAGAACCGTTCTGGTCTTTGCTTCGAACGAACTTATAGTTGCCGCTCAAAATCCTCGCTAGTACAGAATCTAAAATGTTCTTAACCAGGTATGGAATTACTTGTGTTCCACCATCGAAGATTGCTGTACAATATATCTCTTTCATAATTATGAAAAATTATAGTGATGCACGACAAAGCTTTCACTTTCAGGAGATCCCTATTATTTCTGAATATAACATAAATCCAAATTATATATAGTCGGATAATAATATGATCAGGTAAGGTTAGAACGAGGTGTAGCAGAAATATACTGGTTTCATTTGAAAACATGTACTGTTTGGACTGACCTGCCGATCAGACTATCACTGCTCTCGTATCCGTCATTACATCTGTTATTTAATTACAATGAAATTCCCCTTCGCGGACGCCATGGACTTCGCGTAGTACAAACGCAGTCCATGTCGTTTATTTCTGGTGTGAATTGGGAACTTCCTCAAAGTTGGTCGGGGATTTACCGTTCTTATTCTTTGGGTACACACTTTCGATTGAATCTCCATTTAATATTAGCCTGACGTCTATGCAGAAAGGATACATTGGACATTCATTGTAGAAATGGTTCCAAATAAAAAAAAATTCCCGCTTAAACAAAAGATTGCGATTGTTGAAGCTCACAATAAGGAGAAGTTAAGCTTATCCAAGCGTTTTAATATTGGAAAAACACAAACAGCAATTTATTATCAATTAATTGTTGTATTATACTTTGTAATAGCTTATTTTATAAATAAAAACTAAGTGACATTATTTTCTTTACAACCATGAACGACTTGGAACTTATATAAATATATAAATGCAGAATTCTTAGTACTCTTTTTCAGAAATCTGCATTGCCATCGAATTTCGCAGTGCTGATCAATGCATACTTTTACCAATAGCTTGTTTGATAGCGTCGATGACTTCAGGGGTTCTTACTGTTCAAAACCACCTCTAAACTTGGAGTGGAAATTACCTGTATTACCCACCTCGTAATTGTTTGTCGGTTGTTGATTAATCCCAAACATCCATGATTAATTAAATGGCATTAATTGACGCACATAAAATTGACAATAGAACTGTCACCAGCAAAATATTTTATCCACCATGGCCTACTCAAAATAAATGATACCTATTACAGATCCCTGTATAAGGAAGCCTCAAACTTCGACTATGGATCAGCACTTGTAAGGACTCCTTGGGTAAGGTATCCTTAGTGCGAACATTTCTGATCGACATACTTATTCTTTGTCCATTAGACCCCGTAATTTCCGTAGCATAGAACCTCTTCTGAGCGTCTGTGTATATCCATCTGGTATTTGGCTATAATCTTCCTTGTTTGCTCCAACGTTATTACAAAGCCATTATATTTGACTGAGGCACATTACACTTTAATACTATCAGTCGACAATACCGTGAAAACGTGTTGAACTGGCAAACACGATTACATTCTATCAGAGAATCATATTTGGTGTAATGAGACATTTTTAAGTCTGGGCCGAATTTTCATTATTAACAGGAATTCATTAGGTTAGCCTGGATATATGTATAGTATCCATATACCATTTATATTTCGGATATTTTGAATAACTTGTTTTTCAATTTTTGATTTTATAAGATTTAGTCTTAAATTCAATTCTAACTATCGACAGAGTTTAGTTCCAAAATACAATTCAGTGAAAATTTATAAATTAATACCATTGTGTATGAAGCACAGCGTCAAACTACTTGGCGCCATTTTTTATTCGATTGACTGTAGTTCGAAAAAGTTTTTTAACCTGTCTGGACGGTACTGAAAAGTAAAAATAGATGAGAAATATTAATCTAGATAGGAACCTCTGAATTGAAAAAAAGGCAGACCACTTGAATAAATCGATAATTCAACAACAAATTATCTCACACTTATTTTTAGCATTCTCAATTTGCAAACCAAATTCCATAGGACAATAAATTAACGTTTGCGGTCCGTAGAATAAAAAAGAACTCCCCAAGACAAATATATCAAATGTTTTTTTATTCCAAGAACTATCGCGTCATAAGTTTCTTGTCATTGTCGGAGCAATTATGGTTAATAGGAGGCCTTTGTTTATATATACGAAAATATACACACAGTCGGAAACACCTAATTATGTCTTTCAGATCCTGCTACCGACGAAAAACAAATGAACGAAAAATGAGTCAGTTTTATCATCTGGAAGTGATCAGGTAGGCGATGGTTTGTATAAAATTAGTGCATAGCAGGAAACATCTTGGCTTTGTTTCTGGAAAAGAGATGAAAATATATATAGTGTGATAAACCCGCTGAGACATTCCAATATTTTTGATAGAAAGGATATTGGCTTATCAAAGATCACAACTTTCGAATATAACGTTTGTTTACCACACTTATTTATTTCTTAATAAGTAAACTGAGTCATAGACATCAATCTTTTGCTCTAGTCTTTATACAATGGTAGGTTGAAATGCTATCAAGTAGGTTGAATCTGGATTTCCCACCCAATTCTATCTTCCGTCGTTTGGGGTGAAATCTCAATCGATTATTAATTATCTTAAATTTGAATTTTTTGCATGTTGGCGTTCGTTATACGGAATTTTAGGACTTCCGTTTTTCAAAGTGGGCTAATTTGTTTTGCTTCTGTGTTAGCAACTACTACTAGTCCATTTTAAATGAATGCTGATTAACATAGGTTCATTACATGTTTTCATCACACATTCCGCACTGCTTTATTTGAATCAATCATATTGTCTTCACACCTCTATCATCAGTCAGCTACCATGTTAAAGTTGTGTTTATACAGACAGACGCACAGCAGGCCTGTCTGGCATGTATTATGTATGTGTGTTACGGAACCCGAGACCGTTGTAACAAAACAACGATTCGTGTTTAACCTTTGTCATCGATAAAATCATAACCATCCGTACGTGTGTACATGGTAGACGAAATAACATGTGTTTATTGTTGTTAACGATATTTACACTGAGATATGGGATGTTTTGCGGCATGTTTCTCTTTGACAGAGAAACCTAATCGTCAGTAGTCAATTGCCGAGGGATTTATAATGGTGTACGATATGCTGGTGCTTGCATGAAAACTCGAACATACAAGGTTCAGTTCAGTTTAGCGTCATTATATTGTATACCTCCTTGAAAACCGATCTTTTACAGATTTTCCTAGATAAACCACAAGCAACATGCGATCTCTATAGCTTTCGCGCGCTTCTTTCCCTCTTCGTCGCTCTTCTCTCTCGCCATATTGGTTACATCCTCTATGGTTATCTACACAAATTTCAAGTATATTTTATTCTGCGCATGCGTCATACAATTCAAAATTTTCCACCGTAATCACATTATGCGTAAAGTCGGCAATTCAACAGATTTATTATTCCTAATTTTCTTATGACAGTGGTCGCTGTTGCCAGCTCTCATGTGTGATACTAAACGGGTCCATTAGGTCTCTCTAACGTATCATCAAAGTACACACCTATATAAATTCAGCACTTTATGAAAAGCTCATGGAGCCAGAAACAAGATCCTAAAGACAATAAGAAATTAGTCAACAAATATTTGACTTATTCCGGTCAAAATCGGCAAAACATTCAAAAGTGTGCTTGGCAATTTCAAATATTGAACACCTATCGCGATATTTTTGATTTTAAGATTCAAAGAATCCTTAAGGAAGAACCGCAAAAATGTTACCCAACGAATCTCGCAATGTCTTCATTGCCACAACCTTCAAGTCCCACCTAATGAAGAAAAGTGGTTTCAATGTGCAATTCCTTCGTTTCAGCAAAGAAAACAAAAAGATTGACGGTATTCAGCGAAAGAAATTCCCATTTGCGCGTTGGTTGCTGTGCAAGGCGAAGTTGTGCTTTATACTCTGCGGGTCGTATATATCTGTTGCTTCTTAATTTAGACTTTTAATTCTGCCATGGTAAGTCGGTGCAGGCGAAAGCCCTGGCCCAACATGCAACCATTGGCGGAGTGGAGAAACATTGAGAAAAATTTGAGTTCATGAAGGCGTATACACACTGATCTAAGGAAAATGTAAAAAGTAGCTGCAAATATTTGTAATCTCAAAAGATCCCATGATCTTCAAGTTTAAAAAAAAACTCATACTCCAATATTTTCAAATGTTACGCCAACTGGATCAGCAGTTCTGAAATCCAATCAAAATCTTCATTAAACTGATATATCAAACTCCACGTGAAATACAGTCAAACTACTAAACGCAATTCTTTTCAAGAGGCTTAATAACACTGCAGTCAGTGTTTATGGTACCTTTTCGGTTAAATTGCAGTAATCTGTAATCTGTAGTAAAAGCCGTTAAAACAGAAACGGAACAAATTAGCGCCCCAGTTAACTACGCCCTAAAATGCCGTAAAAATTATATGGATTACATTTGTTTGGAATGTATCGAAACTATGTCCACATGTATTGAGAAGAATCATTTTTGTGATTTGAATGCCAACGAACGATATATGTCTAACAAGTCTAACTGGGGTCGAAACGGGAAAAAAACAAAAATCTACAGCATTTACAAACTTGTTTTATATGTTTCTATGGTCCTTCAACATTCATGAGATAATAAAATAATAAAAACACTATGCTGAGAGTGGTTTGTAATCAACGCCTGAGAAGTACCTACCGAGGTAACCTACTTGATTCAATTTTTGAGGTGACCACGGCCAGAGTGAAGGAGCTTGCTAACCTGAGTATTATTTGAATCCATTCGCTAGCATGCACTAAAAAGCCGGATGAAACATGTATATTATGTTCAACAGACCGAGGTGACCTCTACTTGATGTCAAGGCCAAAACCGGATATTTACCAATAATTTTCACATGGGGTCCCAACCGCTGAATAACATCTCAATCCAATCTTTACTTTAGTCTACCTGTTGGTGTGGTGACATTCTTTGCATAAATGACTCATTATCTGAATATTCGTAGGACGAATGATGCTAGCGTTAGTAACTGCTTGTACGTTTAGGTTTGTGCAAAAACTGAAAGAATACCGAATGAAACAGATCAAAGGAATGAAGCCATTCGTTAATCGTTTTTTAAAACATATTTCTATTGGTGGCGCTGAACACCAATAGAATACAGGAAAGAAAACAGTTTCATGGTAATATAAATGTCATAACTGGTATATCATTAATTCCCTTTGGTGTTCGGGGGGCGGAAGGAGGTCGTGCTGAATCTCACGCGGGGGAGAGGGGGGTCTCGACAAATATCACGTAATTTTTTCCCGCAAAAAAGTGTAATATTATTAAAAAATGTGTGAAATTAAAGGTAAACAGGCTTTTTTGACTAAAATATTGCAAAATCTGACACAATAATATTTACCGTTGTTATATCCGCTACTAATCTTCTAGCTTCTATTTTTATTGAAAATCTCATGGAAATGTTGGTTCCAATGCTTGAGACCGTGTATGAGTCTCAATGGACTGAATTAGAATAAATATTATTTTATTAATTCTAGTGTTTTACATTTAAGTATTTTATTGTTGAATTTTATCACTCAAATAAAAATAATTATGCAAATTGTATTGTTTGAATGAAATTTCACATGAGATAGGGGGTTGGGGGAGAGGGTCGAGCCAAATCTCACGACATCTCATCAACAGAGGGTAAGAGAGAAGGGTCAAAAACGCCTCACGTAATTAATAAATGCTTCCTAGTTTATTTTTTATGAATAAAACAAATTTAATTCGAATAAAATTCGAAGGGACCTCGTAGAGAAGAGAGGCCGGACATCAGCCAAGGGCAGGGGGCATGCGAAATGATGGCCTGCGGCGATTTACTCACACAAATATCAGCAGCATTGGCATGCCGAGCAGGCAGGGGCAGGCACATCGATCGGAATTCGACCTGTACCAACAAGAACAGGAAAATGCGCGCCTGGCCGACTGCGACTGGAGAGTTTTATTAGGGCACCTCGGAACAGGTTTCAGCGTGTGTGTGAACATCGCAGAGTCGTTCAATTACGAATCTCTCACAACGAACATTATTTTAAAGAAAATTTCTCAATCTAGGGATGGAATTGAGAAGGTCAAGATCCATTTGAGGAAGGACATTTAAAATGGAGTATGATTTTTTGGGGTCAGGAAATTCAGTTCATCTAATAATAAGGAGAGCTCATTTTCATCGAATTACGCGCGATATATTTGTTGAACAGTCCCATTCAAGCGATACTGACGAACGGCCGGATTAGAAGTCTATAAATATAATATAGATAGACGCTCCCGGCTTGTCAGAGAAAAATGTATACTAAATTGATATTGCATTATCACAGCCTTCAGATTGGTCCATCTGATTAAAAACTACACCAAAAAACGTATCTTACCTATCCGGCTCAACACCCATCGTTGACACTGCTTGTTGACCCTTCCAAAAAAAACTATTAGGGTACTTCTCAATCGTCCAAAATCAAAGATTAAGTTTTTTATTTTTTAGTTATTTGACGGAACTCCGTCGGTACTCCACAGATTAAGAAAATACAAAGCGTTTTTGTCCTTGCCATAAAGTAATCTAGTGTCAAAATTCCATCAAAATATAAACGGACAGACAGACAATGGGACAGAAATGACATGGTTTTTACACATATTTACGTCATGAAATATCAAGGAAACATAATATCTTGAATTCGACTATATTGGTTCTAGACTAGGATTCCCAAAGAGCTGCATCCTCTTGTGATCTGATGCATGGCACTAATAATGACTTGAAAGGCTGACTGTTTCTTCCCAACTTGAGCTTCACACACATAAGGGGTAGAAACTATACGGATCTGATTCCTGTAGCCGTTTTTTTGAACATGGTGGTTTGATGAATCGGTTTCCCTGCCTGCATCCAGTCATATCAAGTTCCAGTATTCTTGTGCTGAAGTTCATTGGCTTGTTTTCTTGCCGTGTTTTTAGAAACCCCCAAGGCTGGTTTCTGCCTACCTGATAAAACCACCCATCGTCGCCACTGGTTGACAAACAGTGTTACAACCTGTCTGGCAGCAGCGAATATTTCAGACGCGTTGGCGGCGACGCGTTGACCGTTGCAACTTGAGATGAGAACATTGAACAAGGATTGGAATGTAGTCCTCTACTGAATGACTCATTCTTATACCCTCAAGTATACGAGGTATGAAAATGAGTGAATTGTACACTTTCTTCGAAATTTTAATACATGTATTTGTAGTTGAAACATTTTGCATTTGGCTCGACGACGTTAAAATAGTACATTGGTCATTAGATGTCTAACCAAGATCGAGATGTACAGGTTAGAAAGTTGGAGGGAAGGATTGCGCTTTGTAAACGTCTGCCTAGAATGCAGGAGTTTCTGGGTTCGATCTCCATCGACACTGCCGACAAATTTTCTTTATAATTTTAAGTTTGTCCACTCCACTGTTCATAAGACCTACTATATACATGCATGTTCCATCTTTAGGCCTAGACTCGTAAGATGCCAATGGGCAGCGCCACCGTGCGCGACTCTTGGAGATGAATGTTGATATTTGCAATTTTAATTATCAAAATTTGTTTGATTTTTTTAATACTTTTAGTTATTTCTCTAGTACTGAGCAGGTTCTCGAAAACTTTACTGTTGCCCCAGAGTAGCCTAAATACTCATTCAAAATTACTATAGTTGTTACTGAATTGAAAAAAAAAAGTTCACGAAACGGTAATGAAGCGTCAGCTGTTACACCAGATAGAAATGAATCAAAGTATCAGATATTATATCACTTAGATATATGACTCATCGCACCTAAGATACATACACTCGCTGCAGCTATATCTTGTAGAGGATGCTGTTAATATCCACTTCCACTTTCGTGGGAGAGTGCGGTTTTGTTCTCTCCGCCACTTGGGAATTTATCGGGAACGCGACCGTCATTGATCGGATTTTGCTTGAACGCTGACATGAAACGAGGGTCCGTGTCACATGGGGGAAGTTATTTGCAAAGGTCAATACAACTCCCATTTCAGTTTCCGCCAGTAAAAGATATAGTCTGCTCGATCTAGATCTAGACTATAAGGTCACACTAATTAGTAACGAGCTATTTTTTCGTTGTTGTGATACTTTCAGGACACCTATTAGTCCCCCTTCTCCCAAACGGTGCTTCACTGCGTTTATAGTAAAAACTATCCCAATTTTTTCCGGACTACTTAGTTTATGCGGTGTAATTTAAAGAATAATGCCCTAATTTTCAAAAATTTAGATCAAGTGGATCGGCAGCATAAAATTGAATAAAAACCTTCCAGAAACAGTTACCACCGCACGATATATACATAATCAACCTACTTGATACTAAGAGGATGAATAGCACTTTGTTGACTACATTAATATTCAGTAATTAATAATAATATTTACTGAAATAGTAGCGGAACAAATCAGTCCATTTAGAAGAAAGTTACTTAGGGCGAAAACTTATCAACAGTTCTAAGTTCACAGTTAAGGAAAATATATGTTTTCTCCATGCTTCTATATATGGTGGACGTTGACTGAAACCACTACAAAAAAACTTGAGGTGTTTGAAGTCTAGTTATATCGCAGAGTCCTGAATATTTCGTATACCAATCAGACCGCTTTATATGATATAAACAAGGATTTGGAAATAATTAAAGCCATTAAAGCAAACAAACTGGACTATTTGGGAAACATCATGAGAAACCCAAACAGATATGGATTATTACAGCAAATACTCCAAAGCAAGGTCTTAGGAAGAAGAGGAGCGGGATGTATACGTATCTTAAGGCTATAAAATCTTGGTTGTCAACAACTACTACTGGTCTTTTCATAGCTGCAATAAATAAAATATGTATACCCAGGATGATTACGTTTGGAATAGACACTTTAAGGAGAGAAGAAGGCAAATATGCGAACAATCACATCCAATTTGTCATAATATAATGTCAATATGAAAATGTTACAGAAAAAAGATATTACCTCCAGTGTCTTGCAATAATCTACTTGTGTAAATTGTTTTTAGTAAGTAAATAGTAGATACATATGACTATTTAGCAACGACTTCATATTGCCAGTTACTGAAGTTGCAAGTACTGCAAAAGTATGCAACTCCGGATCAAAAATAGATGTTACAGTCTAAATGACACGTAAATCTAAGTTAAATTTAGGCCTCGTAATGCTGTATTGGTCATTCCTGTAACTTCGGTTCGGGTTCATTTCGACCAAATATAAATTTCGTCATTAAGGGCCTAACGGTAGTCTGCTGTTCCTTCGTGAAATAAAAAAGCGGACTCCTACATTTTTCCCTTATCTGGTGTATCGATCGTCCAAGTGGAGCCCCGACATCAGAAGGAGACCGCTTTCGTGCCTAGCCTACCCTCTCCCTAGGCCGAGATCTGCTGATTTATTGCCGGTGCTTTAGTCTTGTAACAGCACAACGCCTCCTGGCGTCAACATTTCTCCCTGAATGTGTAAGACGGCGGCAAAGTGGCGAATATACTCTCACGTAATTGAAATACACCGTAGCTAGGATAGTTGAAAACGAGATCGAATTATGGTATCGTTGACTACGTTCCACGTCTCAAATATCGTCAACACGATCAGCTTTAATAAAAAATATTATTTTATTATTAAATTTAAAAATCATTTCGCAAACATCATCTTCAAAAGGTGTCAATAACCGGACGACTTCTACATATCAAGCTTTTGTTTCAGGTGTCTCCCAAGGCTATATTCTGGGCCCATTTTTACTTCACATTTATACAGCTGAAAGGAAACAACGTGAATGCCTTGATTTGCCCGATTGCCCTTTCCTTGATACGCACAGTGCCAGAAGATTCCAAATATATATCAAAATACATGTTGCAAATTTGTTTTCTCGTCATGCAAATATGATCACATATTCAGGTCTACTATGACCAAAACTTATTAAATTTAAGAAATATGTACACGTGTAATTTGCTTCTGTCTCTCTATGGAATTTTCTATAGTGATGGCCTATCATATCTATACGACAAATCACGTTTTAGAGTTGTAGTTCACACCTCAAACCTCGGCACAATTCTGCCCTATTCAGGAAATGCTTCACGTTCAATGCTGTGACTCATTTCAGTAAGTTGCTTCATAATTTTTAAGAAATTATACGTATTTAACGTCTTTAAAAAAATCGTTTCTTCTCCACCACTCCACCAGCAACAGTATTAATGATATTTTCTGTTTTTTTGTCTTGTTAAAGTACTGATGAGTAATTTTGTTCAAAGGCGACGCTAATAAATTCCTAATTTTGCTAAATCAAAAATCCTCTGTGGCCATTTTACTATCAAGGGATGTAGGCGAAAATGTAGTACCTAATGTATTACCACTTAATGGACATTTTCTATAAAGAATTGGGGAGCGCAATTGAATTTGTCTTTTGATGCAGAGCATTGTATAATTTATCTCCTAGACCAGCATTTCTCAATCTTTTGAAGAGCGAGGAGCTTCTATTTTTTTCTGTGGAACCCCTTAGCACTAAAATATGATACGCAATTTTTATTCATGGAATAACTTCATACTATTGTTTTAACTGTTACTGAAAAACACATATATTAGTCATTAGTTATTTATTATTGAATATTTATATATTATTACTGTAAATACTAGTGGGCCCAAAGGACGCATCCTCACCAGGTCGATCCTCCAACGTTTTTAACAAGCCCCTTCCAAGAGTCGTTCTTTTGAAGAACCTAGGTGTTGTGGAATGAGCTGCCGGGAAATTTGTTGCCCGAATCTACAGCTTTTTAAGCTCAATGTGAATAGACAATGCGATAGGGTTTGTGCCTTTGTGAGAGGTTATCTATTAAAAAATGATGGCTGAGCTTGATTTCTCGAGACCACTTTACTAAAATCAGGTTCAATGGCCAATGATAAACCCCAAACTCCTCTCTGTGCAACCCAGATTAAGAAATACTGTCCTAGACTAAAGAACTAGAAATCGTGTCACCACTCCTCTATAACGGATATCAATCAGGTAGTATATTTAATAAAGCTTACAGCAAATCATATATCATCGAAATTGATCCCACTGTATAAATCCATTTCTAATGGGCTTATAAAGATCAGACGATGATAAAAAAGCTCGAATTAACATAACCAACACACCATAATACACTTATTCGGAGGTGCGACCTACGCTCATAGAAAAAAAACAGAGAAGAGGCCGTCTAAAAGAAAAAGAAACAAACTGTTGTATCACGCTCTTAAAATAGAGTATACCAAAACCACCGTGGGGAGATTATGTATCACTAATATGGCATTTCAGGTATTTAAGGAGACCCCAAGAATTTTAAGAAGTCGACTCTGGTACCTGGAAGAGGTAGCCGTGTCGATATCGCGCATAGCCGCAACATAAACATTTTTGCAGGGCGAAACGCGTGGATTTTTTTGGATGAAAGATGTTTTAACATTGGAAATGTTGTCATACATGGGGCCAAGAAACGAGGATTTCAGACGCGTTGGTGACACCGGCCCTACACCAATAGTGTGGCCGGCGTGAAGCAATATTACGACGTTCGATGCCTCGTCGTTTGCCGATTTCTAGCTCTTCAATAAGGAGACCTTTCAATGATAACTTGGTCCGCCATATTTAAAAGTTTGCCATATTGCTACCCATATTGTAGGAGTGCTTTAAAAATAACTAGTCTGCCATCTTGGGTGTTCCGCCATGTTGGATTCAGATTGACGTCACACGTCACAGCTAACCACGATTTGCCACCCAAACAAAACGTGTATAAAAAAATTCAATATGCATACATTGCAAGTTAAACAAAAGCTTGTAAAAACAGTATAAAACATGTCACCTTCTCAAATCCATTCACGTTACTAAACCCTAATGCTGTTCAAACCAACGACACACCAGCCAGAGGATGATGAATGAAGGTACATGTTCGCCAGTTAAGCTGAAGACGATGGAAGACAGTAAATCAATCGAAACATCGTGACACTCAAAATTATATAGACAATGTGAGTCCGAAACGTTACATTAGTTTTTCATCATTGTTACAACGCGAATCATAAATGTAAGCAATAAGCACTTTAGACCTGTACATACATAGTCACCTAGCTTGACGTCACCGTGGTATAAAACCTGAAATTTAACATGTTTCTCCTTTCCTTTGCTGTAACGCCCTACGCCTTTGTCCTTCAACAAACAACGTCCGCAAACTTGCCTCCATTGTAGATGGCCACAATGCAATCTTCTCCGCATTGTTGATTTATACCGCGAACGACAATCATTCCCCTGGGTTTGCGAAGATGTTTTAATCTGGATCTTGACTATTTGTATACACGTGTTTCCGCTCAAGTTGCAAGCACGACAAGGTACAAGCTGCACAAATTTAATAACCATTGTTGCCACATCTGTCAAAAAAGTATATACAATGATCACTAAGATCAGATAATAAGTGTATCTTGGATATTATAGAGATGTTTGTTACCAACAATGTTTGAACTTTCGGTAATAATAGAACACTATTATTACCGAATTCAACAGAATTCGTGAAACTACAGTGTAGTATGGCATCTCACATATTCATACTTATGGAAATGCTTCAACTTGAATCAACTACATATATTCATTTATCACCAAGTGTATTTCTCAGTTTTCTGGTAGGGTCAAGTAGCTACCTCAGCCTCTCCTATCACGCGCATCAAAAGAAATTCACATCATCTTGTCTTACAAAACACGATTTTTGAAATACGTTAAGCGAGGTTTAATGTGGTTATCAAATTTGAAAGCAGCAAAGGGATACGATTTCACAGAGGTTGATTACGTCGATTGCAGGTCACTTAACGTGATGTCATACGGGAACACGAACATATAAGAGTAATATCTAACAACCCCTCTCCTTCATCGAAATCTTAAGCCACTCCTTCCTTATTTGGACCTCAAGTGATTAATGAAGGTTCCCTAAACCTTTAATTTCATATCATACAATAAAATAGTATTGTTATTTTTATACTTTGCAAAACTGACTGATGATAACGTTATCTGTTCTGGACAGTTAACTCACCATAACGACCCGATATTTTTTATTTTTAAAGTATATACAGCGATCCCTCTCCACATTTCACACACAATTTCAACGCCTCATGTCCCTTTAGAATAAAACTTTCAACAACTATATCCAGTGAAAATATTTTAATCTGGCTCTTAACGTCTTCTTTTATGCTTGCCGAGAGCTTAACAGAAATATTTCAAGCTTTTTTCCACTTCCACGAGCGCATTAAGTACCCGTAATACCGCCTTTGCTGTCCATTGAAACCCTAGTAATCTGTCTAATAAAAGGGGACCACCTGCAAGGGCCAAGAGATGCACACAGTACCCTAAAGGGCCAGTGACACTTTTTTATTCTGCTTCTTTTAGTCGTACGTATATTGTAGGAAGAAACTGCCCTCCATTCATGCGACAAATCGATAGAACGAGTAGTACCGGCACTGTTGCCACATTATATCAAATTTCAGTTAAACCAAGACAATCAATTTATTCGAGTACCCTAAAGGGCCAGTGATACTTTTTTATTCCGCTTCTCTTAGTCGCATTTATATTGTAGGGATGAACTGCCTCCATTCATGCGAAAAATCCATAGAACGAGTAGTACCGGCACTGTTGCCACATTGCATCAAATTTAGGTGCAACCAATGAGTATCAGAAGCAACCAAAATCATGTGGAAGACAAACCCAGCATAAAATATACATCAAAAATACGGTTTGAAACGTTTTGCATTTGGAGGTAAATTCTAAATAATAACTATATGCTGCATCTATACAATTGTGGCTCACGATATAAATAAGTTAAAGGGGCATACACTTAATTATGTAACTCGTTTCCACAAAATAAAGTAAATATACACAACATGAAGTACACCCATATATATTTTGTACAAAGTGGGTAACCGAAGCGCGTTTGTGCCTTTTGTCTGATTGTGTTACCGCACGTTCGGCAAACATGCACCCACACCAATAAAACTATCCTGCCGACACACACCGTGTGGTGTATCGGCCACTGAACACTGTACTGCTCTACTATCGTTTCCGGTAAGCCGAAAGAAACATTTTACGACCTACACAAGACCCTAAAACCTTTCACCGGTTTTATCGACCACACCAAACAATAACGCTCCTAGTGGGAGGCTTTATAGCCGGTCAAACACAATTTTATTGTCAATGCGGATTAAATTTACTGTTATTATAATTGTGTCATCGTAGATCTTCATCTTCGCGACTTTGTAGTGAAAGACGATGGGCACCATGTATGAGAGTTAGATCCAGAACCACAACAATTAAAAACAGTGGAGTTCTCAGATGATTATGTTTTCTTTCCAACGCGAGATGTAATGAAATATGATATGTCCCGGAATTAGTTATTTTGAGTTAACATGACCCAATATTGAAATGTGGTAAATACGCCACAAATTCATATGACTAAATTACCTTGTAGTTACACCAAAATATTTTCCTCTAAGTTAGATATTACAGGGATCCCATTAAATATGTCACAGCTCTTTGCATATGAATCAATATGCTATCATTGAACAATCAGTACCAACATTCTACCAGTACAGCCAAGAAAAAAAATTAATTCTATAAATCAATGACTGTGAAAAATACAAGCTAATTGGATACCTACATTTTATTAAGAGGGGACTCTACCTACAATAAATGGCGTTTCGCATGGGATTCCCATATTTCGTTCCCAGCGCTAATTTTTCAAGATAATGGAACGAATTGTCTCGCAAATGATAGAGCAAGGATGGTTCTATGCCCGCGCTGAACATAATTTTAGATATTGTCACATTAATATTGACATTATTCGACTCATTTCCGATGTTTTTCAACCTTCTGGTAACCAAAGTAACCAAAATATCAAGAAAAGGGCTTTGGACGGGCATAGAGCCGACCTTTCTCTAAGATCTGCATAAAATATTTTCAGTATATTCAAAATCATGTGCGTCAAACGAAATATTGAATGACATCAACTGCTAACCTTCCACTATCACCTTGGAAAAATCCATAATAGAATTCACAAATTTTTATATTGTAACTAACAGACTTTTCATATAACAGCCAACTGACTGTGTTCAGCTGTGGTAATTTAGACGAAACATATATTCGGTATGCGGTATGTAGGATGTAAAAGATCTTTATCGAATGACTATATATATTTAAATAAACAAATATGTCTAATTTATAATGTAAATAGTATTCCGCAACACACTGGTTGAAAGATATATTTGTTAACAAATAATGTCATAAATTTTAAGCCGTGTACAAGCCGTGTACAATTTGTAGGTAGCATAATATTTAGTATATATAAGCGTTCATATCTATGTAGTTACTTCCTGCATGGATCCAGGCAAACCAATAAACAAGCAAGCAAGGTGTTATCCAGATCAACGAACACATCGAAAAAATTTGTCGAGTCCGGAGCAGCTACTCTACAACGCCCAGATCAGACCATCACTGGAGTACTGCTGAATGGACTGGAAATAGTTCCAGTAGGGCGTTTGGAGGGTGGGTGGAATGAATGTATTTATGTTAGTTTGGGGTTATAAGTTTTAATCGCTTTCTTTTACTAATGCTTAGCTTATGTTAGGTTTTAAAATTTGTTACTCTTTACCAAAATTTGATATCAGTACCGATCGATCTTCATTAAAGCTGGGTTGGCAGAATTGCCTCGCTTAGGATCAATATCGTCGTCCAGACGGGAAATTCAAGAATGAGTTAGGTAGTCTATTTTTTCACCGCCATGCGTGATATAGGCTTTGAAACTTTACAGAACATCGAACAACTTTACTCCAAAATAAAGAAGTCTCGTCTAATTAGAGAACGGGTGGCATCTTAACAACCCTATAGCCACTCGGCGTCATCAGCTCGTGCTGATTTATCGCCGGTGTTGGAGCCCAGTAACAGCACAACGCCCCCTGGCGTCAACATATCTGTGAGAAAGTGTAAAACGTCGCCGCCACCGTCGAAAGCTTTGCGCTAAAAATCGATCTATAAATCTATCGGCTACGGCATGCCGATCAGGCAGCCCCAGCACCAAGCTGTTAATTAAGACCCTATACCTTTTTTATTATTATCGCCTCATTCTCTCTCAGTCTTCGTTTGCTCTTGGTCCACTGTATACCCTTGGGTGTCGGATAGACTTTGCCGTCGCGATCTGTGCAGGGTCAGGTAAAATCCAGTGGCGTAGAACAAAACCATGAACCACAATTACTGTTGTTAAAAGATTTTTAATTCAATTGACAAACTAATGGTTTAGCCGAACCAACAGTGTTTGGATTCCTTTGTACAACAAGTACATATAATTATGTTATTTGGCAAAGTCGCACGTTTATATACTTAGTTCACGCAGGATGTGATTAAACATGAGCTGTGCGATTTCTTTGCATCGGTCGGCATAAAAATGACGCCAAGAAGATTTACACTGTAATTTGAAAAATTCACATTTTTTTTTGTTTCGAATGACCATTATTCCTAATATTTCAAATACATGCTCCCACTGAGGCACAAGGCTTACAATCCACCTAAAATATCCAGATTATTTTCGCGAAAGTATTTCAAATTTCAAAAGTGTTTGTAAAGCCCATTAAATTTCAAATGTTTTAATTAATTTCTGATTCTGGACAAAACATAAAAATGGAATGTTAACAATGCAATTTAAATTAGAAGACAGCCAAAAATATACTTTCAAACTTCAAAGCCTATATAAAATATTGTCATTAAAAGGCAGAAATATTGAACTAAAACGATTAAAATTACTAAAGCTTAAAACCTTAAAAAAAGTGAAGTGAAGTCTCTATGTGAAGGTGATCAACCAGTTGTTAGGCTAGAAGAGTTTCAGCAATTTTATTTAAATTTACCACGCGATTAATCATTTTTTAGTTAAAAGTAATTCATCTATTATGAATTATTATGAATATCCGAAATCAAAATTATTTATTTATTTTAGATTTATGAATATTTTCTTTCATTCCTTGTTAAACTACACCTCTTACCCTCAAATAAAAATGTTTGATATAAACACATTTTTTTTTCAGATGTTATCTGCTTTTTAGAAGTTTTTAGTTTGAAAGTTTTCTGTGTTTGTAAGAAGTTAATCAAAAGAAAAACAACAAAATACTATCTACAATTTTTGAATGATAAGCTTTGAAACTATTTATCAATCTTTAACAAACTCTTCGTGTCTCTAGGCCTAATGTGAACAACGGCGTGATTTGCTGCAAATGACAGCACTTATTTTGTATATCAGGTATGTCCACGTAAGGCCATAGAAGCTTCATGCAAGTTACAATATAGGTCATTTTTTGTGCCCCCTGAATTCAAGCTTTATCCGTGATCTTTTTTTGTGTATTATTTATTGTATGAATAAGGATAATTTTCTATAATATAATCAAAATCCTCTCTCAAGACCGCCATTTTAAAAAGAAACTTACGTCTATAGGTCATGAAATAAGTTTGAGGAGTGAATGACGGAAACAAACGCGCGTATGGAGCGACGTTTCGTGGATAGTAGGCCTTATTTCGCTATCCTAAACGGCACGACGCTGCTGCAGCAAGAGAACGATGCGTTTCAGCGCCATCATTTTGTGAATGCGTGCCGCCGCGGCCCATAGTCGATGATTTATTCTTGAATGGACAATGGGCGAATGGGCCAAAACGCAGCGACCCGTCTTGGCGCCGGAAACACGCCGACCCAGACACCATCGACTTACCTTCCATCCTTCTTTGCTCGCCACCACGTATTATATTTACCCTACCATCAAATGAGGTCGTTAAAGGATTTGGGATTTTCTACGTCTAAGAGGGGCTTTAGCGGGATTAGAACGGCGACCCGATTCTAAAAATTTGGTTAATTACTGTAAGAATGGCTTGCCGGAATCTGCTAAAGGCGGTTCACAGCAGACCTGGGAGGTTGATTGTTGAAAAAAGGATTTGATCCATTCGTCCTCAAAGAGTATATTTGGACTTTGCCCAAAGCTAACTTGGAATTAGAATGAAAATTTTTCACGATTACAATACACCCCCCTCTCAAGGCGAGGAATGTAAAAATCAGAGATCAGCATCAGCGGCGTTTATGCTGTAAACACATTTTATGGAATAATTAGCCTTTGTCAACTCAAATTCATTATATTCGTATTAGACAGATTACAATTCGCCAGACATAATAGCGATCTAAATGAGATCATAAACCTTCATCGATGCGTAGTAGGCTCTGTTCTGGGAAACAACTGTTTCCGAGTCTAGACGGCTAGACACGCGGATGCCGATTCCACGCAATCACAGCAAGTGTTGAAGGCGTCAAAAGGCCGCCGCGGCATAGTAGATGTGATGAACCGCAGACCGCAAACCAAAGTTTATATCCGATAAAAAAAGTCAATTTGTATATAATTTTGCGGATATATCTAACAGTTGTAAGATCTGGCGTACTCTACAGATGCTTGTTTGATTCTTCTAAATTAATGGATATTATATTCAATGTCATGTCCTTACTAGATTTTCAGGGGGGGGGGGGCAGAGAGACTTTGAAACACGTATTACACATTATACACACAATGATAGCGATGCCTCAAATTGTTCTTGTATTACTATATATATTTTTATATAAAAAAAAATCGGATAAAAATGTTTGGCTTAAAGGGTCTCAAACCCGTGTCTCCAGAATTCTTTGGTGCGCAGCAGTCGCTCAGACCCCGCACTCTATATATTGTATGAGTAAAGATGTAACGTCCAAGTCAGCACTCAAGTGAATAAATATAGGAAATGGGAGCAAGTTTCTGTGCTACACAAAGATAAGAATTTCAAGAATCTCAAAGACTCTGCCGTTATAACGTTGAATGATGACTGTGATCCAGTTTGGTTGAGCATGCTTTAGGATAAAATCTAATTGGTGTTAACTAAACCTACAGATGAACGATTGGCTCCAGATCTCCAGATTCCCTGATGGTATTTATTGTTCTTGGATACCACAATGGGGGGATATTGTATAAATGTATAAAATGTGGGTGCTAAATAAAGATACGAGTGCTAATTTGTGATGGTGTATAAAAAATGAAGCTGTTTGACGTCGAATACCTATATCTCGTCGTATAAATCACTTGTTGGATACATTTTCGATTTAACGAACATTGAATTCCAAATATATTTTGATCATACAGAACATAACGCAAATGGGCAAACATTTTTAGATCTTAATATGCACAAGTTATACAAGACATGCCTGGTTAATGTTGCATAGCGTATTCGTGGGACTGTATCGCCAGAGTGGATGACCGAAGACCGAACGAAGTCGAACCGGAGTGGTCGAGCAGCCTAGCGCAGAAAGCAGCAAGGTAGCAAGAAGGTAGAAGCGGCGGCGGCGACCATCGGTCGTGGGAGAGAACCGCCAAGGCATGCCAGGAATGTCGCAGCAACAGCCGAATACAGACGACGTTACCAAACTCGATCAACTTGGTCGCAAACAATCACACCAATTACTCAGGGGATGAAACTTGAAGCTTTGTTCATACAAGTAACGGATTCAGTATTTCTTTCAGGTACGTCCACGGGGAGGGGGGTGCGCCATCCAGAGAAAATGGCCATAAGATGATATTGTGCCACCCAACATAATATCACTGAATGCTACCTCTCATCAATAAAATATTAACAATTAACATGAATTCCAACTACTTATTCTAATTTACTGATCTACTCAGCCCACCTCAACTTCAAAATGCCCCCCCCCCTGGAGCAAACTGTCTGAAAGAAGCACTGAAATTATTATTATTCATATAGCCAACTGAGCTAAGCAGGCACTCCGCCAACTCGATCTAGAACATTGGGATTGTTGGGTACACTAACATCTTTTTTCCAAAGAACCATGCATAAAACAGGAATTTGAACAGCGTTGCAATAACTTGTTGCACATGATGCTACAATAAAAGCAAACAGCAATAGTTGACTTAACGCTAGTAATTTCGCGGCTCCTTACGACTAACGAAACTGAATTCAAGTTAACAGTCCGCTATACTAAGACGTTGGTCTGCACAAAAAATGAGCGTCTGTCCAATAATAATATAAAAGCAGCCCAGCAGCCATTGGTAACCGTGAAAAATGGGGAGGCTGGAACAAGTGGTTCGTTCAGCGGCTACAGAGAAAAGTAACCCTCACTCGGAAGATGAATGCCTTCGGAAGGCACAACGTCTGCTTATGGACATAGGAAATTAATAAAAAGGTATGATTTCTCGCGCAGCGCATTAAGATTCTTCAGTAAATGGATTTCTCTTCTCGGCATGTAATCGTATCAGTTGTGTTCAGATAAGATGTATTTGTCTGAGAAAGGGTACAAATTCAGAATGTGTCTTAAAATAATTTATACAACTCCTATCAATATATGAACCATGTAGTAATTTGTCGTGAATATCACGTAACCCAAACAAATCGAAATTTGATTCCAGTGGAATTTATTGTGAATAACAAATAACAAGTCCCCTAAGTGGTGTATCTCGATTCTAAATTGCTCCACAGATAAAACATGACGTAACTAATATATATATTAGATATGATCATCCACGAAGTGCTTTATGCTAAGTAAAGTGTATGGTCTCCACTATACTGCCATAGACATGCGCATGTTTCGTTTTTATCCTAGACTCGTCGTCATCGTATAGCCTGGCGGTCCAACTGTAGAAAGCAATTGGATGGTATATACGTAACCCAGTCAAGGATGTGATAGTAACATCAACAATCATCTCCAGTGTCGCTGTTAAGATCGTGACATCGTAAGTTGCCAATGGGCAGCGCCACCATGCGCGACGCTTGGAGATGAGTCTTGAACAAGCTAAGTTGTTTCGTGAAATTATTTCTAATAAGGCGTCTGGCGTATGTAGATCACAGCAACTATGTTCTAAATATATACAGTTATCAACAACGTTCATATGAAGGAATTTTCTCTACGTTTACTTAGAATAGAACCTTATGTACTTAGTTGCGTGAAGTGTCATAAATTTTTTAATTTTAAAAGTCCATTTGAACGCCTCCAAATTTCAAATGTGAAGTTGGCACCGCAAAATTAATAAAAACCTACAAAAAAAATTTAACCGCTTAACCAATATTCGGCCATTTTCGACCATAATTACTTAAAAAATTAGGATATTTGTTTTCTAAAACGATACGTTGTCAAGCAATACTAATTGGTGATCAAGAAAAGATCTACATGTGTATATTATTGAAGATTCAAATTTCACAATTTAAAAAAATCAAAACAATATATATCTGCCAACCCTGGTAAAATGCAAGGTGGATGTGAGGTTTCAAGAGCAACAGACCCAAGAAATTACACCGTTTTGTGAACAACACCATAATTTACTGTTTCGCCATGGCAGTGCCTGTAAAAAATACCAAGCAGAAGGAGCCAGATGCTCTTGAAGACTCACTGCTGGCACATTTTCTAGACAGGAAGACAGCTGATGTTCACGCATACCATCGCCAGCCAAGGGTGAAATCCATTTGCCCAGGAATGTTAATACTCACGGTAGGTCGGGGTATATCGTTCGTGTACCTTTTTATTAATTTTTATATCCACCTTGCCTTTCCGAAACATCAATTTATCTTCCTCTACGGAGACAGTTGGAGATTTTGCTTCAAACCGACCCTATAATTATGGAATTCATTGAGAAACGGATTTTTGAATATAATGCTGGGTTTGCATTTGATTAATGAATGATTTCGTAGTTATTATGAGAAAAATAAATCAAATGAATACTTAGAAATTACAAGGAAACTACATCACTGGATCTACAAAATGATGGTACTGATCTTTAGAAACACCAAAAAGGGCTTAGGTATTTTAAAACAAGCAGATTGATTAATTATCTTTCTAAAACATAATCTAGTATCATTATTTTTTTGTTATTCCTACAGTAACACATACTCTTGGAAGGTTTTGTTTAATTTTTCGTCTAGACCTAATTGTTGTATGTGTGGTGTGAATTTGGTTGGGGTGAGACCCGAGACTGACATAATGAGGGGGTAATAATAACTTTTTATTGTTTCCACATTCATTTGGTTTCTATTGCAAGATCTGTATATTCAGATATATTTCCAGCATGGGTGCTCAGAACATTGTTGTCGTTGGGAATAGCGATATATATAAATCAATAACTCTGTCTTCCTTGGATTGAAAAACGGTATCAGGTCTATTGGCTGGAACTATCTTTTCAATATGTATTTCGATGTTCTAATACAGTTTATGCTTATTGTTGTCGAGTACTGCTGTTGATGTATAGGAGTATTTGTAATAAAGATCTGTATTTTTTATTAGTAATATGTTCGTGGTTAGTGCTTGGTGTATAACTTTTGCTGCAATGTTATGTCTGGTTGTGTATTCAGTTTCTGCTAGAGTTTTGCAGGGACTTGTAATGTCTTATGTTTCCTTTGGGGGGGGGGGGGGGGGGTGTCCAAAATTGATTTATTTTCAAAATTGACAAATATTCGTATTTGGGGTAATTTTTGGTTGCTTATCACGAATCGCACTTTGATTAGTTTGATTTGTATTTATAGACAAAATCTTTGGAATATAACGATACGGAACTCATCCGAAGCCCCGTAAACGGAGAGAAACCCGTTAATTAAGATCCATTGAAGAGCAAGTCTTATTCCAGCAGCCACGTATTATTAAAGTACACAGGATAAATTCATCAATGAATAGATGATAGTTTAAAAACTAGAAAACCGCTTTTATAGTAGATAAAATTAACTAATAATGGATTATTTGATTCCAAATGTTACATTTCACAAGTAACAATTCTCTTTCCTAGATCGCCGTCATATTTTCATTCACCGTCCCCCTCGCACTACAATTGTCGACGTGTAACAATGAGCAATTCATGAATGATTGACCCCGTCTACCGTTTTTTATGTCTTTGGGTTGTCCCGAGAAACTCATCCAGATTTTTCTGTCTTGTGAGTTGCCGACTGGCGATGGTCGACGCCCGGCCTTGTACAAACTGCACCGCCTGCCTTCAAGCACCGAAGGCAACATTTCGCAAATATATATAAGTATACGTTTATATGTCGCCATCCACCAATTGAAGATTCTTGAAGACTCGATGAAAAACTTGATCGTACAAATCAAGAACGGATAACTGCAAAATGCGCTCAGAATTTCTCGGGCGGTTTCAAAATCCTTGCAGCATGTATTTCAATGACAGTTTGAGATATCAAAAAATGATGTCAAGTAGGTTGACGCTGTACTTCCCACACAACGACCTCACTTTGGAAATAACGACTTCAATGGGTTTTGGAGATGTCCTTTTGAATTTCTATAAAAATATATAGAAAAAACCTTAAGATTTCCAAAGCTCACTTTACTTTATTAACAGTGCTATATTCCGATCAGAATATTTAGTATACTGATATATCACTTCACGGGTCAAGCACTATTCAAAACCTAAAATCAATTTTTTTAAATCTTTTGGTTATATGTGTTTTTGATATTTGAAGGTTCAGACCTTTCAACCGACCCCTTCTTTTATAAAATGTGGCAAAAGTGAGATAGCATTATTTTTTGGTACTACATATTTGTTTTTCATAAACATTTAAGAAAGAAGATGCTTTGGAATACCCCATATTTTAGAAATATGCTTTGAATGAAATGACTTGGCACTCTCGAAACAATTTTCTATTTTATTCGTCATCTCATATACCCCTTTTGAGACTCCGAAACGTGTTCCTGGTCCAACGGCACCGTTTAGGTCTTTTTCATATGCAGAGACCTCAAGAAAATATTCTCTCGAACTAATTGGGCCATTTTTTGGTCGACCCTCATTCCTTCTAAGTCATATCCCACTTCTGAGAATACAAAAAATTATCACGGACCAACACCAACTTACTTTTTCATGTGCAAACCTCAATAAGATATTCTCACGAAACAATTGGCCAATTTGTTCGAAGCCTCTAATTTCTTCAAAATTTATATCCCACTTCTGAGAGTACCAAACGTACTCTCGGACCACCACCACCGTGTAGGTCTTTTTGTATGCAGAGACCTCAGGAAAATATTATCTCGAAACAGTTGACCAATTTGTTTGTCGATTCTAATTCCTTCCAAGTTATATCTCACTTCTGAGAGTACAAAATGTGTGCCCGGACCACCACCACCCTTTAGGTATTTTTCATATGCAGAGACCTCAAGAAAATATGATCAATCTTTCACGTTTGTCCGTGTCGAGCAGATGCATTATGGAGAACGTGCCTTTTCGTAATGAGGTCGCTCGCTGAATTTTTCAACAAGCTGTTGCATGTGGGAGCTGTGTATTGCGCATAAAAGATGCAATAACATTGGTTACAGTTGTTCAAGTTTTTAGAATATATTATAGAGAATTAAATATGACTTTCACGCACCGCCAGGATTTGTTTAAATTTTAAAGATTTTGGTACCTCTAGGCAGTGGATGAGCATGGATGTATTAGATACTAGTGCCAGAATCTATAATCTGATTATCCCTCCCTTCACTAATCTTTCCATTTTATATGAGAAATTCCGACGTACTGACTCCGTCAGCACTGCAGCCTTCAGGCTTATAGTGCTTTTACTACTATCAATCATAGCACCCATTCTAGCTAACTTGAGTCCAGTGGTAGATTGTACAGTTTATCTGCTAATACTGTACTGAACTCTATTGGTTCTAGCCTAGGTTTCCCAAAGAGCTGATTTCTCTTGTAATCTAGTGCATGGCACTCACAGAGGATATGAAAGGCTGAATCTATTCCTTTCTCCCATGGTCTTCAGTTGAGGTCTAAGCCTAGTTTGTACAGATGAACCCTCAGGAAGATGATCCCTTTCTTGCAAGTTCCTCCACCTTTCTATTGCCGATATTTGTGTTAAAAGTACATATAATAATAACTAGCGAAAAACAAATAAAAGTTCCCACATTAACATTATCAAAATTTATATCACCATCAACTAATACACTAAATCCCTCAGACTGAAATAGGACATTCATTATCTAGGCCTCGTGCAGAGATTTTCAACAAAACGCTAGGCCTATAAAGAAAGCAATAAAAATAGTAAAATTTATGAGGTATACAGTTACTGCTTAAAGCTTCCGTATAACATAAATCAGTTCTTCTGTCTGTGAAGCAGCTATTTCCTAAGTGTGTAAAGTTATTCGAAACTAGGTCAAATGAAGCACGACCATGCCGCAGTCAGCGTATTTCCGCAATGCAATTTCAGAGCTCATCAAAATTGAAATAAAGATGATTATCATTACTTTAATAGATGCTTCGTTATAGTTCGGGAAGTTTGATATGGTGGAAAATACGTTGGGATTTTGCCGATATTGGACATTTGTTCTCACAGGATTGTATTCCATTTTCTCCTTGTGAATTACGAGGATGAATAAGAAATTTTAAAAATCGAGAAGATTGTTGCGCCAATTGTAGGTGAAAGTATTGCAATCGCGAAAAATTCCTGATTCCAGATTTTATCTTTCTTGATGCTTCATCACATAAACATCATGATCCTTTTTTTATTTATTTTTGGTCACGTCTAAACGATTGAAGTCAATAACAACTTTGGAAAAAATCACCAAGCTCAGTCTGAAGCCCGAAGCATCATCGTAGGAATCTAAATATGTCTACGTTCAAGGCTCTCAGGATACCATGTCTCAAACAATCTACAGATATTTACATAGTTGACCTTTTATAAGCAAAAATATACTTTGCAACATCCTTTAACAACTATAATCAATTCGAGACTATAATGATAATGCTGTTGGTTATTTGTACAGACGCATGCTAGCCGTTAGCGAGTCATTCTAATCCTCATTTTCCTAAGCTCGACTAACAACAGATAAGCCCAACGGCGGCTCAAACTCTCAGAACGTATCATCGTACGCTTTTCTCTTATCTGTCAAAGACCGAATCGACGCTTTACCATATTTACCTTGCAGCCAACTTACAAATTGAATAATAATCAGCTGTATGTATTATGTTAAGTGACAGTCTTGACATCACTGGCGGCTGATTCATAAGCGCTTCAGTGCCGCAGAGCTTCCAAAGAAATATAGAAGAATCTTGTATGGGAGCAACTTTGAGACGGAGTAGCTTCTTGGAAGTATATCTTCGCACACATTCAAGGTTACTCCAAGTGAAGGCCATTTGATGGCCTCTCTTAGTCTTTAGCCTTTGCCCAAGGTCATCTGATTTCCTCCTCTTACTCTACTTGTAGAATGTATAGTTGAAAACCCAGTTTTATTTTCCCACTACGAAAGTCATTTCTCTAATACATTTAATACTGATAGTTCCTAAAGTTGTCAACGTAAAATTGTTGAAAACCGACCACGATTTTTTAATCAGATAAAAGGATTGTGTATTTGACACACCGTTTCACAAATAATTCTTTTTCTTTCAGTGACGCGTTTCGATTTATATTAAAATCATCGTCGGACTGTCAGATTTGACTTTTAACAATGGCTACCCAGACTACTTGCCAACCAGCTAACTAGATCCTATCATGGATACAAAACTAGATCTCTCAAATATAGCGTACGATTTATCCTGTCTAGCTATTCTTCTATTAAATTATTTATCTTTTTCTTCATTTTGTCTGTCTGATGGGAAATCTTTTTTGGCGACTGCATTTGCACTAGTGTTAAGGTAAACCCCTACAAAACCTTAACCATCGCCGTCAAAATGTCCTTAATATATTTCATGTGAAAAAGTATTTTATTTATTAAGATAGTCCACGTTTTTAGATATTTTATTCCTTAAGCTATTTCATTCTTCTTGAGGCATTTATGTTACTGCACAAGGCAGACTAGTTGGAAGTAGTCGCTGGGCAGAATAGTTGATGATAGTTGTTTGCTTTTGGTTCAAAATAAGGCTATTACGTTGGCACCAGGCTCTCAATTCGTCTAACACAGTGTTTACTTTTTCCTGCAGTTCATCAAGACTGTCTTCCGACACAGTAATCGTTGCATCATCAGCAAACATAGTCACGTGACCACAACTCACATAGTTTAGCAGATCATTGACGTATATCAAGAATAGGAGGGGTCCAAGAACAGAGCCCTGATGATCACCAAGGTTCAAGTCGTATATTTCTGACCTCACATTCCCAACCTTAACTTACATTTTCCTATTCTTCATAGATGATAATATTATATTTAGCGGCAAACCACGCATTCCAACTGCCTTTATTTTTTTTTCCAAGTATTCCTTATCTACACAATAAAAGCCTTCGATAGATCAAATGATAATGACAAAACATACTTTGATTAGAATTCGAGATTGGATCCCTATCTGCTTTTAAGATTATAACGTAACACAATTACAATATCCGTTAAATTTGTTATTAATAATCCAAATTCAATGAATAATATTAAAACCGGAAAATCGGAACGTTGGATCTGCTCTAACTGTGGTACTTCCTGTACAGTTTGCATAAATATATAAATCATCGTGTGCAGAGATGACAATGATGACATACTCGTAGGTATATATGAAGTACCGAAGATCATTTGCAAACACAAAGTAGTAATTCAATGACACTCCTTCATGTCAACCGGATGAAATTTACGGCTTCTGCTTTAATCACGCCGCTCTTCCAGTGAGGTACATTTCAGGGACTGATAATGAAATTTATGTTTTTTCATTAGCTATCATTATTTTTTCATGTAGATTGTAGATGTTCTTACTTGGTGAAACTCCTCCATCATGCAGATAAAATAAATGTGTACCTAACACACAGTTTCACAAATACCTCTTTTTCTTTTAGTGATGCGTTTCGATTTATATTTAAATCATCGTTAGACTGTCAGATTTGACTGTTACTTAGACAACTAGTAGTATTACAAAGAGCTCTAGATCAGTACTTACAAGTTCTGTGATAGAAACCAGATCGTTTCGGCCGAACTGTTGAATTTTAATGGTTGTTCCACTAACGACATCCAAATTGATCGTTCTGCTATATGAAAAAGGCCATTTTCTGTACACGTTAAATATTTATTTATGTACATTTGTTTTAACGAGAAATTGATTACTATTTAGTCTTTGGTGCCTACGAAACATTGACTTTGTCACAAAGGTGATACAGAATAAAATGCTTGAATTGAATGGATAGCAATTCTGAAGAATGAAGTCAATTAGATCAATGTATGTAACTGCCTAGGGGCCTCGCGACCCATTAATTTGAAACTGTTTCTTCGACTGGAATTTAAAATTGAACTTTCAGTGACATATTATTGCCTTTTTTACACTACATCGTGATATTCCATCAAATTCACATTCATGTGAAACCATTTTCAAAATATGGGACATAAAAAATAAAGATAATTCGTATAATTCGTGGTTATTCAAAGCTCTTTTCAACTAGCCCCTGAAACAATAAAAAAAGACATGTTCTCTCACAGCGCTTCAGGAGCGCGATAAGCTTCCTGCTTTTCTGAGAAGTTATATATAAAAAATAGTGAGATTTCATTTACGCCGCCTCAAAACAAACATGGGCACCCAGAAAAAGCTGATCATCAAAAGCTCGCGCGCTGAGTCATTTTAATTCTCTGTTTTAACGAGTAGTTCTTTGGAATGGACAAGTAATACCTATTTCGAACCATGCACCAATCGTGGCACTGTTCATGATTTAAAACAAAGACATGGCAGAATCACGTTCTCGATTGTTTCGAAAATAAAGTACAGTACAATACGTGAATTATGGTTCGTGGAATGCCTGCACAAAGAACGTTCAAACAAATGAATTCGTTAAAAGAGCTTCTCGCTTTGCTCACTACATTCAAATCTGCGAGTTGAGCGACCTACAGGGTAATCTAAAACTCGTTTCTTCGTTATGGTAAACGATTTAATTATATGAAAGGGAGATTAAATGCACAATTTATTTTTATTTATCATTTAATTATAGTATATTTTTTCTAAAAAAAAACAGGTAGTGATAGGAGACATTCTGTCATAGTACGATCACGTTAATACTTCGTACTTTTTGAGATCCAGTGGCAGCTGAATGAAGTTACGTATCTATATAATCTATATAACAACGCGCGATACATCCAGTCTACCTACCATTACTGGTAGACACAGTTATGATCTATGTACTTATTTCATATAATGTCCTGACAACAGCGTCAATTTTTATAAAATCTTATATAAAATTTAGGTTATTCACAGTGTCAAATCATTTTATGAGATCTAAAATAAATTAAGTGAACATTTCACAGCAAACTACGAAATACCAAAATATTTCTAATACATCATAAATAACTTCAAAATATATTATACTGAATCTAACACGAAAATCCTATAAGCCATAACTGCTACATATTCAAAAGAGAATTTTTCTTCTCATGACATATAGCATATCTCATACAAAAGTATCTACAGAATCCAACAACCACTTAAATCGCTCTATTTAATAGTTGCAACACAGCACGTGTCATTTTCCTACAAAATAAATTACCTTTTTATTTATTGGCAAGTATCTGGGGTATTTTGTACTCCACTGGCTTCGCGGCAATTTATCTTCTCCGGACAGTTACGAAGCTCAATGCTTTCAAACAGACGATGCCAAGGCATTCTAGATATAGAGCGATTCTGCATTTTTTCGATTTTCTTTTGTTGCTGACAGACTTGCTGATACGCGGACGTTTTACTACAGGTATGTCGTGGATTTATTGATATGATAGATGATGCAGGATTCATTAAGATCACATAGCCTTCATCTGATATAGTTTTTGTTAGGAGCGGAGCTGTCTAACTAGGTTCTCTATATAGATATTTCAAAATATAGAAGATTAAAGACACAATTTTGAGCGAGACAAACTTTTTTCGGTGGACAGGACTCGAACCTATGTCTCTAGCATCCCACGGCCAAGTTATTTTGTTCTTCAACTCTAATTCTTATCTCTGTGCGCATAGAAATGGATGGAGCGATTAATTCTTCGTTGCCATTTCTCTGTCGCTTCCATTAAGAAGTGCCTGATATCCTGATCACTGTGTTGACCTGTTGCATCATTCACATGTATTTCGTATCATTTAGCATGCCGTAAATATGAAATAAATTTCTCCAAATGTGTGTGTCTCACATTTAACCATGTTGTAAATGTTGATCCATCTTTGTTGCTTCGTTGTTTGCTTTATCTCAAATTTTTCTATTTTAGACCTATTGACTGATTTGTTCTTGCACGTGTACATTGAAAGTCCTTTTATCATTGCAATCATAAGTCTTTTTATTCGGAATATTGGATAGAAGACATTGAAATACATTAATCTATATTTAAGATGTATATTTCTCATATTTATTATGTGATATTCAAACTGTTTGCCGTAACTGTTACATAACGAGGCTGAGAGGTTATAAATTATCCGTGTTTCCCCACACCAAATCGTGCACGATCTGGAGAACTCGCCACGGGTCGGTAATTATCTGGTCATTAAAGCGTGCAGCATTGAATGCTAGAGACAAGATTTCAAGTTCAGTCTGCATCAAAAATTGTTCAGCTTTCAATTTCGCATCGGGTAGAAAGAAATACAAATATATTAAGGGGACGATTCCCAATTAATATTTTATATTTGCATTGTATTAGTATGATGCATAAACGAATACTGTAATAACAGATTAAACCTTGATAATATCCGCATGCACAAGTTTAAACATAATGGTTTCGAGAAAAATAGAACAAAAAACGCATTTAAAATCGCCCATTGGTGTGTTTTATATCTTCCTAACATACATCCGCTCACAGGTAATAAAATCGTCGAAACAGAACGGCATATCGTCTATATTTAAACCCCATTGTTTGGTCTGTTGGAACAAAACGGCACCAGAGCCCATTCAGTCGTCGAAAAGTCAAATAGAAGGGTGATGAAACTGGATAGCTGACTATGGTCTTGACAACAATGAATATGGATATTTTATGGATTCGAGTCTTAATTTTCACACCGTTTTCATGATACGCATAGACTCATAATTTACTTCTTAATGATGATTGAGAACTATAATCTATAAATAAAAAGAATTTATTTTTGTCAACTCTCCAGTCACCTAAAAAAATTGTTATAGGATAGAATGATCCGAGACTCAATTAATATTCGAAAATAAGATTCTAAACGCTTCTGATTGAAAAACACCACCAAAATGATCAAGAACTTCAGGAATATACAAATAAGTACTTTCTCCATGATGATACCAGAAGCTAGATGGAAGATGGAAGATAACTCAAGTATTGGGTGTCCTCCATCTCCGCGGCAAGAGTTCATATCATCAAAGTATAATTTGTAGGTTGGTGGTTGAACCGACATATGAAGCTCATGGAAATTGTAGAAGCCATATGCAGATTCTAAAACGGTTATGAGAAAACTTCCCCCAGTGCCACTGTGAAGGCGGCAAATCTTTCAAATATTCAATTCTACAAATCCTGAAGCAGAAGCTATGTTTTGAAGTTGTGTGGGGCTACAAGCAGTGCTATAACTGTAGTTGTTTGGGGAACTGCAATAGATTCGTTCAGGTCCCAGTGGTCGAACTCAGCTAAGGCAATTAATCTTACCTAATCTCTATTTACAAGCTCACCTTTGCAGGAATTTTCATAGTGAATTCGGTTGTATTTGGAATGAAGATTTACCTGAAACAAAGAAATATAATGTTAATGCGATAACATTAGAATCCTAAACATTTTATTTACATTCACTATGACGTAGAATGAAAATGCAATGACAATAGTTGTATTTGATCAACTATTACGTATTTATATTTCAAGGGTTTTGTTTATCAATTATTGTTAACAGGTGTATGTTTTGACACTACAACGCACACATCGGGCAACGATGTTATGTTTTTTATAGATAACCTGCAAAGGCAGAAAGTCTATCGCGCTTCATAAGCACTGCGAGAGGATAAATATCTGTTCACTAAGACCTAAAACGCCGTAGATTGTAACCATCGAGGTCCAGCGCATCCAGTAGACGCATTGCTTGTTCTTGGATCTGTCCAGAAGCTTTAGGAAGTGCTTCAGACGTTCTCCAGACATGCGAGCAGTACACCAGTGATGGTTTGATCAGAGCCTTGTAGAGTAGCAGTAGCTTATAATTTCAGGGAGCGGAAGAGAAGCTGCTGGGACGACGATTCAGCAAGGCCGGCAACATGATCGTACCAGGACATGTTATTGTTAATGTTAATTCCCTGAATCTTGATGGAATATTGGACGACCCTTCATCTCCACGGCTGGCAGACCAACATGTGACTTTCTCGGCAGAGTGTGATAAACTGGTCTCTATTTATAGATACAAATTTGACAAATCACGAGCAGGTTTACAACATATAAATTTGAAGATACAACAGAGCGTATGGTGGGCGATAGCCATATTATATTAAACTGAACTGAAGAACCTGGAGGCGATTTAAGATAGTAAATCAATCGAAACTTTATGAGACTTAAAAACTTATATAGACAATGGAAGTCCGAAACACAACCTTTGATCTGTACTATATCTCCTACCCCGCCTCTGCCGACATTAATTAATACAAACTGAAGTGAAAATCGATATGATTGATTTGAGTTAATCAGTGGTGCCGTTGTTTCTGCATCCAAATGACGCCCGAGCGATAATACGGACGTACGAAAAAAAACAGAGCATGTCGGTCATCGGCCTCTATGTGTCGCAGCTCAGATGATGTCCCAATTAAAAAGGTTGGACGGTCGTCATCATCGCCATTGGCCAGTGCAGAATCGATCTCATTAAATCAACGAGCGCTCCAGATCTGCCGTCCGCGTATCAATTATATCACAGATGACTGAATTAGCATCAATTTGTCTCGCGGGCAATCAAAACAACGCGCACTCAACAGTCCACACGCACTTGATGGGTTCATTTATTATATATGCTTTATGAACTGATGGAGGACTGTGGTAGCTTTGATCATGTATTTCACAAGAGAAACATATGAGCAAAGTAGTGTAAAACTCCGGTTTTAGTTTTGATAGTAGGCCAGTAAAAGAAAAAAGAACTACTACCTCTTATCTAATCTCCGAGCGCCACCTCATCACCGGGCGTCGAATATTACAATCAACTGCGTACATAATATACCGATTCGTCAATGTTCTCCTTCTTTCAAGGCGAGTTACGAACAGCACTTGCTTGATAAGAGTGGAAAATAAATATGAGTTTAACGGTAGGTACTTGGAATGTGTCAACACTCTCTAAATACCTTGGTCAAATACGTTCACGCTCACGCATCTACGCGTTTCTTTATCTGTGGCGTTTTATAGACACTACGATGTTTACATTCGTCTTCAGTTGCTGGTTTAATACACTCGAATGTTGCGAGGTCTCAAGGAGTTCTCACGTTCATATTTCTTCCATCTTGGGGGGCATCCATCAATTACGAGAGGCATTTATGACGATTTTCTGACCCCTCCCTACCCCACGCCGCCTGTTGGGAGATCGTGAGATTTGGCGCGACCCCCTCCCCCAACGTGAGATTTATTAAAATTTGTAATTTTGATGTTAATGTATTGGATCTATTTAAGCAGAATTGCATCATTTTTTAACACAAGTGGAGACTAGTATTTAAGGTTCGTAGTCTAAAATCACAGTGATAAAATTTAACAATCAAATTCTCAAATAAATAAAAGCATATTTATTCTAATCTCCCAGCGCCAACTCATTCATGGAGACTCATGCACAGTCTCAAGAGTGGCTAATGAAAACAACATATCCATGTGATTTTCAAAAAAGTAACTTGTAACTCGTAACTTTTAACTCGTAACCAGTAACTGGTAACTTACCACTACTCGTAACTTCAACTTTGCTCTGATTTTTGCGGGAAAAAAATTAATAATAAAATAACTTGTCAAGGAAAAATTAAAACTTGCTGTTACTCAGGAAGTTTCATTAATATTAAGGTTTCTATCAATGGCTACCATATTAATACCGCAACACAAAATTAATGAGGAATATCACCATTATCAAAATAATAATCATTCGCTTTTGTTTGAGCTTTTATATTCTCATATCATGTCATACAGTCTGAGTGATTTTTATGGCTAATGTAAACACATTAATAAAAGTATAATTAGATAATTGCCAACAGCCAGACATGCAATCGCATAAATTACCATACATTATTACGGTTTTATATTGTAAAGTGCCGCATACGAATCAGATATGTCCAATTGTCGTCAAGATTTATAGTAACTATAATAGAAAGCACAGCAGCAAACAAATATTGAGCAATGAGTTAATGTCACTTGAAAGTGGAGAATCAAACTACACATACTCCTGACGTTTCAGCATAGTTGGTTGTGTATCTGATACTGAAACTAAGGGGCTAACTGGGTCTCAGATATTATTATAACAACATAATTCACTTAATTGTACTCTTTTCATTTTAAAAGTGATGAATGTATCATAACGAGGTTTATGCCAATGGTTGGATAGTTCTCTCAGCGACGCGGGCTTTCTCAGGGATCTATCTTTCCTCCAACGCTCTTTTTGCTATACATCAACTGTTCGAAACATTTAATTTAGTCTACAGCTTTGCAAATGACTGCACCCTTGTATCATGCATGGAACCAGCCTGATTGGATTAGTTGGATACAAGTAAATAACAACAGAATCGATAACGTAGTATAGATACCGCATGTTGAAGTGAATACTATTGAAGATTATCTTTAACATTACGTCATGAATTCAAGGAATCAAACTATTAAAAGTGTTTCTTCGTTTGGTTGCTATAAAAAAGCAACCCATAAATAGACCATGCATCTTCATTCGCGAATGCACTCGATTAAAAATTCAATGTAGCAGCACACTACTAATTGAAATTCATCCCTGAGTCTAATGCGTTTTTTCCATGTACAAATACCCGGTTGACACAAAACATGCTGCAACTATGTGTCCATTTTTTCTTCACACATACATTCATACATCTGAGTAGTACTGGTTAATATTCAAATAGTATCACAGACGGCCATGCAGTGTTTTTAGCATCAAGTTGGCGCCTCTCAAGACTGTCTTGATGTGTTTTTGTCGCAAGCGAAGACGATTTCAGTCATTCTTATAATACCAGGCAGATGGATACAGAGAGGTGATTTATCTATGAAGGTTACAACTAATTTATGTTGATATCTCCTCTAATCACCCTCCATCCGCATCCCCTATTTATGATCACCCCAATTTTTGTTAGAAAATAATGAGCAACTATAACAGAGTGCGCGTTTTTTTTATTACCTTCGTTTTTTGACAACTTCGCCTCCACTGAACTGATATTCAAATTTTAGTCCTTGTCACAGCAGACACCTAGTGTCAGTTTCATCATAATCCAAAAAGTACCGAGATATAAAGGAGCCAAAAAATACCGAGCAAAGTACGTACAGACAGATGGAAATGTCAAGAAACATCAAGAAAAGACAATATCTCGACTTTATAAGGTTATAATAATTCCTCACCCATTGGTCTGGGCAGTAAAATGAAGGATTTAAAAATTAATAAGCTATAAGCAAACACCAGTTTTATAGCTGAGCAATCAATTGCTTAATCCACAGGGTTAATTTTGATTCAGATTATAGAATGATGTGTGTTGCTACCTTTTGCACAAGGCATCGATGTCTGTGATCCTTGAAAACCTGCTTTTAAGCATAGAAAACCATCCTATTCATATCCTTTTTTACCTATAAATATATCAAAGTGTATCGAAAGGACTCACACAATAGAAAAATCGATTTTTCACAGAGCATTCTAATGGAAGTTACCTCCATAATGAGCTTTTTCATGGTCCGTTAGAGGGTTTCAAAGGAAGGAAGTAACATATCCGGGGCTATCTGTAATCTAACCCCCGCTTCAACGCCCTCAGATACAACACGTTTATGCTGGGCGACGCGACGTGGGTCGCTAACACGGTTGTCTGCTCTTGACTTTTTACTTACCTATAGTCAATAGGCGCTGAAGCATTATAATCGTGAAAAATTTCGAATTTAAGGTAAGTAATACGTATTTTGGACGTTTTAGGAACCAAGTCACTCATTTTTGTCATGCGGGGATGGGAGGCAGAGACATAGCCAGCAAAATCTATAGCTGAGAGACAAAATTAGACCTTGTGCTTATTTTTTGATATTTTTTCGTTAGGTAAACAGAATACAAGAATTGTGAAGGTACTTATATGTTTTGAATCATTTCATGGAAAAAAGAAGGCATTTGGATTCTTTGAAGGGAGGGGGGTTAATTATGCCTTTACCCCCCTTTTATACGACCCTGTTGGGCGGTTGGGGAGGTGAATCTGATTTCTTTTGGCGTTTGTTATAATGGGGAGCCCTCATGCGTGGCAGATCAACATATGGGGGGTACTTTGTACCCTGTTGGGTACCATATCTAAGCCCTCTATATGGCGCCACGCATCTAAAGCAGCTTAACAGAATATTAAAAAAAATTTCGAGCGCATCAGATTAAGAGTTGATTACATGTTGAGCATTGCAGATTTCAATAATCTGTCGACTTAAGCAAGGATACAAGGGAGTGGGAGGGTCAAAAACTTGCAGTATCAAACGTGACTACGACATTCTCAAGCGTGGTCGACTTTAAATTTTTATTTTGGAAAAAAATAACAGAAAGATCTAATCTACCGATTTCCAGAAGGCCAAGCAACAAAAAGCGTCATTAAAGTTTAGCACGTGTAGCTGCAGTGAAGCATTATATTACTCACTCCGCACCTGTCACTCCCTTTCAGTTTTTCTCTATCTCTCTCTCGCATCACTACCAAGCTTAACTCCAATTCCTAATTCAAGATAATATACTTTCCGTCTGCCATCACGCCATCACAGTTAATCACAGCCCTCGTGGTGATATGTACAATGACCTGGCCTGCTTGTTTGATTTAAGTTCTTAAATTGTCTCAATGTAATATGTGCGACGACGATAAGTGACAATTATTAAGAAGTTCGTGTTTTGTAGATAAAATACATCTCAAAAGATTGTGATTTAGAAGACCCCCCCCCCTCCCCAAAGGGGGAGATCTCCGGGGAGGATTTACCAGATACGATCCAAATCTTCATATATAAACTTATACCATTGGGTCAACCTATTTGTCGTCATTTCTTTCATCTACGGTTGGTTATTTCCTCTGACACAAAAAACATTATTTTGTGCTATATAGCTATTTTTATCGTTACCTACCGCACATCATCTGGCCCCCGGTGTACTGTTAGATTTAATTAAAGCTGTTTAACTAACGGATTCGCATTTTATCTGTCAATTAAACAATTGTTTTTTGCCTTTCTTCGTTAATTGTAACCGTTAGCATTATTTTTATTTTATTCGCCGGATCAACAGCTGACTGACAATGACTCAACGCATCGATTATCGATATAGTCTTAGATATGTATATTGGGTCCGTCTTTTTGAAAAAGCTCTTTCGCTTAATTTGCAATACTCTATGAGCATCGGCTTCATTAGACTTTTGTGATATCAGAACAAACAAATACATAGTTACCAGAAATTATTATTCAGTTCATTTAACTTCCGACGCCAATTGGCGAAAAAATATTCATTGCAATCGCAGAAAAAAATAGATTTATAGATACTGTATTTTCATGATGTTCATCACGTCACATGCCCCTCATTCCCGCCGGATTTTAAACAAATGATATTAGTTCACTAAATATATTTATCCGATATCAGAACTGTTAATCCAATTGAAGTTTTGGAAATCTTAGAATTTATTTTTAAATTTTTCAAATCATAGCAGATTAAGGTAGTTCAGTAGTTTGATTTTTTTTATTGAAATCCGAATGAAGACCATTTTCTTTTTAAAGTTATGCATGTACTTTTTTCCTTCACATAATAGCCTTTTTAGGGAAAAGGAAATTAAATCAGACATAAAATTCCAACATTGTTGTATCAAAATAAGTTGTTTAAAAGTAAAAAGTATACTATTTTAATCCCATGATTTGTACCTTTCACTGTTTCAACTATTAAGCAAGAGAAAAACAGTAACTTGATTCATAGCTGTAATGTTACTAATGACCATTAGACTTCTGTATTTTGAAAATGAAATAAATCCTTTGTGGAAATTTTCACTGTCACGATATTTTCATAGACGAAGAAGTAGCAATTTATCACCACATTAGCTGATTTTACACAAAGAATTGGGAACGCGGATTGGTTTGTTTGTTAGGTACTACTATCTTGTTTCACTGTTGTCACTGATAATACAATAAAATTTTATTGATCTTTAAATGTCTTCTATGAACTTCGTGCGCCGCTGTCGACCTTCCACATACCACACAGATGCATGTGTCATCTGACAAGGGCACCCTCATTCATCATCTCGGGGGTTCCTGTACTGCTGCCGGGATGTCCTTACGCCTTCCCTCTAATTGATTATTCACCCGATTTTATCGTTCCCTCACATACGTGTAACGTAAATCGGCCAGTCAATTTAGATTCTTTGGAGAAAATTAAGGGTCCATATTCTTCTTTTAAATTTTTATCTTTCTTTACATAATTCTAAGTTTGTTATGAACTTTCAATAATGAACATTTTCTCTTTAAATACTTGAAATATTGATGAATAAACAATACAGATATTGCTCCTTTACAATGAAACATTATATTTTTAGGATTAAGTTAGATATAAGCACAATGGTTAAGTACGAATGGTCTAAGGTTATATTTTTCAATAAAAACGATATATACTTATTTATAAATTTACCTGAATAATTTCTTAGAATGCTCTTGGAGTTTTAAATTAATTCCTAATTTCGTCAAAACAAAAATCCTTCATAGACATTTTCACTATTAAGATATTTTTATATCCGAAAAAGTAGTCATTTATCACCACATTCGGTAATTTGCCACAAAAAATTGGAAACTGCGGCTTGATTTGTTTGTTGGGAATTGCCTAATCGATCATCTATATAAATTCATCATTGCCCCAAGTCTAAAGTGCTTAAAGTCGCTCTTTCAAACATTCCTTTTCTCCAAATAATCTGAAAAGCAAAAAACCCTCGGACTGCTCCGCCCCCTAAATGGATATCAACTCCCCCCCATTTTCTCAGATTCTTCTACCGCCCCCCTGGTAATCTCAAACGCCCACAAGAGGCGGTACCGTCCACGTTGAGAAGCACTAATGTATAAATAAAACATAACATCAATTTGCTCTAGTTGCAAAAAATGAGACGAAACTTTCTATACGGCAGTTGCTTAGCAAACATATTATAAATTATTCCTAGGCTATATGTCTATATATATAGGAATAATAAAAAGCGACACCCACTCATTTGGGGACCATTGTGTCATAGCAACGTGGGGTCGTGGATGATTTTTCAGGAGGGGTGAGTCTCGACGGATTTTAGCACTTCACTGTCAAAGGGTGTGCCAGCAACGTGAGGGTTATTTGGGATTTTTTACGACTTGTTAACGACCATTATGGTGTAGAAATAAAGATAATTATTTTTATTGCCACTAATTGTCATGAAATTACTACTTGATCATTTACAATAAAACAAAAATATGTGTGGTGTAAAGATGACCGGCTCAGTACTAAGTTTGTTGTATCAATTTTTTATCCAATTATATGCTTGTAGCCATTTTGCTTCCCGCGCATGTGCAAGAGAGGTACTACTTCAGACTAACAGTGACGATTTAATCTTTGATTTTATTCTCATCTAGACACTAAAGTAGAAATTCTCAATTCAAGAATTGTGAAATAATGGTAAAGATATATTCACGACAAAAACATCTGTCTTCACCCGGAGAGAATTCATTTCTTGAGAAATGTCCTCTAAAGAAAAATATAGTTTTTTCACAACTAAGATTTCAATATCTAACAAGTATATACCCTGCTGTTCAACTACATCTCTATTCGCTGCAAGTAATATATAAGTAAATAAGTAATTAATTCATTTTACATCATCATCTTCGTCAGCAGCATCAAGCGGTACGCGTCTCCTATTTCTTGTATGTTTCCTTTGGTTCCTTTAGTTTTCATTATCATCAACCCCTTCTCAAAATGAATGAGCTGTTGAAAAGGCTGGATTGTGAGAAGCACATACAGGTGTCCAAGTGTGGTGAAATACTATATGGCGCAGATAAAGGTAGGAAGATACCACATTGGTAAAGTTTGGAGACAGTTTTTTTCTGTCAAAAGTTAGAGAAACAACAGTGGTTTTTGTAAAATCTCATCAAGGCTTACATCAATACATACTCTTATATAATGAAGTTGTATTATTTGCGCTAAGATTATGAAATGCTTCAGTTCAGTACAAATTATGATTTTGGTGTTCTTACTTACTAAGATTATTATAGCTTTGCGCATATAAGAAGAAAGAAGATATTATATGGTATACATGAATGAAGACACATATCATTCGTCTGAGAATTTATTTTTATATGTTTGTATAGTGTCTTATTGTAACCTTGCCTATTCCAGACACCTGTGTTTTGTAACATCAGCTAATCATTTGAAGTAAAAGTATTTGCTTTCCGTTTCAACTTGTTCATCTTATCATTCCACCTGATTCGTAAACTAAGGAGAAAAGGAGATTCTTTTTTCTAGAGTCGCAAAATATTCTCTGAGTAGACGACGAGCTACGACGATGCATCTTTTCAGTACCCAGTTCATTGGGAGTGTACTTGAAAGGCAAAAAGCGCGGCCCGAGGAGACCTGCGGAGCTTGAAAGCTTTTAATCTCTCGGTTGTGTGAAAAGACGGCGTCCGTACCTTTACGGATCGGTTTGGAAAAGGCTTTTCAAAGGCGTTACTACCAGCGACACTGTTCCCATTTCATATCATTTTCCAAAGTTCGTTGTACAGAAAACGTTCGCGGATAATTTCAACTACTTTGAATCACCTTGTTCGCTGAATGGTGGGAATATGTTCAGTCAGTGATTCGGATCTTTAGCGACATTAAAAAAGGAGATCATGTTTCTCACCGTTATGTATGCGTGCTAATGAACTTGTTACATATAAAACCAATATGGCAGTAAGTCATAAGAAAAATGAAGAAACTACGGCTGAACCGAACGAACTTGAACACGAACGTGAGACGAAATAATCACCCAACAGCCACGTCAGCAGAAAACTTCGTCACTTAACCGGAACGCCGTCTGAACCAACCAGAGCTGGCCACAAAAATGACACGCCAGCCAGTATGAATAGCTGCGAAGGAACATGTTCGCCAATTCTTCCTAAGACAATTGAAGATAGGATATCAATCGAAACGTCATGACACTAAAAATTATATAGATAATATAAATCTTAAGCACAACATTTGAAGTATGAACAATTTTGACAGCAAGCGTATGGATTGTTAATTATTGTGCCTGGATGGAGACACAACTAGCAAATTCCATATCATTATGTACTATAGAGAATGTATGTTGGTTTAGTAGGATGGAATCTATCAAACTATACATTGAATGAAATTTCTTTTTGCCTAATAACGCTCCATAGCGCATAGTTATGTGTAGATCTCTCACACAGTATAGCATTTGTCGCAGGAATTCCTGCAAGCTGGTTTCGCAGTAAAATACAAATGACTGCAAGTCTCGACTTGCCAACAAAGAGTGCATTGTGGTGCATGCAGCCTTCTCGATCCCTGAACCAATAAAATATTACTCGGATTTTTAATTGTTGTAGGCAGGTATGTGTAGACGATATATTAACTGGTATGACGTATTGCAAACAGGGGTTTTAAGGCCGATAATATAAACTCGGCGTTCGTAGTCGGTGCAGAATTAGCGTGAAGAACTTGGAATGCAAACATACAGGGTTGAATGAAGATGTTTGTATAATATAAACGTCGGATTCTGGATACATATTACGGATAAATATCTTAAATTGATAAAGGCTAACCTAATACCAGTGATACACTCACTACGAGTTTATAAATCACCAATAAGCGATGGACGACGGGGAATCCCGCGTTTTATTCCATAAGAAATAAAGTTTTATGGGCTAGAAACAAAGCTGGAGTGAATTAGTATTTATGCTTTGGTTTTAGATCATATCGTTACTTAATTCTTAGTTCACAGTATCTTATCAGTTTGATTTAATTACGATATTAATTTACATATCAATTAGTTTAAAAAGGTAAGAGATAAAAATCATTCGTCAAATCGTGTAATTGGAAACAACATCGTGTAGTTTCAGGAATAATCGAGAGATCTGGCAACTTTGTTTCGGTGCAACACATTGAAACATAGCGGAAGACCGAAAGTTTTTGGCGAGTATGCCGAATTTTGTAAATCTTGATGTTCGCGAACATTGGCCATAGCTATATACACATGCTGAAGTTTCGTAATTTGCAGAAGCTATCCTTGAATATCTGCAGCGCCGAATGAAACTCATTGAATATTCATAACAGCACAAGTGCTGCTATCTGCTACTTTATATTCATCGTTAAAGTTATGACAAAAAATCTACATTCAGATCTGGTCCTCCCATTAATTGACGATAACACGGCGTTCTTTTTGCATATGAATGCGAAGAATGCGTTAATTACAAACTAGTTTGTGATTGTAACTAATAAGCTGACGATGGAAAAACGGCCAAAATAAAACCGCAAGCAATTTGACAGGTATTTTTTCTATTATGGAGTTTCATCGGAGTACACTGCAATCCGTAAGTGGACAACTAATAATAATTAGAAACATTAGACAGAAAAATGTGTCGCCAGTGGGGATCAAACCCACAACTTCCTTCACAATTCTAAGCAGGTGCCATACCGTTGGGCCATGACGAATTGGTCAGACAGAACGGCAAATACGCCATGGAAGGTGGATACATCCCCCGCACGCAATTCTTCTACCCAATTTTCTAACCTGTACAGCTCACTATTTGTTTAGTCATCTAATGCCGGAGGCCGATACTATCTTCGGCAGTAACCGACATGATTCTATCAATTGAGCCGAGTGCAGAAATCTGCCACCAGAAAATACTATTACAGAGCTTCATCGGATTACACTGCAATCCGCAAGTGGACAACTAATAATAATTAGAAAAATTATAAATAAAAATGTTTCTTCCATAGCGTAAAATTTATTCTTGTATGTAGAGTAGTTTTGCGATATGAAATTATAAATGTTTGCTTAATCATATTGCAACGGAATCAGCGGTTGCAGCGAGGAAAAGATCACCCTGTATGTAAATCATCCGAAACATGTAAGCAGTTGTCAAAAGAGACATCTCGAACGTCTAAATTTTTCGAATCTGGAATGTTTTTGGTTATTCGCGTAGTGTTCCATCGTCAGTGGTTATTCGAGATTGACATTTTTGTATATACTTGGAGAATCGAGCTCTGACAGACTACAGAGTCAGTCAGCCTTCAGACATGTAACAGTCAAGAACCAGAAATCGTGGATAAAAATTAGCGTATAAGTTGTTGTGTTAGCAGTTGAAATAAATTAGTGTTTTTAAGAAAGTTACAATATTTTCAATGACGTCGTATCACCGTGTCAATTTGCGCGGTTGAACAGACAGGCAATAACCTTTTAGGATGGTTCAAAATTTCGGCAGGCTTTCCTCTTAAAAAATATTCGGAACAAATTATCGATTCATTACGGTACTCATACATGTATATTTACGATCCGGGAATGTATCTCTGTCCCTCTTCTTCACACGGCACATCAGGGCTGAGATGCAGTTCTGCGTTTTTCTGCGGCTGTATATTCACGACCGAAAAACGAAAGGCAAGTCTCTTGGGAAGCTTAGCTCGACAGTAGCGGGGATCTTGAAGGGATGGAGGTTTTTTTACAGTGCAGAGTAGTTTTCTAGTCAACTAATCTGAAGTAACGAGCTTTTTGAGCTTAATTATCTATTGATAAACAAATATGTTTACCAAAGATTACGCCAATCGTAGTATCTATTGTTTTTGGAAACAATTTCTAAGCTGACTTCAAACGGATTATTATTATTTAGTGAACTATACTTTATTTTCATTTCTCAGTGTAATCTACTATAAAAGTGTTTTTAAACTATCCTTTATTCATTGATGTATTTATCCATGTACTTTGATATTTGGAGCTGCATTACGTGGCTGGTGGAATTAGACTTGCTCTTCAATGGATCATAATCAAAGGGTCTGAAGGGTATTCTCTCCATTTACGGGACCTCGGATGTCATTCGTAGTATCGCATTTTATTTATTATTTTTTAATAAAAATAAATAATGAATAAACTTATCAAACCATTGTATTGTCATCGGACCTTGATGAGTGTGCAAAATTCAAAATTAATCTGACGTTGTGAAATAGGTGAAAACACGTGAGGCTAATAAAATCGTGTTAAAAATGCTTGCAGCTCTCAACGAGCCGCCACTGATCCGAGTTAATAGGGCAGCGCGGACATACATAGGTGTATACGTTTCGCATTCTGAAATATTTAAGACGCGCTTCGAGTGGAAGGCGCGGGGGCCAACGAACGGGCTAGCCGGGGGCCGAGGGCCGATTGAGATATTGAGCAGCCGCCATCGATACAACTCTGCAACTGCACCGCGCGCTTAGCAACCGAAGCGAGATATCACGGCATTCCTGACACTAGGTGGAAAAAAAACATATCAAACTATTGTCAGCCGTCCTTGATAAGTGTGCAAAATTAGAAAATAAAAATTTCAAATTAAAAATATTTATCAGAATTATTATTGAGCAAAGTGGTATCTGAGAAAGTAATTAAAGTAATCATCAGTGCATAAAGTAATAAACGGATTCATAAAATTATTTTTAGATAATTTGTTACCCAAATAATTTCGTGTGAGCTTGAGGTTGGAAAAAGACGTTCTGAAGCAAATGAACTAAGCTGCTAATTTAAGTATTTTTGCGCAAGATCTTTCAAACTTGGGTATTTTTCTTTGTAGCGCCAATAAATCTTTGGGTTTGATCTGAATATTTGAACATCTTATATAGATTGCACCACTTGTTGCTCAGAAGTAAGTAGACATGTTTGATAAAGGTTCATCTTCTTCTGCTGCCTTAACCAAACTATCACAAGCATTCCAGATAGCCGTGAAAATCTTCCTTGATCTTTTTGTCGCTTTGAGTCTACAGGAACATATTCCCATTTCGTATTCGTAATTTTCGAGATAATTAATGAATCTCTGTGGATTGTAGAGTGAACGTAACGCAATTTGTATCGCGGATCTAGTGTTTTTGCTAAACTCTTTCCAGCAATACCCACTCTTCTTAAGCCAGTTCAGTTCCTGTTGTACATTTCTCATGAGGCAAAGAAGCTTGAACTGCACCCTGCTGCTCTTGCAGGGTATAATCTGAGCGAGTATTGACATTCTGCATGAGCATTTCTGTAAGGGTTTTGTTAGGTGATCTTGAGTGACTGAAGAGGCCAATAAAATATCTCTCCTTTTCCATTATATCATATTTTTTATCTTCTCCTGATACAGCATCCATCAGTACTAATTGCGACAACGCTATATGTGTGTACAATCTGATTCCTAAACATGTATTTAAATTATTAGAATGAAACTTTGCTTACATAACAGGAACAATCGATAGTTTATGTAAAACTAATAGGTAATTTGAAGGAGAAGTCATCACAGTGGTTTTATTTTTGGAGTAATCAGATTGAAATATAAAAAAGTGGAAGGCATGTCAAAAACACATTAGCTCGATCAGTTTATTTAACCTGCGATATCTGAAGCCATAGGAATTTCAACAAAAGCAGCAAAAATCTATTCATAAATGAAGCTATCAACGAATTTGGCGATAGTCAAGCAATATCCAGCTTTTGTATCCATTTGACAAGTACAGCCTATAATTCCTATAATGCTTTATTTCATATCTGCTTGTTAATAGTTCTTCTGAATTGATCAAAGATACAGATGGAAGGCGATCATCAAATTTTTCATCGATTCTGATTGCATATGTTTTGTGTTATCGCCGCGCCGTCCGTCACATTAGTCGGCCGTTGGCGGAGAGGATAAATAAACCAGATTATTTTTATCTCATGGTAAGCAAGATTTGAGATGACTGTTTCACGAAATAATTTAAGATTTGTATGATATTTCCAAATACAAAAAAAAAGATGGACGATTTTTTTTATATCTCGGAACACGTCAACATTGGAATTCGTAGTGGTAAAACGCTGCCATACTTACCTGAAAATCTTGACTCAGTTGAAGTCTGGAAATGTATATATAATTTAATTTGAATTTTACATTTTATTTTGAACACGCTTCCATAAGCTTCACATGTGTGTATGTTCGTAAGGCAATCTTCTAACGCTATTTTCACCAACTTCAAAACTTCACATTGATTCCAATTTTTGCACACTTATGAAGAACCGATGACAATACAATAGTTTAATAAGTTGGTTCCCATTATTCATTTTTATAAAGCAATACGTTTAGAAGTGAATTAAAATTATAGTTTAATTTTTCACCAGTTCTTGAAGTTCAGATCCCTATCATAACATGTCTAATTTGTCTTATACCTGAACTGCCCACTAATTAAATCCGCGTGTGATTGAAGAAATAATTACTAACGTTTCGCCTACTTCGGCAGCAATTATCAATAAATAAAAAAATAAACAAATTGGTTATTTTTTCCATGCCATAGTAGCGACCTAATGTTAAAAATTTGTCAAAATCCGAATGGAATTGACAGACAGAGAACAAACTACAGACGACAAAAGAGAGATGGTAAACGATATAAATAAAGATTTGGATTTGATTTTGGAAATTATGATCTTTAGAAATTGAATTTAAAAAATATGTCACTCATCTCGTAACCCATATCCATGAATTAAAATACTACTTAGTATACTTATGACCAATATTGTATATCATACAATATCTGAAAAGTGATTCAGGATAGAAAGGATATTATTTTTCATGTTTAATATGCGGCCCGCAACAAATCGTGATGGGAAAAGAAATATCCTATCCTATCGATAAGTTGTAATGGTATGTAAATACGAAGCAAGTCTTACATACATTTATACTCAAGGTCTACATACGATGGCTTGGAGCAGGCATATAACTATTAGGTTCGTTTTTATATCATTTTTTTATTAATAAACCTCACGCAAAGGCACATGGCCTATCGCGCTCCATCAGCGCTGAGAGAGGATGAATGTCTATTCACATTGACCTTAAAAGACTGTAGTTCCCGGTAGCTCATTCCAAATCGCCGAGGTTCTCCAAAAGAACGACTTATGGAAGAGGCTTGTTGAGCTCCTCTAGTCTTTGCTGTAGCGATGGACTGATCTGGGCCTTGTATGGCAGCAGTAGCTGTGCCGGAGAATATAATTTCCTGGAGCGGAAGAGAACCATCAGTTTCTATTTTACGTTCAAATTATGTCCAGTCAAACATCACCAGAAATTATATATAATAATATTGCGGTATATCTGGAAGTTAATAAAAACTAAAATAGTTTTCTATTACTTCCAGTATTATAAAATCAAGATGTTACAGCTCAGCCGAAGAGACTCCGTCCTGCGAGCGTCATTTGTTTCTTTTTTCATCCGCCACAGCATTATCACGCTAGCCGTGTACAACCTTTTTTCCCTCTCATCTTACGGTCGTAGATACCCCACAAACAATCAATATTGTTGAATTTGCTCTTACAAGCTGGGGCTTAACTATCTACCTCCGACGACAATTAATAGGCGTACGCGTACTGTAATCACGAATTTGAGGTCTTGTTTTCTTGATAATTCATGACAAACATCACGAAAACACTTGTCATTCATTTCTGTCTGTCTGTACCCTGTCATATTATCCTTAACCCCTCTATAACTCGGACAGTACTTCCTCGTAAGAAGTACCACTACCCATTATTATTCGAGTGATTTTGATAGGTCAGCACTGAGCTGCTGAGGCAAGAAAACCGCGTTACATCGTCCTAGATTCATCTCATTGGCTCTCTCCGACCTCCGACTCCGTTTGTCCCATGCATTTGCGATGTCAATACTTGTTTTAATTACTGTTGGTCTTCTAGTCGGCGTGTAGCGTGAAATGTATTATCAAGTGTATGTATGTACTTTCATTTGCGATATGGTTTCACAGCCTAAAAAAAATCTGGTAATCGGGCCTCTCTCTCTTGACTTGAAGGATAGGTAACAATGTGAACAGTCGAATATTTCGATTGAATCTATTATTTTCGGGCTTCTTCAGACGCAGGTATCTCCATCCCCTCAAATCCCGCCTATCCCCCCTTTATGGAGCCAGTGGTTTTAGGATAGTCGATAAAATATAAGAAAAAAATAGGGTTGATTTAATTTTAAGCTCCTTTTTCCCCTCTCAAACACGAAAGTTTGCCTTTTAAACAGTCTATAACTTTGTAAAACGTGAAACGCACCAAAAAATGCATTTAACGCCTTATTAAGTGTAAGCTTAATGTGGAGTGATCTTGTACTGGCTATTTATGATGGATTAAAAGCATTTCAATCAAACTGAATTGTCATAATGATATAATTACTAAAATACTCGACCTTTTTAGTTACCAAAAAAATTATCAAATATGGATATAATACGTTTTGGACATTCCCTAAGAATCTTTGTTTTCCTATAACCAAAATCCACAACTTCCTTCGAAAGGCACAATTCAACGTCTTATTTCCGCTCACAGTCGCTTCTAAATTTAATACTGGGGCACGTGTGCCACATCTCGATTTTCGTTTGTTTATTTTGACTGACACCGCTTCGAACAGTGGCCCAAATGCCCTGAAACGTATTATAGTAGGCGTTGCCACACGCCAATTGGTGACATGTGTCAAAGGGAACCGGCCAGATGGGCTTTCGTTTCTATAACTGGGTTATTTAGGATATAGGAAGAAGGGAAATGGTACAAAGTAGGCGAAATTCAATAGTGCTTGGAAATGGAAGGATGTGAGAATTTCGATTTTTTTAAGCTAAATTGAATAGTTCATGAAAATAAAAAATAATGTATAGGATTTCAATAATAAATCCTAGTGTAATAACTTCTATTTACTTCGTGGGTTTAGCAGACATATCAAATTAAAAAAATATTCGTGGCTAGGGCAGGGCAACCGTGGGATGAAGAGGGGGGGTAGATGTCCACACGTGCGCAAATTATGAAATTTGCATAGTAAATAGATGGATTTGGAGCGAAAAGTTCAAGTGTGTACAAGATTTTACGCATACCAAACACAGGGTATTTCGTATATCCAACATTTTGGACTAACCTAACTTTCAGAGATTAGTAAAAACAAAACATTAAACGAAAATATAATCAAGATTGCGAAATACTGACAGCGATAAGATTACGATAACCAGACACTGAGCTTTTTTAACTTGTTCTAGGAAAAATGATGGTTTTATCTTCTATTTAGTCTATATGTATTTATCCAAGCATACCAAATAATAAAGTTGGGCAAAAACTTCTATATAGATAAGCAAAAAATAATTACTTTCACCGTCAATAATCGATATTTTAAATTGAAGAGTCTTAAGACAGGGAACCCTGAAACTCAGTACTAGAGACACGTCACAGTAGTAAGTAGTAACACTAGTAACAAAAACAACAAGACAACCACAAAACAGTTTTCAGAATTTAATATTATAAAAAAAATTAACGGTGCATCTATGGACAGTAAAGGTTAAGGAGCACCGTCTCTGTCTATCTAAAAGTGTGAAAAATACTAAAGTAGGATAGGATTTTTAGTTAATTAATTTACGAAAATTGATCATTCTCCACGCTATCGTGCAGGTGTTTTTTTTAATATACATTCACTGAATGATTTTGGAATACGTAAATAGTTGAGGTTCTGTATAATTTATTTGCATTCTACTTCTCTAGTCGCCAAAAGTACCTATTAAATTTTTCAACTCAACGCACTTCACTCGTCTACAACTGCTAAGTTCATTTCCTACTCTTTTGCTACTCTAGCGCTATTCTGGAGGGATTCTAAACTATTATTTACTGCCCACAGCTAAACACTTTTTCAACATATCCCCGATATGAGGCAGTGCTTCTCAACCTCTACCCTCCATAGGTGAATCAACTTCATATATTTATTTATCGTCAATTGCACCGGTTGGACTGAAGTTCATTAGGCATGTGCTCCTTTATCGATAACTACATAGTAGAGATGGGCTGGATGATTGGATTTCTTTGAATTCACCTTTCTAAGTATTCGGTGAATGAGATTCAAGTATTGTGAAGATAAGCAATCCATTGTCATTTTCAACATCAAATTGTACTAAAACATGAGATGCGGTTGTACTAAATCTAATACTATTGTACTGTCCTGTAAAAATCGTGCCCGAAAAAAGAGTCCGCTGTTCTATCAGAGAACTCAGAATTAATCCTGAACACAGTGTTGCCAATCCTACCGAGATTTCGGTATTTCTACCGATTTTGAAACCCATTTACCGATCTAGAAGAATCTAGCGAAAAATTCAAAGATTAATTTTCAATAATATGCATATGATGTTTTAATTTCAGTAGGGCCTTTTTACCGTTTCTAATTTTTGTTGGGGTGAAAGAGAACGGAGATAATATTATCTCTTGGAATAAAATTATCGTATGCTACGCCTCTGTGAATGGAGTTCGCTCTACACATACGCACATGTACTTGAAACAAACAATTTCCTAGGATGTCTGAGTCTGAAGTCTAAAAGCCCATGAAAAGTACGTGTGAAGGGAAAGGATGACTCAACATTTTTTTCTCGTCAGAACAATGCGACGAATACGACGGACGTCACGAGATTTTCACGACCGGTGTTGGGTGTCATTTGTTAAATCGACGTCCCGGTTTGTACGTAAGAAACATGCGGGTTTCCATTGGACATGATGCGTTTGGTTTCGATCTTGCATTGTATTGTTCCAGCTGCTATACAAATTCAAATGGTAAAAGGTGCGAAATACTATTCACAAAGGTGCGAAATGCAGTATCAGGTTATTTGAAGAGTATCTGGTTACTTCATTATGTCTGCATTTTTCTGTATTTAGGGATCTTGGATGTTCGGATTAAGAGTGGCCAAAAATAATCATTTAATATAAGAGGGTGGTGGGGAAATCATGAACTGATAATATAAAACTAAAATTTCCGATTATAGCCATTTTATTGTCCCTGTCTATCTATAGTTCTATTGTATTCTTTGATTTTATTTTAGCTTTTATCCGTATTATCGCTATATATATCTATAATATTTGAGGCCCTCAACTCCTCATAGATCCTAGCATCAGAACTGGATTTTAATAAGAACAGGAATAATATGCAAGTACATGCTTTCATACAAAAAATAATTTTCCGAATCGTTCCATAAATGACTGAGTACCGAGGTAAAAAACATAAAAATATACAACCGAATTGAGAACCTCCTCCTTTTTTGAAGTCGGTAAATGATAATTCTCTAACATAAAGTAGAATACACACATCATATTCTTTCAAAACAAATTATGAGTCTACTTGTATAACTCTAAGTGTAGAAGGCACACCCACATGAATCCTGTTAATACTTTGTAACAATCTGAATGTTGCTACGTGTTCTACGCGAAACATGATCGCAGTAATTCGTTCATATAAATAATTTATTAATAGCCTTTTTCGACAAAGAACACACGCCCCACAAACACTGTTCTCCATTCAAATTACACATAAAAAAGGAACAACAATAAAATATCGTATTACACAAAGCAAAAAACCGGTACAATCTCAAATATCATCTCAGAGCGAGATGAATATCAAATAGCTCTGCGAATGGAGTGCACCATCACGAGGAGGCGCGCGAAGTCCAGTGGCTCAACCTGAAGAGGGGCCTCAGTTCCAAATGATAAGTAATACAAAACTGCTTCAAGTAGGTTAACTCTGTACTTCCCACGCAATATTCATAAGGTTGCGATCCTATGATCAAAGTATGAATGCATGAGATTTTATTCAAAACATGATCTCCCGCAAAGTTGGCATCACTGTACGTCCCGCTATCGCCTGCACGGAGGCACTGGCGAAATAGACAGTTTCTCTCGCGTCTCGATGCATGCACGGTAAACTTTCTATTACTTAGTACATATACATGTTCATCTGTTTAGAAGACAAATCTGTGAACAATAATCTATCACAAATAAATCTATTTCTTAGATATTTATTTGTGTAAACTGTGTATTAAATACACAATCATTTAATCTACAATCATTTATGTTTGAAACAACAATTACTAACTTCAGTTTATCCCACTACTTTTACTAGCTGTCAAATCGATAATTGACCTGAAGCAACACATAGGCTTGGGATTTTATAATTATTAAAGTATGAGAGCATGAGATTTCCTTCGAAACATGATATCCCGCAAAAGCATGAGACCTGGCATCACTGTAAGTCCCGCTATCGTCTGCCCTGAAGCGCTGTTTCTCTAGCGTCTCGATACATCACGGAAAACTTTGTATTGCTTGGTATATCGACATGTTCATCTGTTTACAAGACGAATCAGTAAACAATAATTTATCACAAATAAAACTCTTAGAGATTTATTTGTGAAACTGTGTGTTAAATTCACAATTATTGTATCTACACACTGTCAAATGTTTCCAGACAATTAAAAGTCCTGCCAACGTCAAAAAACTGAGCTATTATTCTTCTACCCCTTCCTCAATTTGACCCCCCTCACCAATATCGGGCGCGACTACTCAAGACTCTCCATGAAGTTCAAGTTATTGCTCTGCTCCACATATGTGTGACACAGGCTAGAAGATCTTCCGTGGATCAATGCTTGCGGAAACATATTTGCGATCATTGATGATATTTTTGTCCAGGTATTTAACATGCTGCAAGCTAATAAGATTCCATAACCTTGGAAATGATGCAGAGCAGAGAGATGCACGTCTATGAATAATGTCATGTTCCCTGAATAGAGAGAGCGGAATAAGAACCTAATAAAATAATGCACCTTCCTTGATTTGATATTCATGAGATATGCACAGGCATCGTAATTACATACATCGATTCGATTATCCGCTTGAATTCATAATCAGATGTTTACCGTCCGTTGGACAAATCAAATGAATTGTATGTCATCGTAGGTATACGGTTTATGAACGGATACACCTACAATAATGTACCGCATCATATACCGAGCGATCGTATTATGTTGCAACGTTAAGTTACCGTTCTTCCGCTGGTCATTATTAGTTGTGAATGAGTCTATTAAATATAGAATTAATTATGCTACAGAGATAATTAACATAATGGTACATTCACCTTCTATTGTTATACTCGTATATTGAATAAGTCAAGATTAAGGAAGAGAGGAACAATGTGAGAACGTTTATTTTTGAGTGTACGCGTAAAACATGCATAGGTTAGGCTTGTGATAGCAACATTTATCTACAACTAAAAGTGTCGCGAAGAGTGACACTGCCCATAAAGTTTTTTTTGCAAGGTCTTGTTATGAACTGGAATTCCGACAAACGACTTGCTGGTTGAAGAGCGATGTTAGGTAAAATTTCTGATTCAGGGCAAACCTTCAAATGGAATAGAACAATCCAATTTAGAAGAAACAATTCCTGTTATTTAAAATATTATCAAAAAATATCCACCCTGAAACCACTATGAAACATCACCATTAAAGCGCAAAAGCACTGAACTAAAATGATCAAAATCACCACCAGTTTACTTAAACTAAATGATTCGTAAAACCATGTTGTGTGAGGGAGATGAACGAGTTGGTAACATGATCCTACCCATCAAGACGAAATGCATTGGAAACTGCCGTGCTGTGACACATAGCGGACGACGGAAGAACTAGACGTGCAAACAGATACTGGAAAATAAATAATAAAAAAATATTTTATAAATCGGGATAAGGGGATAGACACATGTACTCAAAAACAATAAAAATATTTCAAGCTTAGTTATAAGAATACGTAATAAACTGATTTTTTTTACTGTTCTATCTTTTGACATCGAATAAAACTCGATATGGGGTTAAGGCCAACCGTTTGTTTTTATCAGTTAGTTGATTAAATTTAAACGATTGAGGTTTAATGGAATACTATCGATTGTGGTTCTTCTTTTGACCTAAAAACCAAATAGAGAGTATTAAAAATAATATCGATTCTGCACATGTTACGCTAAGGCTAAGCGGTCCCAATTCTTGACACCTTCATCTGTCATTCGTTATTGCTTTCCACCCTGTGGTCAAATCGGTAATATCTTCAAAAAACTATCACCCAACGTTGTGTATATCTAATTTTCTCTTTGTGCCAGGGCATTCCCCGCATACAGGTATGCAATAGGTATACATTAGACATAATAGCTTGAAACTTTAGGACGAGAAATTCGTCTAGTCATGGTGAGTCTATCATATTTGCGGGAATTGCGACGTTGCCAAAATGAACTCAGGCACTTGCCACGCAGTGGTATCGGTCTATAAAAAGGATTTCTTTCATTCCAAATAAATAATTCATATAGACCAGGAGTTTTACAGAAAATCCATAGTTTTCAATGTTCAAAAACTTACTACAAGTGGATAAACAGTTGTAAAATCCGATTAAAATCTGCGATCAACTGATATCTTAGCACTTGAACTACCTCAACCTACACATTACAACATAAGATGCTAATAGCACCTGCGTAATTACCTTTGATCCTTATTCAGTTAAAATAGAGTAATCCGTCGTTGTAGTAGTTGCTAAAACAGAATCAGACCAAGTCATCTCCTTTTATAAAAAAAGTTACTAAATTCTCAAACAACGAAGAACTGGTAAAAAATTTAATTGTTTACATTTGTTTGAGGTTTGTTGAAGTTTACAGCTATTAAAAATAAATTTATCACTCATGTATTTTTAATGAACGATCACCAAGGTTATCTGAATAAATATTGATTTTGTAAACTTTGCTATGACTAAGGGGATTCGCGAGGTCAAAACACTGAAAACTACAAAGGTTTTTCATAGTTACTATAATAGATAGCTTAAAAATCCAAATGGTAATTTCCGAGTCTTAGATGGGACAAGGTTCACTGCAAATATGATAGACTGAAAGATAGAACTTAGTGACATGTTTTGATATCATAACAAAACAAAAACAATCTCAGTGAGTCATAGATAAGATTACCATAGGAATAGTTCTTGACGTCTTGACTCAATAGTTGTCAAAGACACAACAGCAGGAGTTAAAACTCGGGCTATATTCTTTTGTATTCCCAGCAACCAAATTCCATGAAAAATTCAAAATTTGGCAACCGTGCCTCGGACAGTATCCGATTGTCCATAGCGGCTCGTAAGCTACCTGCTCTTAAAAGCATCTACATCGCAATGGAATGCCTCTTCTCTCACTTTATCACTGTGTGAACCTGAATGCGCTCTGCTGCCGTAGATACTAGAGATGTACCATTCAAATCGATGTTTTCTGAATCGATTTATACTCCCCACGCCAACTGAAGAGGAAGTAATGTAATCGTGAAAAATTTTGAATTTGATGTTTTTTTGATCTTTCACTACGTGTAGGTACATCACGAAGAACCATGTCACTCATTTCCATCAGTCTGTCTGTCTGTACTTTTGCCTTTCTATAAATCGGAAAGCTTTGTAGTTTTCAAAAAGCGGTTCAGTGGCGGAGGAGTTTTAGTAAAAAAACAAAACAAAAATAAAAGAATGCACAAAGTATATGCGGGTGGGGGAAAGACAAAATCCCAACAAAATGTATGACACACCGGAAAATTTTCAAATACATTTTTTAGAACGCTAGAATTTATAAGATTTAGTATATATTATTTTTTCAATTCAATTATGTCAAAAGTTCCAAAATCCTACCGTCTTATTTCTAAACTCGTACCATTGCGTGGAAAACACAGCGTGTGCGTAATTCTTTAGCTTTATTCTGTTTCATTGGTTTCCACAAACTTTATATTAAATCAGAATTTTTAAAACATGGAGAATTACTGTGTTTACTGAAAAGTTTCCTGGTGAAATATCATACCTTCGTCATTTTGTTATACAAAAAGGCTTGATGACACCCTCAAGTCCTATTTGGCTGTCAAAGCGGTCTATGGGATCTTACTTCTTCAGTCATGGTATCTGTCCGTAAGTCTGTCAGATCTAGCAATCCAGAAACCAAACAACATCAAGAAAAGAATATAAGGGAAAGAGAAGACCATCTTCTAGTATAGAGCTGTACCAAAAGATCCAATATCAAAATACCCAAGGACACTTTGTACTTATTATAATCCAGGATTTATTCTGAAAAAAACGCGAAAATTTCTGCCCCATTAAACACGAACCAAATAACTTCAGTGACAAACAAGGTGACCTTGAAAAAATACTAGCGACGGCAAGTCCAAGAAACAATTGCAAACACAAATCTGGGATCACCAACTGAATAGTTTCATTTACGATCAGTTTATTAAAATAATATCACTGTCGCGGTCCTTCTCTAGTATTTTACACCATGTGAGGGTCTAAGCCATCAATCAAATATTGATTTTCCAATTTTATCGATACCCTTTAAATTTAAAACTATTCTTGTCGATTCTTTAAGCTCAAATATGCATCACTATGCTCGCGTGAAGCCTGAAAGCACTGAATAACCTTCTCCCTCGCTCTCCTCTGGTGTTTACCTGTTAATTACATCCTCACTTTCCTTACAGGTTTTTTTGCTTCCCCTTGATGGGTCCTCAGATATACTGGCACAGGATACGTTAATTGACTAGTATATGGTTAATGGAATTAGGCTTTTATTTAAACTGAGTCCGTTGGAGTGTTCCTTATATTTAATTTCCCTTCATCAAGAGGCCATTTGTCAAAAACTGTCAATGTTCATTATGAATAAAGATGGTCACAAAAACAGAACAAATTACATTGGGTGTATTCTGAATGTTACTTTGTTCTTCGGATAAATGGAATACGTATAGATATAGTACAGATGGGTAATTTTAGAATTGTTTGTGGTATATTTGATGGGCAACACACAGTGAAAATACCGAAGAATATATAATACTGAATTACACAAACTTAAGAAACGCGCGATAAAAATCATATGGCAATATGATCGTTTAACTCACATAGATTTTCAACAAGCTTCTTTTAGTATTATTATTATTAGCTTCACGTGTATGTATTGTATGTATGTTTGTTACGATCCTCGAACGCTATTTTCACCAACCTCAAAACGTCAGATTAATTTTAAATTTTGCACACTTATCAAAGACCGATGACATTACAATAGTTTAATGAGTTTGTCCCATTATCAATGAATAAATTATAGTTGATAAAACAAAAAAGTATTCTTTTATAGTTAATCGAATTAGAAATTGATAAATAATTCTTAATATAAGTATAAAATGATTAACGATTAAAATTAAAGTCATTGTCATAACCCGTGGGATGCTTGATATCAATCGTTATAATTGCTTATTAGTTCTTATTTTCTCGAAATCGTATGCTGGTTATTGATATGTATTCATTCTGAATTTTAGGGTTATCCTACTTTTTAATAAAATATTCTATTTTTCAACTTTTATATTGCTCAGCAAGTCCCACACCTCCAATTTTATACTTATTTTACTTCCGTTCCCTTCCTTGATGCTTCATGACATATACATTACAAAAAACCATGTCACTCATTTTTATCACTCTATCTGTCTGTCCAGAATAATTGCCCTACTCGGAAAGAACTTGTTGGATTTTGATGACATTTTGAAAATAGTTTACTACAATGATAAGGAGAAAATTGCTCTGTAGTTTTCAAAAAATCGGTTTAGTGGTAGTAGAGTTATCTTAAAGAAACGCCGGAACTTAATTTTTTCGTTTCCAAGCTCCCTGATCATTTTCCAAAATTTTCGGAGTCAAATATTAGAGGTGGATGTGCAGTACAGATCTATAAAAAGTTGAACCCGGCAATACTCCGTACTTGTTAGGTTAGACACATTATTGTTCACACATTTGCATTCAAATCAGAAGAGAGGTAAATTCATTTCTATAGCTGTGGACTTTAAAGCGAAACATTCGACTAATGAACGTAATATATTTTCAATACATTTCAATTGTTTCAAACAAATATAAGCAATATTGAATTTTTGTTACGAATTATTTGGCTTCGTAGATTCTATGCCAACACAGAAAGCCGAGAATAAACTAGATAATGATGAATTTGTTTCAAAAGATAACTATGGTGTTTTCTTGGTCAAAATAACTCATAAATTCAATTTTCGGGGAAAAATTCCAATACTAAGATTGTCCAAAGAAACGCATGACGTAATCGTTAGATAGCATATATAATTATTATGGCTCATGTCCTATTTTGAATCGTCATTTCGATATTCATCAATACTTTACCCGTGAGAATACACCATATAATAATATAATGGCCATTGTTTAGGCTAATGGCCCACTATTTGCTTCTTTCTCTCTCTTTCTCTCTGTGTCTATCTATGCACTGTCCTCAGGTCTGTCGAATAATTTACCAGCTTAATAGCTCTCAAAGGCGATTCCACGAAAAATGCCGATATCCTACACTGTTGCCGCAATAATAAAAAATCAATGATTTCGCGACAGGTTTTGGGATCATAGCGCCTGTTATCTTGGAATTTTTCAAGCGAGAAATCTGGTGTGAACATGCCAAAATCCAGTTAGCAAGATACCAGAATGCAGCAAAATATATATAAACAGAAAACATGTTTTCTAATACATCGAAATGGCAGTTATTTCAAGAAAATCATCTAACAAAAAGACTATTTATGGATCAGGTTCAATTAACTAAGAAAACTTCTAAAGGAGGAGCGACCAAAATTATCTGATTTTTACCTCAAGGAAATGATTATACTCAATGGCAGGTATCTCAAAAATACTCTAAGAAAGATTCAATTTGTGGACCAGAACCGATTTTCTTGGGAAACTTCTAAAGGTGTGGTAGCTAAAAGTATATAAGTAAAGTAAACGAAATTCTGCCCCAAAGATACTTATTGATGAATATCTCTGAAAATTACTTTCTGAAAATGACAATTTATCCGATTTACTGAGAAAAGTAGCAGCCAGTTAGTATCTAAATAAAAAATTATGTTCTACTCCAAGAAAATAATTATCCTCAATCGTGTTTCTTGAAAAAATACTCTCACTGAAAGACAATTTATGGACTAAGTTTTGATTTATTGAGTAACCCCCTAAGGGGTAGCATCCAAAATTATATAATTTTTAAAAAAATGTCTACTTTGAAGAAATAATTATCCTCAAAGGCAGGGATCTCTGCAATTGACCAGGTCCGATTTATTGAGGAAACTCCAGAAGGGGTAGCAGCCAAAATTATATAATTGAATGAATATTTTTCTAATTTAAGTGAATAATTATCCATGTTTCAGACCGTCTCTCATCAGCCACAATAGCTGCAGCAGTGGATCTATACTCTTTTTTACAATTTCAATAGATGGCGCATAAATCGTTTAATTTTCATGATTTTTTTTTACACATACCTATTTTCATAATATATAATTCTGCAATTTTTCTAAAAAATCGAGCACTGTTTAAACAACACATTTCTGAAAAAGTGCTTAAATTTTGAAGGTTTACATTTGGATAGCCCCTTAAAGTGTCGGCAACAGCTGAATTGGCCGGATGTGTATGAGTATCGATGGTAAACGTACAAAATTCGGTGGGAGCAGAAACAAGAAGAAACCGGTGAGACGACATACGGTCGTATACGGACGTTGTGCCCATGATATCATGCCTACCACACCAAGTAATGACCTGTGCATACACGATTTCCCGATAGCCGACAGCCGGCGTGTGAATGGTGCACCTTGCTCTCTGTCGCAGTCAGCTGGACAAAAAATAAACAGAATTTATGACTGTTCAAATGACTTTCGAAGGGAATTATACGTATTTCACGTGGAAAACAAAATTTAGAGCTGTCTAAATAAATTAATGGCATTGCATCACGATATATACAGGACATGAACAGCAACTCGTTATGATTTCAAGAGTCGGTAGAATATCCAAGAGGTATCGTCACATATAACTTGATTTTTTGGTTGTTTTTATTCAGAACCAACTTCCTTCAATGACTTCACGTACAAAGGCCAACATAGTGTCATCAACAGTGTATAATTCACATCAAAGTGAAGGAAATCATTTATAAAAATCAGGAATGAAATTGAACCCTTAGACCATTCATCAGAAAAGGTCACTGTTTACATTTGAAAGAAATTCAACATCAAATGGTGGTTTCCAAATGTACTGGTTCCCAGCAAAGACATCGGATTCATATAATAGAACATTTTGAATAAATATATTTGGCTATCCAGTGTTGAGTAGCCTGGATGAATACTTTAGTCTTAATTAAAGGTGTTAATATTTTTATGTTATGGCGAAAAATAATTCTAAAAATAAATGTTTGAATAAATGAAAAATCATAAATAATCTTTTATTTTACCGTAATGCCCGACGTCTGTAAAAACGCCACCTGACTAGTGAAAATCCAGTCATGCTTCTAACAAATCAATCAAAATTTTCCTTTTGTCACGAACTATTTAGGTCAAAAAGTAAAAAGCAAAATTTATCATTTGAGAAATCGATAACAACAGTCCAAAATGATAACGATATAGATATTTTCATCATAAATATTATTTTTTTATGTAAAACTAAACATTAAAAGATATTTGCCTATTAAAGATTCCACTGCCTAGCAGCTTTTAAAGTGTTGTCTTTTTCGAACGCCTCCATTAGAGAGATAGTCCTTCATTGCACGTATGACGTCTTTTTAATTGTGTTTATGAATTATAATGATTTGTCTACCTGTATTCAATAGTCCAAGATTGAACTCAATATTCAGCCCCATAGGCTTCTTGTTTTAATTATGTGTAACAAGAAGTGTTCAGTGAATAACTTCTCCGTAAATGTATATAAATTAATAAAAACGGTAGCGTTTATAGTCACATATCAATAATTTATGATAGGTATTAAGGATCAATAAAGTATCCTCAGTATCCTCCACACATATTCGACAGTAGGAATCATAAATTACTCATTACTAATCAAATAATCTGATAATTTTTCAATGTTCTAAATTATCGTGATGAACTAGTAAATGTGAATAAAATGCTATAAAAAAGTCTAACTACTTGGGCTTGTTTGTCATATAACTGTTAAGGTATATTCTTTGTTTGATTTAGTTAGCCAGTTCATAATAAAGGTTAACAAGGAATAGATGCAGTAAATATTATAGAGACATATCAAGTGTATACTTTCAACTATACTTTTCGTTCAAAGTATTATACATTCAAAGTTATTCATTACTGGCTCCGAACCACAGTTTAAAAGTTATGACTCCTCAATGTTCAATAGAATACTTGGATTTCCTACAATTCGAATTTATTCCATTTACAGTATAAGTTTTCTGGACAGTGCATCAACCAATATCTAGTTACCACTGTTTCCACGAAGTCTGTCTACCCTGCGTTGCAGTTAGTGTTTTCATTTGTTTGTGTTCGACGTATGAGATTCTGTTTAAGACGTCAGTAAATTATTATTGGTGCGTTTTTACGAAGAGGATTTACCTTTGTTTTTCTTATAGGTTGTTATTCATTTGTTCGTGTTCGACGTATGAGATTCTGTTTAAGACGTCAGTAAATTATTATTGGTGCATTTTTACGAAGAGGATTTACCTTTGTTTTTCTTATAGGTTGTTATTCATTTGTTCAAGAAAAATTCTTATATCCTACAATATCTGGACTCTGTGCAATATGTGTCTACTATCAGAGTCTGTTTTGTTCAAGGTGTGCTTGAAACATTTACGCGAAAAATCGACGTCGTCTGTTTTTGAGGTTACAACCGAGAACTGGAATAACCATGATGCTCAGGGCTATTCAAATGGTGAGAACAATGTTTTGAGCATAGGTGAAATATACATTTTTTGTTTGTTTCATTTTTAGTTTTCCAAAACATAATTGAATCTATTATTTTTTGGCGCACTGGTCATTAGGCGCCATACTAATGTGACAGAATTGTACAATTTTGACTTCCTACGCCATAGGCCATAGGCTATATGAATAATAGTGATCCCATAAGTACTATGTGTCTAACGATGCTATTTAATATAGTAAAATATCTGTTATATATAAGTAGTTTTATATGCGAAGCTTTGTGTGAAATTGCTCAGTTGATAGTCTTTGAAAGAGAATATCAGATTATATCAGAAAGACTATCTAGTTAATATCTTGAGAAACAATATGACTTTTTATAAGAGATAAATAGAAGCGTAGGGTAGTATCGATTCCAAGCAACCAACCCCTTGGCTGCTCGTGTACGAACCATGAATAAAACATGTCGGCCCTTATAAATTATGCAGATTGCAGCGGGCGAATGCATTATAGGATTATGGCAGGAAACACAAACGACATACCAGCTGATTCTAACAAATGTGACCAGCAGTGAGAGACATCCAATTTTCCTAACAAAAAAACAAGATGAAATCACTGTAGCGTGTTGTTTGCTTACTTAATGCATCTAGATGTGACCGGCGAATTAAGCGCTGGACGCGACGTAACCATACAAGTTCAAGCTATCATTTTTCACATTGAATCTGACAAGTATCCATAGGGCATAGACTATTTGAGCTGTGCACTGGTAGTACTGGTGCCATGCAGCACGTGAGCAAACTGGACAGCATGACCGAACGCAGACGAAACAATGGTTTGGCACTGGTTAAGTTAGATACCAGATACGCAGATATTTTGTAGTACAATCAGGGTTGTCATTCGGCGTAGAATTCTACGATTTCCGTAGAATGTCAACCTCTGCAAAAGGCAAACAGGCTAAAGCAAGATAATGAAATTAAGTAAGTGTATCTTCTTATGACGTAGATTCGCGAAATTCTTGTGTTCTGTCTGGTTCTGAGTGTGTCATTTGAGGATATGTATTTTTATGATTTGGTTGTACTGTGCACTGTAAAAAAATATTATTCGAGTCTGTCTGTGTGTCTGTACTATGTGCGGTAATACCACTCTATAACTCTATACTTTTTGGATTTTTATCAAACTTTGACGCAAAGTTACTAAGTGTTACAATGACGAAATAGCTTTGTAGTTTTCGGAAATCGGTTTGGTAGGAGTATGTTTTGGAACTTTATTTTGGGTATTTTTTAATCATAATATATTTAGGGTATTTAGTAATTTCCATTTTTTTTTATTGAAATTCAAAAGATTAATAGCTTCTTTATTCCCAAAGTGATATCATTGTGTGAGAAGTACAGCAACAAAACCTATTTAACAGACAGACATACCGACAGACAGGAGCAATAAACAGCCCAAAAGACAAACCGAGTGACCGACACCGATTGAATCAGTTTTGTAAAATTCGAATAAACTAACATCCTAGTGTACCTAATTATTCCATTTTACAATATGATATAGCTAGCTAGGTACACAAAATCGATTAGCTTTGATATAATGAAACAATTTGTGATCGACCAAAAAATAAGACTAACCTGGTTGCGGTCTTTCCTGCACTTTGATGGGCATCTGCAGCTTCAACAGTTGTTCAACATCCTTCTTCACAGCTTCACACGATCTTCTCTCCGTGGAATAACAACTAGTCGCGAAAAAGAGTATCGCCAAGAGCGCGATTTGTGTCTTCCGTAGATCCATCACAGCCATTCTAATGTTAGGTATTCCACATAAAATCGTCTTTCACATCAACGCCAATAAAGGAGATGCTGGCAAAGTCCAAGCCTACTCGAGCCGCGCTAGTTTAGCGAAGTTCGCGGCTTACCTTAATCGCGGATAGTTTCTCTTTTGGATTAAATCAGCCTCATCGATTCCTTATGCATACACAAAGGTTAATTCATAATTTTGGGATATTTTTAATTCAAAAGTGTTGGTTTTTGAGCGAAGTTACCATACCGGGTTACTACGATGTGTCATAGCACGCGCGCGCGTTGGACATTAGAAATGCACAACGCTCCAAATGCTTCGTAACGGAGACGACTGCGTCGCGGAATGCAGTGCAGACGGGTTCGCGGCATCTCGCGACTCCAGTCTCTGACAGTATTCGGCGATGTTGTCATATTGAGCATCCAGCAATTCCAGAATTATTGGGGCGTACCATTGTTTAGGGTGGGATTGATAATCGGGGGTGAGATTGATCTCCAGGTTAAATTTTCATAAATCCAAATTTAGAGCGCGTACCGCCTGTTATGTAGTGAAAAGATGGTCGATAACACTTGTACCTTCTGTCACGCTGATATGTTGTTTTTTTTGTAAAAAAAAATGCATTCAAAGTTGACAACTGGCTTTATTGAAATTCATAACTTTGATTGGTTAGTCAAACTATGATTTAGTGTTGTATTAATTTACGACGTTATGACACCAGTTGTTGAGCTTTCTTGTCGCCATATTTTAAAATTTACTCATTTTCGTTAAAACATGGGGAGTTTATGATTAAATTCATTTGTTAGGGTCAGATTGATCACACATTAGGAGTGAAATTGATCACAAAATTTCAACGACAAGAAACTGAATGGTTGGAACCACGATCTAAACAAGTTGGTAAATTTATACTGGTGAAGGTCCTGAAGTTCTATAAAAAAGACGGTTTACCGCTACACAATTGTAGTATAGGGTGTAACCTGTGAGCAAGAAAAACGAGACATTGAACTTTTATAGGATCCATCATTTTCGAGATTTCTTCAGACGCTTAGAAAAAGGGGCCAAATACTCATAAAAAAGTGGTAAGATAACCCTATTTCTGGATGGCTTATCCAACAAAAATAACAATTAAAAACAAAAATGGGAATGCGAAACGCTCGGTCAAAATTTGGAAAAAGAATGTTCAGAAGCGATTTTGAGAAAAGTTGGTTTGCATGGTACGTCGTTTAGGGAAAGGGACAGGAGGCGGCAAGATATTTTTTTAAATTTTGTTGCTTTAAGCCTGTTATTATTTTCTCCCAATATACGAAAAACATTTTTTTTTGTGAAAAATGACAGAAAATCAAAGAAAGATTACTTATTTATTTCATCTAGTTTTTGGTTCGGAGATACCAAATTTAATATTTGCCTGTTCGTAAAAAGCAATTGTCGTTATAATAGCTTTTGAATCTACATTTTACATTCCAATAACACCCTAAAACCAATCTATATACCAACAATATAACCGTCAATAAGATATTTCTATGATTATATGCATAATGTACTCATGTCTTGCTTTTGTATTTCTAATGAAATTCTTATTTCCTAACAAAACAACCTTCCTCCCTACCAAAAGATTCCAATAAAAAAACGCTCATACTGATTTATAGTTTTACATTATGATTTTTCCCATATTTTATGATGTCTTCATCATGAAAAACCATATAACTAATCTTTTTCGGTATATCTGTTTATTTACAATCACTGAAATTATATGGCATTCTTCAGGAAATCTCGTTGAGACTGGCGACATTGCATCGGTAACTTGGGCTCTTCCACTCGAACTCCGGGTTTGTTTTTGTTTGTTCCTTTTGCAGATGACAGCACAAAAAGACTGGTTCACAACGTGCACAGGCGCATTGTTGACAATGCCTCACATACACTGTTGTCATATTGTGTGAGAATTTATGTCCGTGTGGCAAAAGCCATCATTTTGGGAAATGTGTTCTTTATATGTTACGGCTACAAGCTACAAGGCAGCAACATACATATAGCTAGACAGGATAAATAGTATACGAGTCACACAAAAATAGCACCATTTTTTATTTGAATGATGGTGAAACTCTTATATTGTAGATTTGCGATCTACATGAATATGATGGTCTTTAATGTTGCTCCGATTAGGCGCCAGGCTAGTTAGGTATGACCTTCGAGTATAGTCACTGAAGAATATAATTATTTTTCCTACCTGAAGATGAACCATCACTTTTTTCCAGGTTTTCATATGGTTTTTTCTTGATCTGAAATATAAAAATTTTACATGTTCTCGCCATGCGAATTTCATTAGATATGCAATATTTTCCATCGTTTCACGTCAAAATACTAACGTTTTTCCATCAACATATGCTTTTAATAATTGACCAGGTTGGAGGATGGAAGTACAATCTAAGCAATATTATTATATATATTGAGAATGAGGATTGTATCAATAGTAGTAGATTCGAGGTTAACATTTTTGAAACTTGATATTTGTATTTCACCATGAGTGTGTTGTATTTATTTATTATATTTATACTTTATCATCTTCTTTGACATACTGTTAACATAACGTCATATTGTAGGTTTACGTAACAACGACGATTTCACAAAATGTACCAACAAGCCAAGTTCGTCAAGAAACACCTTTTTACCTAGACTAATAACAAGTTATAATTGATCCAGCGGAGCATTACTGATATTATAGAAAGATAATATGGTATTCTTCAATAAAAAAAACATTGGTCTCAATTCAATAGAATACTTACAATACATGACTGGCATGTATCAAATTCTTTATGTCTCAGTATACGTGCTATATACAGATTTTTAGTAAAGCATTTGATAAAATATGAAAACAGGCTTGCTGGGATGAGTATCTGTGGTGATGTAAACATTTACTTCTCGATAAAAATATATATTTGTATTCATTCTGTTGTTTTATATTTATCTTTGTGGGGCAAATTATTTTTATATCATACTACTTTTAATTTGAATGCTCAAGCTACCAAGATGCATTTTGTCTGATCTTAATTCAGAAGTTTTACGATGGTTCTGTTAGCTTTCAAATAGAATCTTGTTTAAGGTACTTCATTCAAATTCTTATTCGTCACTATTAAACCATTACACAGTTGCGAAAAATTCACAAACTACAAAAAAAAATTAGCTCATCATTTTTTCTGATTCATCAAGATTTCTGTAGCCTGTCTTTTTAGATTTCCCACCTCTATGATATACCTGTCGGTTAAAAGAAGCAATAATACAAAAATTCGATGGCGTGCGTGGCAATGTCGCATTCGATTAATTTCCTCCGCAAATCAAATGAGCGCTGGAGCGTTCACAGTGTTCCAACCTAACCTTAAAAATGTTCATCTGTCAGTGAAAGTCAAGAGTTGGGAAAATTTATTTGTATTATTGCCGTCAAATTTCCAGTTTTCTTCAATAATGAAGACATTGAAGAAGTTCAAGCCGATTACCCATGTCATTTTTGATATGGACGGCGTCCTTTTAGGTGAGTTTCGTTATATAACTTCGACCCATTTTGTGTATAGTGTGGTCAGGTAGGAGTTTGTCAGGTGAAAAAACCCATCTGTCTACGATTTGGCTCCGAATCAGCTAAAATCGACAGATATCTGACACGCTGTTAATCCATGTGTTTTTCAACGTGCAAAAACTATAACCCTACTTTCTATGAGTCTTTAGTCTTGTGGCGTTTCTGGTGTAAGATATTCTAGTATTTTAGTATAGGTATGTTATATTTTACTAAGGGAACCATAGATTTGTATCATTCTAGTTGAACACCGAGTTTGTTTATATATTGAGCAAATGTGAATGCAATTGGCAATGATTCATATAAGCTGAGTCAGTAGGATACTAGAAGTACTTATATGATACCTACCTGATAATATGTGATATTTGATGCACTGATGAATGCATTTCACTCTGATATCTGATCCATTAAGTTTTGAATTACTAAATTTATATTCTTGTAAAATGATACCAAAATCATAAACTGTTGTTTGCCTGAATGTAGGTATTAAATATTACTTTACATGGCAGAAATAGTAGGCTTATGAAGCTCAGCCTCTCAACGAATTCGGCAATGTTCAATGGATACAAAACCTAGAACTTATGAATAAAAAATAAAGAAGCTTCCTATACATAAAACTCTCTTCTCTGCAATTATGCCATGTGCCTTATTAAATACATTTTGAGATCAATTGAGTTCTGGGACAGAAGAATTTTAAGAACATAACTTTTGTAGTTATGACCATTCAGTAACTTAAAAAAGTATCAAGTAAAATATTGATTCTTTATTTTGCTCTTGCTTATTATAATTTTGAGGGGAACTCACTCCTGGTCCTCCCTCCCTTCAATCCATCCCTGATTAAGATATATAAACTATTGAAAGTAGTGATAAATTATATTTCATGTTAAAATAGATTGTTGATTTATTCTTGGCAAATTCTGAATCCAAAATTTTAATATTGACCAGCTAATCAATAAGGGAGTAACTTGGTTATTGTTTGTGCTTTTATTAGATAGAAAAAATTAGATTGTCATCTGTTTCAGCAGCATGTGTCAAAAAGAGGTAGTGCATGCAGTCATATTTTTTATTGCAAGTAGATGAGCTAGACTGCGGCAATTGTGCATTCCCTGTTTGCTCTTACATACCTACATCAGATGCTAATCACACAGCCTCTTATGCTCTTGCTGCGGGTCCACAAGAGTATCTACAATCTACATTTTATGCAATGGCTTTGCCAAATGATATAGGTCTGGAGGTACTGGCATGGGGTCTTACTTTATAAGAATGGTACAATGGAACACTAATAATCCCTAAGCAATATTCATTTAAACTTATGCCACACGAATCTTTGTTTTAATGAGATCTATGTTAAACTACACAACTATCATCTTAGAAAATATTTTGTTTCTGTATTATGTATGGTTTTTAATACAATGTACAATCGCAAATAACTATAAATAGATATTGGACCTTATACAAAACAAGGTATTGCTAGTATTTTATTATACTTTACATGGTCAATGAAACATTTTATCAGTGATTTTTTTAACCTTGAAAAATTATGTGAAACTGTTGTCTTGTCTACTCCTCACATGTATCCAGGTAATAATTTGAGCTGCCCTGAATGGTTTCAGATAATTTTAAGCTTCACTCATATTTAAAAAAATTTTACAGCAGGTCTTGTGGTGTAACTCTTTTATATATACTAAGGTGATATTTTTTTTTATATACCAAGACTACAGTTCAATAGGTCAGTAGTACAGTCAAGCATAAATGTAAACAGACTGATAAAGAATCAAAAATATAATCCACAGTATTAACATCAGTGATTCATCAAACTCCACAGTGTACGTTGTTTCTTCCAATATGTTGAAACTTGTTTATACCAAAAACGTATGTATTTCAATTCAATTGTATTCTAAAAATAATAGTAGTTTTTACAAAAGTAAACAGTTGTTACATATGAAAAGTGTATTTTTGTAACAGACACATGATAAATGGGTATGAACCGATATAAACCGTAAGAGCATGTATCAGGGGTCATTGCTTTTTTATTCTCTTTGTTATTATTTGAATGAAACATCTATCTGTAACGTGCGCGTTTTGCATCAACAGATATCCATATCTGGTTTCTTAGATTTTTACTGGCAAGATGGGTTATCTTTTGCTTCTCTGTACTCTGGAAATAACTGGTCTGAATTATATGCTCATAGTATTGAGACAGAAACTCAAATAATCATTATTTATTTTAATGTTTTCTTTTGATCTCAGTGCACTTCCAAATCCAATGAATTTCTCATTTGTCTATTTAACCAAATTATCAGACAGGATGGCAAGATTTTGTCAATATGTATTTTAGTGTGTTGTCATATCAACTTCATAGTCCACTTTTCATGAATGGTGCCATTGCATCTGTGATTTAATGAGTAGGCTTTTGGTGTTGCTTTTTGAATATAATTTACAATATAGGCACTATCACTTTTCATTGGGATTGATTATTATTTTTTTGCTTATGCCTTTTTTGTATTGAGGATAATTGATATTACTACATCTAGTAGTAATTTCCATCTCTCATTACTGAGATTTCTGAAGCAGTATGAACCGATTCTCAGAAACTATAGTTCCCTTCAAATTTATAGTTGCATGTGTGTTTCTAAGTATGTCTTATACAGAACTTGCGCCAAAACTGCTTGCCATCCATAATGAATATCTGGTCTTCATGATTTGGACGAAAAAGCTTTGTAATTTTAGAAAATCGGTTCGGTGGCGGCGGACTTTTCGTTAAAAACCTATAAAATAAAAGCTCAAATTTTGGTTTTCGTCGTTCCATGATCATTTTTTAATCCGGTTAGGGGCATGGGAAGGGGTGGTGAATGGAAATCTCAAAAAACATTAGGTGTTGGTAGATCTACAAAATTTTGATTCTTGTAGTACTTCGTATTTTCAATGCAAACGCGATATATTTTCCCTATCCCATACAAAGTTTTGAAGTAGTTTGCTATGCTTTCTTGCTTTCTATTGTGAATGTGTAACAAAGACTTGCTGATGCTAGTAGATTTTTGTAGCTTCTTCTACATTACTTAAATTCATGATTGACTCTGATTTTTCTTGGATCGGTCTGTATTCATTTCATTTGTATAACCTCATTAATAAACATCCAGAAGGTCGAAAGCGACATTGACCCAAATCAGTGTTTTATTAATATTATTAATTACTATTAATAACTAAAAATGATTTTTAATTTTTCGCCATAAAAAAGGAGTTCTAGCCAACTGAGCTCAGTTATAACACAAGTAGTTTTGCGCAAGCTTTTTCCAATTTGGGTGATTATCTTCATCGAGCCAGTAATTCTTTGGATCTTATTTAAGAGGAATATTTGTTTGGATATCCTATAATAGATTCCACCTACTCTGGCTAATGATAAGTAGATATCTTTCATTATGGCTCTTACTCTGCTTATTCGATCAAACTGTCACAAGCACTCTAGATATCTTTGAAAATATTGTCTTGGTCTTTTGTGGCTGTGGCTCTTCATTAATATTATCATTGTTCATATTTGTAATTTTCGAGATAAGTATTATTTTCGTCGAAATCCCTTTAGATTGTAGAGTGAACTTACACAATTTATAGCATGGATCTAGTGTTGTTGCTGAAATGTTTCCTAAACTCTTCCGATTTGTGATTGATTACGACTATAAAATTTCCCACAAAAGTGGAATATTTTGAGCTATAATTGTCGTTATAGAAGTCCCCATGTTGATTCTTGATCTGTTTTAAAACTTTGATCTAACTGTTGATCAGAGGTATAGCGTTTGACAAGATGCTTCTTCAAAATAATTCAAGGTCGCGGGAAGTTGTTCAGCAAGCTTAAGTTTTCTAAGCGCTTGAAGGGTAGAACCCCCGGTAGTACTGGAATCCTGGATGAGCACTTGACAAAGGACGTTATAGTCTAAGAGCCAGTACCAGTCACCCTACGTCGTCCCGGATTTAAATAAGAATTACACACGCGTTTAATATGCGTATTGGAGATTATGGAACCCCTAAGTCTGCCAAGAAAATTCTGTGCAAAAATGTATATTTGCGATTTCTAGATCTTAACTGTATGACGTCTGAAGATTGACTGACTGCTGTCACTTCATGCTTCAATACATACAAAAATGCCCATCTCGACTGTTCCATAACCAAATTTCGAACAATCTTTACATTTGAGATGCCTGTTTTGACAACTGCTCACGTTTTAGATGATTTACACAGAGGGTGATCTTTCCGCTGATCTCATTGCAATATTAACAACTATCAATATTATCACTTTTGAAACACCCAGATTTCTCCAAAGTGCTTGTCCCCCCCAAACAGTCTGTGCAATTTTTTATTCAATCCGACATCATCTTACATTTAAGGATTTTTTGATTTTTTAATAATTAATGCGCTTTTTCACAGGATATTCCTGACAAAGTTGAGGGTTGCATAATACCCTATACGCAAACTAAATGCGTGGGTAATTCTTATTCAAATCCGCTATGACGTAGGGTCGTTTGAATAGTTGAGAGCATTGGCTCTCATACTTTTATGTTTTTTTTTGCATTTCTGTGAGGATTTTGAGAGCTGATGTTGAATGACTGAAGTGGCCTATAATAAATCTCTCCTTATTGATTATTTCATCTATTTTCACTTCTAATTATTGTAAAGAGAGCATCAACGTTACATGCACGTTGTCATTTCGTACGCTATTCGGACTGTATGATATCGGTTGTATTATAATCGGTGATACCGATATATCGGTGTCCGAATTGTTACATCCCTAGTCTAAAGCATTATCCAAAAAAATATATAAATATATATCCCGCAATCAACTAAACATCCGACCGATGATGAAAGATTCAGCGCTACCTTGTTTTGTTTAAGGTTCACGCCTATGAGCACCCTCGGCCCATGACATCGGTGCTACGGCATATATCGCAGATGGCCTTGAAATCTCTCCGCCCCGTGGTGTTCTGCGGCCCGTCGGGCTCCGGCAAGAGCACGCTGCTTCAGCGGATGATGCGCGATTACCCTGATACGTTCGGCTTCAGCGTCAGCCACACTACCAGAAAGCCGCGCCCCGGGGAGGTGGACGGAGTGCATTACCACTTCACCACCAAGGACCAGATGCTGGAGGCCATCCGCGACGGCAAATTCTTGGAACACGCCACCTTCAGCGGTAACATGTACGGCACTAGCAAGGCGGCCGTAGAGAGTGTCACCAAGAACGGGAAGATCTGCCTGCTGGACATCGACGTGCAAGGAGTGAAGCAGGTGAAGCAGACCGAGCTGCAGCCGTGGTTTATCTTCATCGAGCCTCCGTCGTTGGAAGTCCTGGAAGCCAGATTGAGAGCCAGGAAGACGGAGACTGAGGAAAGTCTGGCGCAGAGGCTGAAAGTAGCCACAGAGGAGATGGAATACGGAAAGATCCCGGGGAATTTTCATATGGTCGTCACCAACGATAACTTGGATGAGGCGTACGATAAGCTGAAGAATTTTTTGGAAGAAAATGTGCTGGAGAAGAAGTAAGATATGGAAATTGATGGCATTTAAAAATCGATACCTGCATTATTGAATGTTGTTTGTAGCGTTTAAGCTTAAGATACCGACGTATATTTGATGTGTAGCAAAATTTGCTGGTTCCACAGTTGTATGACGCTAGTCGTAAACACGTGAAACGTAGGTTCATATATAGTGTGTTAGTTAATGATAGCCGTAATTTCAAGAGAGCATTCCGGGAGCCAATTTTTTTGTAGAAAAGTTAATCTAAACATGAGTTTCAAAAAGTGTTTTTAAAGATACAGGATGTCAAAGTTTTTTCATTAATACCTCGGAGATACTTGCGCTGAATGTTGTATGAACTTTTTTACTTCAATTTAGTTCATGAATGTGCTCTTAAATTTATGGCCTATTTTTGAGTAATTCTGTATCTAATATTTACCGTCAAATGGCAACTGCAATGTGAAATAGAAACAATGGATTTAGTATCGTTAGGCACGGGTCTATTGTCTCTATCTTGAGGGGAGGGACTTTGGGCTGTAGCTGGGACTGCTGACTGGCCACAATACCTTCAGGCTTGTTCTTATGTCTTTTTGAGGTTTTGCCATATCATGAGTATGCTATACAGAAAGATAGAATTTTGAAATCAGCTGGAGTATTGCTCGCGTATCCACCAGAAACGAGTAGTGCTTCTAGTGAATGCGCTTGACATTGCAAATCACCTCCACAGTCTGGAACATCAAAGGAAAAGGCAAGATGTCCGCAAAAAGGTCTGGTGTTGGTTGCTAGCACGGATAGTGGCGGTGAATTTTGTACCAGAGTGCCTACTCTTCTTCTTCCTCTTATTTCATTCAGAACTTCAAATAATCATATTTCAGGAAATATCGCAGTTTCATATATCAAACATTTTCCAGGTCAATAAACAGTTCATACATTTGTGTGAACCTTGAAAGCAGCTCCATCAAATTGATTATTTTTGAATCCTAGAATTTGGGTGATTATTTCACAATCCATTTTCCAGTTGACGGATTTTTTTGTAATGAGCAACGGAATATGTAAAAAAAGTATCATTTTAGCAACGTTCTGGAACAACTTGTGTATGATAAACATTTAGTCTAGAATAATACAAATACAAGCCTAGAAAAATAGAACCTTTATATTTTGTAGGGTCTCATGTATTCTACATAGAAACTCTCCCATCGTTGAGATCCTATTTTATAATTTTAACACTTTGTTTCATGAATTAAACACGTATTTTTTTTGAAGATAACCTCTCGCAAAAGCTGAAAGCCTATCGCGCTCCAGTAGCGCTGCGAGATGATAAATGTCTTAACTGCGTTTCACTTTATCTTTGAAGAATTGTCATATTGTCAAATGGCTACTCGGGTTACTTGCAAACTACCTAAGTTCTATCATGAATACGAAACAAAAAACCTCAAATCAGGCATTCTATTCATTCTGTCTAGGTAGTCTTCAATTATATTCTGCCATTTCACCCTTTCTACGTATTATTCTATGTAACAGTTTATTGGCAGAATATTTGATGTCTTAAGATGATCTACATACAAGAGGTATATTTCACCTTTTTATGTATTTTTTACATTAAATTAATAACATCGTAGTTTTTTTTTGAATAGCCTCATAGCCAGTACTTTGCTGGCTTAAAATCATGAGGCAATGAATTAAAAATTTCTCGAGAAACAATTTTCATTATTATACGATTTTAGCATCACCGGCATGAAAGATTTTTGGCAGTTATTTCAACCAAAATAGCTTGAATTGGGGACTTTGTTAATGCTACTTACAATGGCGATAATCTTGCCGTCACTATTCGTATTATTGTAATCACTTGACTGGTTGATATTGGTAGCATTAGATGTGTATATTTGATGTTGTAATTTTGCTTAGAGTGGATTGTAAACATTGCAATGTGTAGCACATATATGATATAATATTCTCGTTAATCATTCCATTTGAAAAATTATTGAATTGAATTATAACAATTAATATTACATATAATTATATAACAGGTATGGTACAATACGGCTTTTCGTAGTTGTTAACGTGTAATTAAAAACATTGCTCATATATATATATATATATATATATATATATATATATATATATTCTTTATTTATATAAATTTTTTTGACTTCAATTTTGCCAAATGACAATGTTCATAACCAAAGAAACATCGAAAAATTTGTTTTCAATCCACCCTAAAAAGTATTTGCATTTCGATCAGTATATCTATATGATCTATAAATGTATGTATATGTTTAAGTGTTGATATTACCAGTATTTCTATTTTTAGTGAATTATACAATATTACTTAATTAGGGTTATCATCTGTGTTTAGGAAAAAGCTGTGAGATTCAATAAATGATTTATTTTTACTACTTGTTTTAGTGCGCACTTTATTCAGAACAGCTGAATGGGAAAGTACCATTTTCGAGTATTCACTCTTGATCTGTCGGTTAAATATTGATTTGAATTTCGAACACACTGTCGCCTATAGAATAGTTATCAACTTAGCGGTGAAGAATTAATAAGCTTGCCAATTGTATACCCTGACTTGTTTGAGGAAGCCATTTGATTTCGCATTGTCGAACGCCCAATACATAGTTGCAATATTAATGGCGGATTGGACTTATTCGCATTTTTTTGATTTTGTTTGTACTTTCTGGAAATGCGACTATTTAAACCATTTTGACGACGAATCTGGTATTCGATCGGTAGTCTGTGCGGTAATCCTTGACCTCTCTTGAACTCGGGAAGTAGGTACCATTCGACTGTTGTTAACATTTTGATACTGAATTACTATTATAGCAGAGACAAAAAGAAAATCGGTTCAGAGATGGCGGAGTTATATTCAAAAACGAAAAAAAATAAACTTCAGTTTTGAACGCTCCTGGTCATTTAAAAAAATGTAGTGTTCTATCGTAAATGACCAAAAACATTAAAATTCTATTCAAATATTAATCTCTAAGCAAATATCACATTGCGTGCGTAGTGCAACGTTATTTACCCGACACTTTTGTCCACTTACTAATAAACACGCCTCTCATATTATAGATACAGAACAATATTATACACAAGTGGCCGAATCAATAGTAAAACGGTACGGAAAATCATACACCTGGGACGTGAAGATCCAAGTGATGGGCAAAACGGGCATCGACATGGCCAGGTCGGTGGTCCAACTGCTGGACCTTCCCATTTCCCCGGAGGAATACTATGAGCAGGCCAAAGAGGAGTTCCGCAACTTGATGCCAGTGCCTAAACTGCTTCCAGGTAATTATCGTCGATTTTGATCGGCCTTTTGGGTTGCAGATACAGAGGGGATATACAAGAGCGTCATCGCTGACATCGCGAAGAGATTCGGGAAGATCTATACACCGAAGATTATGGCGAAGGTTATCGGGACTCCGGAAAGGGAGTCGTCAAGAATAGCAGTGACCGAGATGAAATTACCCATGAGCGTTGATGACTTCCAGAAGGAGTTTAATGAGTCCTCGCACGACCAGTTCCATAACCTCCCGCTGTTACCAGGTATTGCGGCCTGACGTCTTGCATTCTTCTTCTCCTTCACTCTCAGAGTCTGCTCAAGTGCTCATACCTTTTAAAACTACAAAAATACTGACATCACCAAGTATCCCGTACAGTGGCCTGCCCGTTTTCATCTTTACGAAGTTACGGTCCTTCCTAACAGGGTGGACTTCGTCTAATAGCGTAAAGATGCCAATGGGCAGTTACCATTAGAAATGAATGTTATACCACACCCTTACTTGGATTAAGTATATACTACCCAATTGCTCTCTACAGTCACGCCGCCAGCCTATACTGACAAGTCTATGATAAATACGAAACATGCATGTCTAGAGCAGGTCTTATCTATAATAGTGGAGAGTACACTTGAAATATTACTGTAATACAGGAAGTACATTTTTACAACTTTGATTTTGGTGCCTGTGTCTAAAAAATAGGTGCAAAGTTACCGGGGCAAAAAAGTAAATATGAAGTTCAAAAAATACCTAGATGAAGAAAAAATCTCCTGATTTTGAATATCTTGAATTTTTGGGTTGGGAAATCATTAATATCCATATAACTAATAAAATAGATTTGGCAAGGCGGCCTATTATATAAGGCATTTTGATATATATGCAGTATTAATTTTTGCGTAGTTTTTTTCTAACGTAATTTTTAATTTGGATGGTTGGTTTACTAATGTTGATAACACTTCAAGAAATCCTTAGAATTGGACGGCGCTTTGATGTATAGATGGTTTTGGGGAGCAAATTGAAGGAGTACCTCAAGATTCAAAAGGATTTAATTAACAGGAGAACAAATTACAGAGGACAAATGACATGCAATGTTTTATTACCCGGAACTAGACGACGACTAAATGTCACGTCACACATGACACTGGAATGGGCGCGAAGTCACAAATTCATTCCTACAAATGAAACTCTTCTCTAGATAATTGAATGAAGAATGATCTAGGGAAATTTCCCTAGACCTGGCAACCTTGAATAGGCATATGATAGGCTTCTTTGAAAAAATATAAATTAAAATTTTTACTTATTGATTTTTGTATTGCATTTAATAATACAGGAACAATTCAGAACATGCACTATTAACCTGATATTTAGATATGCTTACCCAAAAGAGAATCCAAAAATTCAAAAATATACATGTGATTGTTCAGTGAGGTCACATACTAAACCGTTTAAAATTGCTGCAATTTAGTTTTGTCGATTCAAAACGCAAGACTGAATCTTTCATAGTGAAGTTGAAGGACGTTAATGTATAATGCCATATTTATTATTCGGCAAATAATAATGACAACTTGATAGTACATTCCATCAAAATTTTCGTCGGAAAACGCCCTTTTAAGTAATATGAATTGTCCGAAAAAATGGAAAATGTTACATAGTATAACATTCAACCGAGCAGATATATGTGAAATTTATCACTAACTCTTTTTTTTGGATGGACATTAAAATCCTTGAATCACAAACACCCTTATTCATATCCTGTTTAGAAATTAGCCGCGTAAATTTGTAATTTTAATATCACATCATTATTTATCATCTAATGACGGTGACATAGGTTATCTGTTCAATTATTTTAATACATGTTAATTGGTATCATTTCAACATTTTAAGATAAAAGCATTTTTCCCAGCAGATGTCTAGTTCGGAACATGTTTCAATCTGTTTGAGAGTTCATGCAATATACAAAATATTATCTCTTGAATGTTTGTTGAATATATTATTGATTATGCTTACAGTCCTCCAAACTGGGTTGGATGAACTTTTTTATTAATATGTGCCCCTGAATAGTTTAAAGGTGTGAGCTAATTTTTGCATCCGGTTTCTATGATTATCTTTCTGTCAAATCGCTCTCTTCCGTATATATATATATATATATATATATATATATATATATATATATATATATAATTATATATATATATATATATATATATATATATAATTATATATATATATATATATATATATATATATATATTCTCTATTTTCAAATCTAGTAGGTATATTTTAGTTTTCTGTGGTTTATATTAGTTTATATCTCTGGTGTGCTTCGCCTTATTCTAATGATTTAAAACAATTTTATCTGTGAAACTCGTGAGCATTTACAATCTACATAATTACTGAGAAATATATTTCTTATAGCAACTTTCAACTTATTTATTTTGATAATGAATATATTAATTTGAAACTGTTGAACATGTTTTAAATTAAATTGTTTACTTGGTTCACTCTTACATCATTCAGATAAAAATTGTGTATTTGAACACAAGTTTTGCAAATAAGACTCTCTTTTCAGTGATGCATTTCGATTTATATATTTTTTTGGATAACACAATTTTATCCACATCGTTTACGTTTTTTTAACTTTGATTTCAATAGAGGAGTAGAGCGATATAAAACAGTCGTTTTGTTTAAATAAAAAGGCTGATTTCGGACTTCCATTGTCTATAAAAAATTTTGTGTATCACAACGTTTTGATTGATATAAAAAAAATTATAGACAATGGAAGTCCGAAATCAAACTTTTGAAAAATCCACCTTGTCTACAAGCAACAAATATGATGATTTTTGTCATCCTTGACTTCATGTTGCCCCCCCCCCCCTTGCATATGAAATATAGAAAATATACTCTTAGCATTTCCTCATGCTTATACTCAACCTTTCCGAACTCTAAAATTCTTACTTGAATAAGGTAGTTGAACTCCATTTTGATCACAAACATAATAAAACCTTTTCAGGTGCTGACAAGTTAATAAACCATCTGAAGTGCATAAGAATACCAATGGCAGTGGCCACTTCTTCTCACTGGGAGAGCTACGAGTTGAAGGCTAGACCACACAAAGAGCTGTTCAAAGCTTTTAGCCATGTAGTTTGTGGAGGCGATGACCCCGAAGTCAAACACGGAAAGCCTAAACCTGATATATTTTTGGTGTGTGCGTCCAGGTATGGTTAATTTAGACAGTTACGACTTTCTATTCCATCTTTATGAAGTGGACATGGTACAGCTTTTGTAGTACGGCTCCAACGGTCATTTAGTCGTAATGATGTTTTTTCGGGTCAGTAGTACACTTTAGAGAAATTCAGAATAAATAATGATTCTAAAACAGTTTCGAAATTTTGTCAATAATAAATATATTTTCCATATTTAACTTCAATTCAGTGAAAGTAAGTAAATGGCTAATTTTGTTGCATAACTTAAGATAGTTCTTCCACTGGCTACATTGGTAACGAGTCCTTATTTTTATACTAGCAGAACGCCGCACCGAGCTGCAACACTGCATTCCCGCTCTCCTTGTATTTTCCTTGCTGTCTCATTGACTGAATTGACTCTTAAGCTCTTAGCGTTCGGACCAACATAAATTCAATCTCGCTTTGACAGTTGCTGTTGTTCTTCGTAAAAAAAATTTACACAATGTCGGAGACTGTGCGATTTAAGTTACGGTTCTGGGAAAGCAAGTTTGCAGGATGAAAAGTGCTCTAGATGTTCTTCCATTATCAACCGTCTTTAATCGCCTCTCACTGGCGGACCGAAAGAGGGGAACAGTGTTGCCATAATTTGTAGTAACACCGAAAAGTGGTCTACTTTCTCTGTATTTATTGTAGAATGAGCTTTATTCAGGTCTGAAATCTTGAACCTCAACCTTTTTACTACAGTACATGTATAAGTGTTGCAACAACTACCTCAGAATGAATTTAAATTGTCTGGAGAAAATCTGGAATAAAGTGTTGTGATCAATTACAGGTTTCCTGATCAACCAAAACCCGAAAAGTGCCTGGTATTTGAGGATTCTCCAAATGGTGTGAAAGCTGCTGTTGCTGCAAAGATGCAGACTGTCATGATACCTGATGAAAATGTGCCTGATGAGCTCCGTAAAGAGGCTACAGTTGTTGTAAAGTGCCTGAGTGATACACCTTTGGAAGCATTCGGCTTGCCGAACGTCGAATGACGAATTTGTGTGATGTGTATGGGATCCTAGTATGAAAGTCATTGTATAGTTTTTTATTTATTAAAACAAACAAACTTCGAAATATTGCTTTTTTTCAAGCCACATGCATCTTCAAGTTTCAAAAATTTATTAACTTGCATATATGAGGATTGGCATTTATTTGATACAGTCAAAAAATACAGACTAGTATTTGAATTCGTGTAATAGGTATTGCCAATAGTTATTTATGGAAAGCATCTACTTCTCAGGAAATTTAACAGTCTTACATGCAGAGCAGTGCTTGAAATTCAATGATTGAAAGTTCTAACTACAATATGTCACCAGTCTCATTCTATTTGACATGGAATAGCTGATCAGGCTGTGATGCTTTTGAGTAAATTTCATATATCTTCATTTCAGTATTAACTATTGAACAAATTTTGACGTTTACTAATTGAATCACCTAGATGTAACATATAACTCTTCAAATTTGCTTACTTTCAGCTTAATTGTGTAACCAGTTAATTCTTTAAATGTAAAATAGGCATACTGGAAAAATGCAAATGTATTTCAACATTACAATCTGAATAACTCATCCGTCATTTAAATATATTTATGAGATTCATCTGAAGAACATCAAAATACTGAGTCTATGAGCATGTCTTTATTGAACAAAAACAGTAAAATACATAATATCACTTTTCCCATATTCTGCTTATACAAATTAACATTCCTTTGCTGCTGCCGATATCCTATTGAGAACGTCACTTGCTGATAGATTATTCAATGTTACTGACTTTTCCTTGCCTTGTTCTTAAAAAAAAAGTTAAAACAATACAGATGCATACAATAAACAAATTACATCTTACCATATCTTGCCCATAATCTTGGTTCAACTCCAGAGCATTCTCTGATCAGAATTGGGAATTTGGGGTTGGTACTTTTTAACGCAACATAGTGCTTTTCGATAAATTCTCTGGAAAATCAATTTTTTATTATGTAACATAACCTCATAACATGTTCGTACCTAACGCCTTTACTGGCAGCACCTTTTTGGCATAAATGGATTCGCAGCTCCTTGAGAGCAGAACCAAATTTGATTGTGGGGGACATTTTGAATAGAAAAAAATAATATTTCTAAATTATTCAATTCTCAAACTACAGCACAATGAATTATGTAAACACAGCCAGCTGATTGACAATTGACAACTTCATTTAGCATAACACAGTAACACAGAAATGATTGAGTTGTCAAGTAACAGAGTAACAATGACGATAGAACACTGATCTATCGTTGTTGGTTTATACAGATGTGCCTGTTTGACTATAGACATAAATGAATTTATGAATGAGATGCCAGGTCTTCAGTTGTTCTATCGTCATTGGACGAGCCCTCCATTTTGTTAACAACATAACAACTCTGATTTTCTTGGTAAGGTTGGTGTCATTGTTGGTAAGGTTAAGGTGGTATCTGTATTGTAAATTGTACTATTTTAGGTTATGAATTTTGTCAGTTCGTCAGTTGTGTTTGCTTTCAAATATTCAAATATAGTATATTTAGAGAATGGACGAGACGGCGATCGAAGAATTGGACCTTAGCGATGCAGAAAGCTTCGAAGAGGTTCAGCTAACCGCAGCTAAAGTGATTGAAATGATGGAGGAAGCTTGGGTGAATGAAAAATTTGCTCCTGAAATTTTGCCGCATAAGATGGAAGTAGTGGATTGTCTTTTGGGACAGATTGCTTATATGGAAGAGAATTTACGAGGTCTGGCCGGTACAGATTTCAGACAAAGTATACATCAGTTAGAAGTCGACAGACTCCGCTTCCTAGGTATGTCTGTAATAAGCTTCTCATAGTTCTCATATACTGAAAAACTAAATTTTATCAACTTTCTTGTAGTATCCAGTTACTTGCGGACCCGATTACAGAAGATAGAGACCTATGTTACTCACATTCTGAAACAGGAACAGCTGAGGCATGAAAACAAGGAGGACTTGTATCTTTCAAAGCAGGAACTAAAATTTGCTAAGGAGATTGCTGAAGGTATGATGTTTCTTTTATTCACTATTTACACAAACTGAAATAATCTTGGTTTAATAACTTGCAGAAGGCCACTGAACCTTCATTCAATCTCCAGCATATTTCCTTATTAATAATTTATTCTGCAGCCTACCTGTAGGTGTGTAGTTATGTTTGTGGAATGTAAATCTCTTGTCAAATTTATCAGAATTGTATATCTTAGTCCTCCTTATCGCTCTCATCAACGAACATTTTTCAGCATATTCATTTTTTTCATTGTAATGCAGTGTTATCTTTTTGCAGCCCTCAAAAATAACTTTGACGGCCTTTTGAGTTTCTATCCGGGCCTCCCGATGGAGGAGTGGATGAGCCAACCAGTCCAACCCAACATGCATTCATTTGTCTTCTTAAAGTCGAAGAAGGACGTGAACGAGGTGGTGATCGATGACGGCACTGATGCCACAGCTGGGGAGAGTGACCTGGTCGACTTCAGGGAGGGGGCACAAATACTCCTGGCCTATAGCAGTGTTGCGGGGCTCCTCAAAAAGGGAGACATCAAGCTTATATGATTATCTTGGAGAGATCTTTGTTTTCAGTTGCATTTTGAAATCAAAGTTCTAATCAACATCTCTCCAGCAAATGAGCTCATCATGTGGATGTACAAGTTGGAATATGCCAACAAGACAAATTGTGTCAGGTTAAACATAATTGCTTTGACATAACTTTTGCACTTAGTGCTTCTTGTTTTTCACTTTCTTTTTTTATAGATAACCTCAGGCAAAGGTATATAACCTATTGTGCTGCATAAGCTGTACACAAGAATAAATGTCTATTCATGTGGACCTTGAAACACTGTAGATTGTAGCCATCAGGTAATAAAATCCCTGGTATGATATTCCACAACGCAGAGGTTTCCCAAAGGAACAACTTTTAGAATATGCTTGTTCAAGGCATTAAAAGCACAACCTATAAAAAGAAATGTTGCTGTAAACTGGCTTCGCACTACTGCGAAATATTTATTCACATGTTCTTCTATATCAAACTGTAGCAAATCGGCTGTCACTAATTTTTCAAAAAAAACTGCTGTAAAGATTTGGGATTTTGCGGACTTGTCCCCCTATTAGTTTATTGTCACAACAACACAACAAATTTTCATTTATGCATTCATATATTTTATTGTTAATGTATGAATTAGTTAGAAGTTAAAACTGTTGTATTTTCAATATAAATATATTTTTGTACTATTTTAATTCTCTGGTGGGTAAAAGTAATGAGTGCCGTCTCATATGGGGGATCTGGTGAGTGTCCAGCTGAAAGCAGTAAATAATAGTTTCGAATCCCTCCAGAGTAGTGAAAGAGTGGTAGATTTTGGAACAAAAACATATTACTTATAAAAATACCTTTATTTGATTAAGTTTTACAATCCAATACTGAGAAGTTCAACTGAACAAACAACATAATACAAATTCATATAATAAATATCTATTCTTATAAGCTATTATCTCTTAATATTGTAGGTAACGATTTACAAATACAAAAACAAGTAACACACCTGGAACTTTAATATATCTTAAAAACATAATTTCGAATGCTATACAAAACTGTATTACTGGCAGTGTGAGACTCCGAGATAAAAATGGATCTTCCTTGAAAGATCACCGACTTTAATGACGAAATTTACTTGTCAATCACATCTTCTAAACATTGTTTGATTTTAAGGAATCGCTTCTTGAATTCCAAACCGCAACCTTTGGAGAGACGGAAGTCCAGCAGTATTTTGCCATCCATCTCCAACAAATGTGCCTTGAAAGTTAGTTGATTCCTGTGACCGTCCACTGTTGATACGTTTATCTGTTTTAAAAAAGATTCCAATTAGACATTGATTAGAATAAACATTAAACATGTTATTTTCAAAAGAAAAAGGTACAACAACCTTGATTTTAAACTGAGTGGGAGACAAGACATGTATCGAATCTAGGGATCGCGGCTTGTTTTCTTGCTGCGTCGCAATTTGTCCAATTAAGGATCGTCGGAACGTGGTTGCTTATTGGCGATTCTTTGATTGGTCGACAATTTTTTTCAGTTTTTTGACGATAACTACACCACCGCTGAATTTATTTAGTAAAACTTCCAGGCTTTGTCTTGACCTAGTTTCAAAGTTTCATTGAAATTTAAAAAGTACTTTCTGAGTTATGGAGGGATCAAGGATGACCGGAGAGACATAAATGAGTGACATGGTTGTTCGTGATTTATACATATGTCACATCAACAATTGGCATGTGAAGTAAAAATGATGGATATAGTGTACTCACCACTCCGCTAGCGTCCGTGTTCCACGTCATATGCAAATGATCCAAGGCTCTGGCAAGGTGTTTAACAGTTTCCTGAGCACTGCACTTTGCATAGAATCGGGTCATACGGCGCACCAAGTGGTGGAAGTTGTCTTTTGTGAGCGGGCTCTGCGTCAAAGCTAACATCAAGTCCTCATTATGTGTGGGCTGTGAGAAGGAGAATCTCTTCCGAACCTGCAACAAAAAAAGTGTCAATGAAAATATTAAGACTTTCCAAGAAGGTTATATGAACGAAAAATTTATGAGGTCCCAGATCTTCATACCAGCTTAACTCGACATTATTTGTCTCAAATATAACAAGTATGTTTACTGTTACAGTTATTTTCAACAAACTAGAATATGGTCAGGTTAGTTTTACCTTCCGGAACCAGTTATTCAAAAATATTTCCCAATCTCAACTATATATGTTCTAGTTGTTATCAAGTTCCTACCTCAGCCAGAGTATGCCGAATGGTGTCCTGTCCTTCCCTGCGTTTCACGACACTGCCATTCCTTTCATGGTCAACAGAGGGCGTGGGTTGCGATAGGGCCACTTGCGGCTTTTGATCAGCCCTACTCCTCCTGGTCTCTTGTTCTGCAATGCCCATTGAGTTCCATCTCTGTTTCTTGCTCGGAGGTAAATTCTCTCGTTCCGAATCGGTATTTGCAGATTCAGAATCCGTCGTATCATCTACAGATTTAAAAAATTAAATAAATCTAATGGGTATTTACTTGCTAATGCTCAAGATCGACTATCACTATATTCAAACACATATGTTTGACACTCGTGAAGCACGATAGAAGCGTATATAAAAGCGTCGCCATCTTTTACCGGAACCTGAACTGATCGAAATAAGGTAGATCCGAAAATAATTGGGCAATTACCCGTTGATAAATAATACAAAAAAATATCAGCATGTCACATTTGATGGCCAAATTCAACATCACCACTACCAAAACAAGCCCCGTCTATTCTGTTCTTATTAGTCGATAACTTAGTAACTTACTCCTTCATCCACCGTTCTAGTTCTCCGACATTTATGCTTTGGTAATCTAGCTTTATGAAATTCAAATCAGTCATACAGCTAAAATTGCCAAAGCAGAACTATCGTCATTCCCATTGAAGTATCTCAAAAATCTAAGAAAGTCCAGACAATGTTAGGTGCGAACTGGACTTCAACCTATGTCTCAAGCTTTTTCATGCCACTAAGGTACACATGTCGTCCTGTTTAGGCATGTGCTTTGAATTCATGCAAATTAATGGAAATCAAATTATTCTGTACCGAGTCAATCGAATTTCAGATGCACTCACCATTATATTCGAAAATGAACCTCATCCAAGGATGCTTCAGCACCTGGTCCAAGGTGAGCCGTTTCTTAGAATCGATATTGAGCATCTGTTTGACTAGACTGAGTGCCGTGTTGCCGAGCTTCGACCACGGCGTTTCACAGAGATAGACGTCCTTTCTCCATTTTACAAATTCCTCATTTGAATCAGTCGGTTCGGACCACGGTAGCTCTACACAAAGAAACTCATTTCGGAAACTTTCAAAGACACTGCAGTTTGAGGTTTCATTTTTGCCTTTATGGTTCAACATTTGAATGAAATTATATGATATACATAATACAGTAACGGTTACATATTTTTATAACTATAGATTATACAAACTGTGGTTTTTAAGCATAGGGACTTGCCACAACCTTACAATGAAAAAACCACTTATATTGAAGTGATTGCTTCTCCATTCTAATTGTAAAATGCCATGTGGTAAAAAATTGGATAACTCACCTCCAGTCAGCATAGCTACCAACACGACGCCACAGCTCCACAAATCAGCAGGTTGTGCCTTGTAGGGCTCAGTCAGAACCTCCGGCGCTAGATAGGGCTTTGTTCCACACCTTGAAACAGTAGTAAGGTATATTAAATACAATCAATTTACTTAGCAGGAACTTTGAAGATTTTTTTGGTATCATTATATTGGGAATATTATTAGGATTTTGACACTGACTAGATGTATTTAACAGCAGTTCCCATTTAGCATCTTATAAAATCTGTACAAAAAATTTCAAAAATTATTTTTTACCTTCATTTACATCCTAAATGATATACCTGCTCAAAAAACAGTCCTATTTAACCATAATATAAGCAAACATCAAAGAGGCAAAAAAACTCACTTTTTATCCAACAATCTTTCTTTTCCTTTATACCTAAACATGGTGGCCATTCCAAAATCACTGATCTTCAAATCACCATTTTGACTAATGAGTAAATTCTCAGGCTTTATGTCTCTATGAGTGATGCCCAAATTATGGAGGTACTTCAAACCGCAGAGTAACTGCTTGGTGTATTGCTGGGCATCACGAGATGGCATACCAATGTCAGGTTCTATAAAAAAAATATAGTGTTGGTTATGTTACTTGATCACATCAATTATATCTTTTTCTAAGGTCTTGTAAACTATAGATGCTCTTACTTGGGTGAAACTATTTAGATAATATTGTAACTCACCAATAAGTTGAAATAGCTCTCCCCCAGCTGCATACTCAAGAAAAATATACTCCTTAAGAGGTTCCTGCCTCCTTCCGTAGTACTTGATAATATTTTCATGATCCAGCATTTTATGAATGATTACTTCTCTATTGATATTTGATGAGGCATTCTTGTATTTTGCATGGTTGATTATCTTGCAAGCAATCTTTTCTTCTGTTGTTCGATGTATTAGCAGCCTCACTCTGAATTGAAGGAAAAAAGAAATGTAAGGTCAACTCATAATCAAGTGTCGCCTTGCCCTCTAAGGGGACGCCCATTGGCAACTTACAAAGTCAGAGGTCCTAACACCTGACTGCCTTTGAGCGACAACAGATGTCCTTTACATCTGCCAACAAGGGTGAACTGATTTACAGCAACATCGCTTGTTGTGTGTAAATACTATTTACAATGTTGCTGCTTCAAGGCAGTCCATCTGTTAGGACTTTGGAGATGAGTTGATGTTGCTATCACACCCTTCACTGGGTTATGTATATACCAACCAATTACTCTTTACATTTAGACTGCCAGGCTGATGAGTCTAGGCTCAAGACAAAACATGCATGTCTATAGCAGGTCTGATAGCAAATTTAGTTTTTTCTTTTGTTAAAAATATACAATGAATGTTGTAAATCGGTTATAAATATACTTTTTAAAAACTATCATGTTTTTATTAAATCACTCCATTAAATAGCTGATTAACATTCTTATATTTTTTAATTACTATGAGATCCAGGCCCCTGGGCGCCAGCCCTAAGCTCCCATATAATAAAGCGGGCTTGGGCTCCAGGCTAGATTTCAATTTAGAAATACTTTAGTAAAAAAGATACATTGCTATCAGCAGTGAAATTGAGAAAGGTGTATAATACGTGTATGGTTGAGTTTTTTTTCAAACTAGAGAGCATGCAGCTGAAATATCTATTGGGGCGCTCGCACTTGACCTATAATCTACTTTATACTTACTCCCCGTATGCTCCCTCGCCGAGTATTGTGTTGTAACATAACCAATCTTCCACGAACGCTGTTGCTTGCATTATATCGCAATTTGATTATGTATTCTGATGAAAATTCCTTGAAAGCTAAAACCCAATTTCAACGCCAGCCGGAATTAGGATTTAGCTCGAAAAACAATTGATTACATCGCCACAATGTCATTGAGAACGATCACTGAACACGGAGTAGGCCGGCCTTGTTAATTTGTTGCAATAATTACTGCCGAACCGTTATTTTAGGGGCATTATGATAAGAGAGCGTGCAACAGCGACTTATCAGACATGTTGCTTCTTGTGAAAAATCGATTTCGCGGGTAGCCGTGAATTGAGATGACCCCGTAAATTTCCTAAAGCGGTTACTAGTTTATCGACAAATAGGGATGGGTATAGTTATAGATGGTATCAACGAAATTAGATATCGAAATTATTCACTATCTAGATCAGCATAAGTAGAGTAGAGCGGACCATGACATAATCATGGATATAAGAAAAAAAATATAAGGCCAGTCATTCATAAATTGCTTGTCGTTCACACGCCGACATTGGAGGTGCGAGGAAGAGGACGAATTAGAATATGACGGCGATCTAAGAGAATTTTTACGTGTTGGACGTAAGATTTGAATTCAAATAGTCTATTTTCGACACACAACGATAAAGTTTAAATCACCAGAAACACTACGGCAAAACAACAGCTGACTAAGCGTTCCCGCGTCGGAAATAAATAAACTCGTAGTGACTAGGGTAGTAGCTGAATAGTGCAATAAGTATCTAGAAATAAAAAGAAAAATGTCTCAGCCCAACTATATGTTATAATGTTATCGTTAGAAAAAGGGAAATAAACTATAATACATATTGTTTTTGTCCATAGAAGAAATATGAATTGCTCATGAGGACTAGATTGATAAAATTTGAGTATATAAATTTCGAGTCTTAAATTGAATTCACAAGTTTTTTAGGTATGGCAACATTGTACTACTACGAATTTTAACGTGTCGCCAAGCAAAAAGAATTGAGCATTACTTTTCTGAAAAGACACAAAAGGGAGTCAACTGGATTGACTTTAAACACCCTGCATATTCATTTTTTATGGCGTGTGGCAATGCGATGATCTGTTTGCTAAGTTATCGTCATGGTCATATTCCGTTTGCTTGGAATACATTTTATGGCGCTGCGACCTTGTATTTTAATTTTATCTTTGTGAAAGACCGAATAAAAAATTGAGATGGTTTTGTTGTTCCATATAGCTTGATGCGACAGGGCTTTAATATTCAATATAAGATTATTATGAAGACTAGTCAGCGTTTTGGGAATAGATGGTCCATGGCATATTCATCTACAAACAGTCGATATTATACGTTCGATGCCTCATCTCTATTAATCATCAAAACTAGATACTTTCCATTTCAACAGAGGGCACTACGTGGCATTTTCATCCATACGTCACGTAGATTAAAGTTAGTTCCAAAAATTCTTATTAATGTACCAACACGGACGTGCGCAGTACGATACGGTTTTAACGTGGTACAAATTTCCAATCGAATATGCGGTGGCATAACGGTTCAACGGTGGTACAAAAATCAATGTTGATACAAAGCCATAAGTTCTGTTTAGTCAGCATATAGAATATAGATGGCGCTGATACCTTAATGACATGATCTGCGAATTAGTCAAAACAAAAAAAGGGCAAAAAGAGCATCCTTTATTGCTATTCATATAATAAAACTACTTTAATCTTCAACGTATCAATGATTGTTACATAAAAAATAATACAATAAATTAGCAACAAAATAAATTATTAATCAAATAACCAGGTTGAATTGCACTATAATTGAATTAACAAGGATTTTTCAAGATAGATTTGAAACAAAATATTATTTTCTACATTCAGACTTTTGTAAAACCTTTTTTGCTGTTTTTCAATAATTTTTGTGATGTTTCTTTGTCACAAATCTATCTTAAAAAAACGTTCGCCTCACCCAAAACATAAATTCATTGAATGCTTCAATAAATTCTATAAAAATGTAGATGCACACAGTGCAAACGATATAAAAAGAGGCACTCCTACCAGAAAAATAGACTGAATGCTGTGTCCATAACTTGTGATGTTTGATTATTGTGAGGGAAGACGAATTTCCTAGGTCTGAGGATATAAGAACCTAGCAATAACTGGAAGCGATTGAGATTTTATAATGGGCCATCTTCCCTGCTCTTATGTGGATATTAAACAAACTAATTAACTTCTCATTTTACGTGTAAATCTGTTAAATTTCAAAAGCATTTCCGAATCTCACATCACAAGTTTATCTTTATTTCTGATAAAAGCGGCAAATGATTGTTTTTGAGGATACAAAAAACGACGATTCATCAACAAATGCAATAGCAGATGTATGATTTGAGCCAGTCGGAAATTTCGAGACTAAAAAACGACAACATCCATCAGTGGCTCGAAAAATACACAGTCGAGAATTATACATTTTACAGATTATGTTAAACATTCAATATCAAAAAGACACCTATCATCGCATTCTTCAACTAAAAAAATGAATTGAACGACAGTCTTCCAAATGACATTAACTAGATCAGTCACCAAAAAATCGAAGGGTTATTCATAAGGTACGCCGTTTTATACAAAATAATGAAACGCTAAATACGGAAAGTCAAGTTATATGAATGAACCTACCACAATACCACATCTTTCATTGATATATTATTTACATCATTTAAGTTAACTGAAAAATATCTAATCAATATGTGAGAATGCTGCCTTTATCACAAATATATTTGTTGCAGTTAACAGCAAATACCAATGCAATGACGCTGCTGTACCTCGAGATACGAATGACGCGCGCAGTTTAAAATTCAGAAGAATGGCTTTCGGAGGAGAATTCCGTTTAACATCATCCGCACTCTGCAACGAGTTGGCTCAGTTAGCCAGAGCGTCCGAATGCAATCGGAAGGTGTGTGGTTCTATCCCGCACTCGGCCATATTTTCGGATGCGAATTTTGTATCAGCTCCCATCTTATGGAAACAGCTAGGACGTAATTGTCAAAGTAGAATTAGTTCTGAATCAATTCTAAGACCATTCCTAAAGAAACAGATTTAGTTTGGAAGCGATTCTAGGATGGTGAAAACAGTTCTCTCTTCTCTCAAAACTGGTTCGAGAACAGAGATAGGATAATCTGTTGAAACAAAGCTATGTAGTCTCGAGAAATCGTTGGTCTAAGAAAATACAGCAGCCCTTTTTGTAATAATACCACATTCAAGATTTTTTTCTTCCAAACTGAATTTCTAGGAATACCTTCCAACTTCGTCCATCGTCATCAAAAAGATATTATCGATTACTTCCTTTGAAGAATATCTTTGCAAGAAAGTTATTTTTGGAGACCCAACTTATGTCTGGTATGATAGCACACTTTACGCAAAATTTCATTGAAATTGAATCTCCAAGCATAAAAAATATCAGGCCGGTTTCTCACGTTGTTTAATAGCACACTCATGAAAAGTATACACCAAATTGTATTTATGCTTCACGCAAAGATAAACGTAGGTAAATAAAACGCCAAACTTGAAGATCGTTGATTACCATCTTGTTAAGATGCTTGCTGAATGGAACAGTCTGCAAAATCACCAAATTGACATAAAGCACAGTTTTTTGGAAAATGTAATCTAGTTTAAGTCGCTGACCACAGTAAAAAACATTTAGTGGGGCATTTTTTCGTGTTAGCTAGTGCACTTAACCATAGATTTGTACTAAAAACAAATTTTATATAAAAGAATAAGGTTGTTAACTTTTCGCCTTAGCACGAAGTCGTTATACAGCGCGTTTTTTTTATTAACGAGAAAGTAGACCACTGTTGGGTGTCACTACGAAATGTGGCAACTCTGCCCCCTCTGTAGGTCCGACCAAGAGCGGCGAAAGGAAATTCTGACAGTGCATAATGGAATAGCTTCTGGAGCACTTCTACTTCCGGAACCGACACTTGAACCGCACAATCTTCGGAATTGTGTAATATTTTTTACGAAAAACAACAGCAACAGTCAAAATGAGCTTTAGGCTATGTTGACCTGAACGCTAAGAGAAATCCGACAGCAGGAAGAGAAAAGGAGGAAGGGAATGCAATGTTGCTGCTGGCATTTTTTGTAATCAGTGAATTACAGCAACAACTACTCACATATCGCTTAACTATATATAAAAATGAAATAAAGAATTTTAAGGCAAGGTTTTACAATTTTTATCTGCATGATGGAAATCTACAATCTACATGATTATTGAATTTTGAGTTCTCAAACCCAATGAACAGATGTATGATGAGATTAAAAGGAATTAGATCTTTTTTGGTGAATTTTTTATATCACATCTTCCAAAATGGCAGAATAATCTGCCGTAAAAATTGGATATTTATCAAAACAAAAACTAGTATCTACATTTTTGAAACTGATTAAGGATTAAAACCATTTAGCATTTCTTCTGAAAGCACTGATTCAGATATGCAATTACAAGGTATCCCAATTAAAATGTAACCTTACTATTCAGCACAAAAATGGAATAACTTGTAAAACACTTTTGAAATGTAATGCATAAATAACTTCCGTCCTCTAAAGCTTCTAATACCCCGACAAGGCGACTGTGTATCTGGGTCCAAAGTGTTACATAACTGCTACTCTGTCACCAATCCCCTGTTCAAAACTACTTCAGCTTTTAACCCACAGACGCTTGGCATAAGTCAATGACTTCACTTCTACTAGTTGAGAACACAATTAGATTACAGTTCATCACCTAAATGTGCAGCACCTATTTTACCTCTTCCTCGGCCACCATATAAATGCTTTAACATAGTAGACGACGGTATATCTGAGTCTAAAGTCGAAGCCGTCTTCGAGCAGTAGACGTCATTGAGACTTCATGCTCACCAGCTTACGACTCCGCGCTCGAACTTCTTGTCTAATGTTTGTGTATTCAAACCACAGCACGTTTGGTATTAATGTTGTGTCTCGCAAGAGGAGCATCTCAGAAATTTTCCTGCAAAAAGTTAAATTCAAGTACAGGGTTGCAACTAGAGATCTACCAATATCAATATTAGAATATCGCCCCTCTTCTATAGCTTCATTTATAATTAATTAAACTTTCAAGATAATCAGCAGCTCTGCCATTAATGTAAACTGATACAACTGCATATAGCAATTATAATGCAGTAGTATAATCTGTTGAAGCAGGATTCTATTCATAACATGTATAATTGCTAAATAATTCTCACTCCAAATTTACACAGAACTTAAACAGGTAATTTAGACTTATGCATCAAACCTCTATACAATAAAATACTTACCATGAGACCACCTGCGGGAACATGGGTGTTAGGACAAGGTAGGTGAGTGCAAACCACAGTGTGGCAAACATGATACCCACTAAAGCTCCACAAAATACCTGCCAAGAAGTATGGTAGCCTAGATATATCCTGGCTATACTCACTAAAACTGCCAGTAGGGTTGAAGATGATATAATCAGAAATTTTGACAAGTTCTCTATTATGGTATTATTGTTCATGTGGTGCAACCTAAAATCAAAAGCATGGGTTAATCAGATTCTGAGGATTACAAGTACTTACTTGCCTTTTCCGTAAGTTAGAAGCTTATACACTATTCGCATTTTGAAATCTGGAAAAAACTGGCCCTGTGTGGGATTGGAACCACACACCTTTTAACTGCCGGTTGTACGCTCTACTCAACTGAGCTAACGGGGCACCTGTCTACTCCGTAATTGTGGTCGGAGATGTTTACTAATCCAAACACTGACCCTCCTGTACCTCTAGATATAAAGAAGCGCAGTTTGGAATTCTGAAGAATGGCTTTCAAGGAATTTCGCTTAACAATAGCAGCGCTCGTCAATGGGTGGCCAAGTTAGATCAGTTGGCCAGAGCATCCAACTGGCAATGGGAAGGTGTGTGGTTTGAATCCCGCATTGGGCAAGCTTTTTCTGGATTCCAAAATGCCAATTATTATCAGGTTCTCAGAGTTTAAAAAAATACTTAAACTTCTCAACAAAAAGAAATTTAATGATTTTATTTATTATTGTGTAATTTGGCAGTTTGTTTCATTTTTTTCAAAGTTCCTGTTCAAAAAATCATAATCATGAACCAATTGTAAACTTAAACAAATCAATGAAATATCATATTTCACTTACCTAATGAATACAAAATAGAAAATATAAGTAGCAAAAAACCATGCAAACTGAGCATGTGAAGATGGCATGCCATATTCTACAGTGATATCTGTCCTTGAAATGGGTCGTGGCTCACAGATTAGATGTTTTAGACAATAGTTCAAGATTTCTGAGCATAATGTGCCCAAGAAAAATGTTATCTGTAAAAGAATAAAATGTTTAGAGGACCACCCAAATATTTAAGTTTTATTCTCAATGTGGGGCAACAACAATTCTAAAGGGCTAGCTTATTTGAAATTATGGTACACAATGATAGATTGATATTTTAATTTTATCATAATAGTGAAGAACATAAAGATAATCAATTTTGTAGATTGTAGACACTCTTACTTGGTGAAACTCTCCTATCATGTAGATAAATAGTTTTCACACAGTTTCACAAATAGTTTTCACAGTTTCACAAATAAAACTCTTTCTTTTAGTGACGCGTTTCGATTTTTATTAATATCATCATCAGACTGTCAGATTTGACTTCTAACAAGGCTACCCAAATTACTTGCCAAATAATTAAAATAATTAACTAGTCGTATCATGGATACAAAACTAGAGCTATCAAAACTAGCATACTATCTATCCTGTCTAGTTATTTTTCTATTAAATTGTTTTCATTTTTTGTGTCTTTCTTAGGGGACATATTTTTTTGGCGATTGCATTTACACTAGTTTTAAGGGTAACCCCTACAAAACCTTAACCATCGCCGTCAAAACGTCCTTAAGATATTTCATGTGATAAACAATTTAATTTAAGATATTTTACATTTTAAGATATTTTATTCCTTAAGCTATTTAATTCTTCTTAATACATTCCATAACTTAATATATTTCAGTAGTAAGTAAACTTAGAATACAAACAGTTGGAAACTTATAGTACTGTACAAAAATTGAGTTTAAAAGATCAGTCTGCTCATTTACTACAATGAAGTCAGGGTTTCACAGATATTTCTGAATTTCTAATGTTTCCATGAAGTTTAAATCATGTATTTTTGTACAAGTATGAAGTAGACTCATCCTATTGTTGTTAGAAGTCAAAACTGACAGTCTGACAATGATTTTAATAAAAATCGACGAAACGCGTCACTAAAAGAAAGTTTTATTTGTGAAACTGTGTGAAAACTACACAACTTTTTATCTACATAATCCATTTTGATTTTTTCATATACATTTTTTTAGAGGTGGGTCAATGTGGTTGTGGTCACTTGGTGATAAGAATGAAAATATTTAAATTCTTCAAAAAGCCTAATGGAAATGTGTAGCAATTTCAATTCTTGTGAACATAATAGACCAAATTCTGTTAATCGACCCATACAACTAATTCCTCAAATAAAAAACAACCACTGTACTTACTGTATGCAGATCCCTTCTGAAAAGTATTAATGCAACGAATCCAGAGCCTATTCCAAAAGGTGAAAGGCTTATAAACGCAAAAAATTTCCCTAAAAGGTCACCTATAAAAAGAAACAAGAGTTAAACAGGAAAACTGTGTCAAGTTTACAGACGGCCAATGAGACGGTTGATTTATCGGGACCTTACCTTTGGGGTAGTAGACTAGCGTTAGCGAAAACGGAATCCACTCGGTTGTGTCATAATTTCCCATATTATTAGGAACATTCATTCCGCCACCAGCACCATATGTAGCCATTTTGCATTATGTATGAGGCGAATTTCAAGATCGAGGCTGTTCGTGTTTTCAATTTTCACATCGATGTCCACGCGTTCCCCTCTTTGCCAATGCAAATCACAAAAATGCAAATGACTTTATCTACGATGACGGAAGACATCGCAGCATAACACTTGACACGGAACAAGAAAAAAAGCATAGATGGAAGAAGCAAAGAATGAAAATAATTAGTGACAACTAAGTCAGGCCATGATCATTAGACCATTAAGTTATGGTGGAGGAGATTGAACTAGTTCCAAGGTAACTAAACGTGTGTCCATTATACGCCACAAGCTAAGTCAAATGCTCCTTTTGACGTACAATAGGCAGTACCAATTTATTTTATCATTGGTAACATGGTCGGAGACCAAATGACCAAAGCATTATAAACAAAGATCCAAGGAGCTTCCAGGCCTACGCGCTTTTAGCAAAGCTAATGTTTTGACCATAAACAGTAGTGTTTATGTGTGTATTCCTTATTGCTAGACACTTTATGAATCATCATAACTTCTGCAGGCAGGAAATCTTGAAAAAGGTGTATTGTTCTGCTCCCTAAATCTTGGAACAAACCATTAAGAGTCTCCGTGGTATGGAGAGTATAGGTAAGGAGCGCCGTCTCATATAGGGGATCTTTTGAAAAGGTATCCTGCTGTAAGCAGTAAATAATAGTTCTGAATCACTCCAGAATAGAGCTACAGTAGCAAGATTATGGAATGAATTCAGCAGTTGTAGACGGAGTTAAGTGCGCTGAGTTTAAAAATTTTATACTTTTGGTGAGTAGAGTAGTTAATACAACTTAGGAGTATCCAGAACCTCAACTACGTACATAGTCCAAAGCATTCTTTCACACATGATGGAATACAAGGTCTTACCTATTTTGAGGAAACAGTTCAAAAATTCTATTGATCATGGTCGTCCAAACCCAGGGGGCGCAGGAGGTTACTGAGTCCATTGTGATTGGAATGGTTCGGAAGGGGAGGTATGAAGACGGGAGGGGGGCTGTTTTTCTGCCTATGGATGCAAGCCTTAGCAGTAGCAGGCAGTAGTTCTACAATTAGATGGGAAGACTACTCCGAAGATTCATCTACCAAAATCTTTTGCTACTGATTTAACGAATGCCCTTGGTCGGGAATTGGGAGGAGGATCACTATTTTCTCTTATGTTTTTTGTTGCATAAAACGAGTATTCTCACGGGCTATTTCTGGTACCATAACTGCCAAACAACGTATGTTTTGCCACCTGATAATATTTTCAATGATCGAGAATAGACCTATTGTACTTATTCTAATTTATGGATTTAGAATTGATTATTGACACATGGGAAACATAATAAAGGTATACGAATTTTAACATAAAAATTCGTATTACTTTTTATTTTGAAGTAAAAAGCAAACAACTCATTCTGATTTGATTTCTATAATAGATTTAAAAAATACACCTGGTTAACAGTTTGTATGCGAGTTTAGGTACCTTTTAATTCATTGTTATTGTTTTGTCCGGCTCGCTTTTAATTGTGTTACGTCGTTTTTTGAATATACAATTTGTGAAATAAGATGTATAGTAGAAAAATTATTGTTTATTTAGGAGCAGGCTTAAATTTGAGATATCACTTCTGGAAAAAATTATATCATAACTTGGATACGTTGGACACTTCATAGACATCTAACGAGATTAGATTACTACATTTTAGCGTACTTTTTAGATTAATGATTGTTTCGATAATGCATGTATTTATATATCGTATGTATTGTATAAAGTACTAAGGAAATTGATTTTCATCACTATGAGCTCTATTAAGGATTATTTACTTTTGCTGATCATTCTTTTGGGTATGTATTAGCTATACCTAAATCCTTTGCTTTTGAATTCCGTATTGCGATTTCTTTAGTTGGATGTCGTTCCTGGTGAATTTAGAATCAAGACAACGAAAATTTTATAATTAATGTCACCTGAACAATATATTTTATATCGTAGCAAACTTAATTAGTATCATGTTCTAGTCAATTTGGGCAACGTTAAGTCCGCTAAATGCTATGCATGCACCTCTTGGGAACAAGAGTGCCATGGATTACAGAATTCGGAAACTTCCCCTTGGATGGAATGTACTGAACGATACGGAGGACCTTGCGCCCAATTACATTTCAATAATACTGGTGAGTACATCTGTATACTAACATAACTAATAGTTGTGAAAAGCTGTAAAGAGACTGAAGCTACATTTATATTGAAGTATCTAATACGGTAGCTCGTGTGTGGAAATGATTTATAAGTACTTTTGTCAATTATAACTACTTAACGAATTCTTATTTCCCTCGAGTATTTCATTCATGTTTCATGACATATACGTCATCACGAAAAACCATTTCCGTCGCTCTTTCTGTCTGGTGATTATTGCCCCTCCCCCCTATGACTCAGAAGGTAGGTACTTTTTAGATTGTGGTGAAATGTTCATGTTACGTTACTACTGTGCAAAGGCCAGAAAGCCTCGATATTTTCTAAAATCTGTGAAGTGGCGAAGGAATTATCGTCAAGTAATAAGAAATGATCAAACTTCGTTCCTGGACGATCCGTTGATCGTTTAAAAAAATGGGGTGTAAAATTGGAGGTATGAGGGGAGGGAGGGTTAAAATATTTTCATCTTCATCATCACTTCATCATACTGTACAGTAACTCACTTGTACATAGCAAGGCATATATGTATTGTCAGTAGCGAGACGGCGTACAGTGTTGCCAGGTATCATACTGCTACTGCTCATATCACATTTTTGAAAGATAAATGATGAATTACCTAATCTAATCTTCTGAATCGTCTGACCTATATCCAAAAAAAGTTATTGCATGTTCGCCCTCCTTCCCAATAAAACAGCAGCTGGACGTTTATTTTGATCATAAATCAATATAATACAATTTTATCATTTGGAAAATCAATTGTAATGTAATGAGAAAGCAGACCATTGCTGGAATTAACATACTGCATCGCTGTGGACAAAACCTCATTTCGTCTGTGACGTATTTGCTTGTACATACCTGTATGACTTGATGACTTCATTAATTCTAGCAATATTTCCTTTTCAGTTGGAAAGCTAGCAACAATAAGATTTTGCCTCCCGATGAAAGAACTTCCAAACTGTGACGTTATACAACACAGAGTTACCGAGGAACTGAAGGGATGGACAATGACGAATTGCACTACATGCGAGAATGATTTTTGTAATGGTAACTCTTTTGTATGAACAAATAACATATTTGAAATAATTTATGTAATTATAAATATTTTTGTAACTAATGTTATTATTGTAATTAGTTTTATACAAAAAGCTTTCAATTAACACACTAGTTATTTATTTTGTATTTTATGATGAAAACTCACATCATATTTCAACGAAACTCACAGATAACATAGTATATTTTATATATCTATGTTCGATCAAGTTCAAAGTAGAGCAGATGAAATATTTTCTTGCATCCCTATCCTTCATCTTTCATTTTCTTTTTTTCTTCCTTTCTTCAAACTACTGCTACGGATTGTTGTGACAATGTGACAGACAAAAATGACGAATTGTATGTCCTTGATTATCAGAATAATGGTTAACCAAAAAAATATGTTGACTGGTTGATTAATAAGCACATCTAATAGTATTTTAATGTGAAATAACATGACCAGTTTAGTATGATTAAGCAATTATACTGGATGTGCATGAAAAGTACTTCACCAACACCACTTCTACTAGTATTTTGTTAAATATTGTAAAACAAATCATAACATATTTCCATCCATCCTCGAAGCTACTTGCCTTGACTCGTCTAAACTCGTCCCTTGAACGGCCATTTTCACAATTTTCAGTTGTATGGGCTGTATGGTCGTCGGGGGCGGTATTTAACTTCTCAAAGCCGTAGCAAGTGTCAAGTGGGACATTGTGCATTGTGCTCAAGTAAGTAGATCTATCGTCTGTCTTGTGCTGTTAGATGCGTAGCTAAGCAGTGGTGCAATGCAGTCTGAACAAGGAAAAATTACAGTTAACCAGGCAAGGGAGATCATACCACTTGTTAATAGAACACTGGGTATATAGGCCTCTAACATTAAGTAATATATTGGCATCAAAGCTCAGTAATCACAGATTTATTTGCATTACGCTATCTAGACGCCATTTTTTCGATACCCAACTAAATAAACAAAAGGAACATCTGTGATATTTGTTTCTTTGTTGCCGACCGTGGCGGAATTCCCCTACGGTAGCGGATTTTCAGTCCTTATAGCGGCGTAGCGGCGCAATTACGTTTTCTTCTTCAAAGTAGCGGAATTTGTACCTACCAAAAGGGTACGGTCATAACTCTAAAATACTAAAATACTTTCATTTATAATTTATATGATCCAAATGCGAGAGCAGCGAGCGGGCGAGTTATTCGTAAATTTAATCGAAAGACATGAAAGAAATTAACAGACTTGACATCAGCGTCCTGTTTCAATGTTTCGAAACAGTGTTCCGAATCGACTCACTGCCCAACTCTACTGTTTTGACGGAATGAAGTGAACTGAATCCGTCAATAACATGGGATTCCCAGAGAAAATATAGCAAGGAAAGTTGAATTCAGTTCTATTTATTTGTGTGTGTAATTATATGCTTTAACTAATGTGAATATATTGTATCGTTCGTCGTTATTCATCATGTTACAGGTAAGTTACACTAGACTAATAGAATTTTGTGAAGAGCATTAAATTCAGTAAGGGTGTCTGTTTGGGAGTGCAGTAAAACTTTAAGCAATAGTTGTTAATTTCTGTTGCTTTGTTTTTTTTGTGTATTTTATGTTTTAATTTCTTTTAGTTGAATGTTAAAGATTTGGTATTTAAAATTGTACTATTTTATAGGACATGGACATATTATAATTGTTAGTTATGTATATGTATACATCAATGTGACATGCTATGTGCCAAGTGTATTAACAAAAAAATAAGAATTGTCGCTTTAATTATGTATGCTTTTAGTCTTTTGATTTTACATCACTGATTATTTTTATTTTGAAGATTGGGCTAAGAACCTTTATAAATTATTATAAATTTATTTTCATTTATGTTGCTTCTGTATTTGAACTTCTTGTAATTGAAGAGCTTCTTTAATAAACAATTTTGAAAACGTGAATACTGATCTTATATTTTAATATTACGAAATTTTGATGGTGATTTTTTTTGCCTTGCTATCGAAAATTCCCGACTTTAAACACCGTAGCGGATTTTTTTAATATGTAACAGAATTATCAGCCTTCCTCAATGGTGGGATGCGCTAAAAGGTTGGCAACACTGATTTGTTTTGTGGTCTTAACCACAGCGTCTTAACCTCAAAGCTTCAAAACGTCAAAAGTTGTCAAGCTAATTTTTGAATTTGTATTATTTGTTATTTTGTCGCTCTCGTACTTTGAATAACCTTATATTTTCTGTGGTTTGTATCACGTTTTATTTATGTAGTTGCTAATTCTGTTTTCTATACCCTGTAGCAAGGTTGTAAATTAAACAAAACTTAAAAATGAAGACTGTTATAATGGTGGCAGAAAAACCATCATTAGCAGCTTCACTAGCTAGTATTTTGAGCAATGGAAAAAACTCTTCCAGAAAAGGTATTCATATAAATTTTGCTTAATCAATTGGTTAAATTATTTATTTGCAGGGTTCAATGGGGCCTGTTCTGTGCACGAATGGAATGGAATGTTTGGCAATAGTCCAGCACGTTTCAAAATGACGTCAGTGTGTGGACATGTCTTTGGAGTGGATTTTACCAGTAAATACAACAACTGGGATAGAGTCGATCCTGTTCAGCTTTTTTCGTGCCCAATAGAGAAAAAAGAAGCTACAGCTAAGTTGAAAATGCCTGCATTTTTAGCAGCTGAATCAAAAGGTTGTGACAACCTAGTGTTGTGGTTGGATTGTGATAAAGAAGGAGAAAACATATGCTTCGAGGTGATGAGCTGTGTATCAGGTAGCATGCTTGGAAATGTTTATTCCAATAATGTAACATTCCGGGCACATTTCTCTGCTATTACTGAGAAAGACATCAAATCTGCATTTAATAATTTGGGTAAGTGACAGGATGAAGAATAGAATAAAATAAAAGAAACAGTTTGTGCATTCTGCTGATTCAAATTCAATTGTTCATTTTTTTGGTAGGTTATCCTAACGAGAATGAGGCAAGAAGTGTAGATGCGAGGCAAGAATTGGATTTAAGGATAGGTTGTGCATTCACAAGATTCCAAACAAAATTCTTCCAAGGTAAGCTTTGATTTTAATGAAATATCTGGTTGTGTGCCTCTTCTTGAACCGCCAGACTATGTTGTTCAATGTGTGCAGCACCTGCCATAATCTTGTGAGATCTAATGCCTCCTTTTTAATACTTATACTCAAGTGCTACAGAGTGAGAAAATTGAATATGGAACTTGTTCTGAACTTTAGGGCGTTATGGTGATTTGGATTCATCGCTGATTTCATATGGTCCCTGTCAAACTCCAACGCTTGGCTTCTGTGTGCAGCGGCACGACGAAATTCAGACATTCAAGCCAGAAAGCTATTGGTGCGTGGACATCACAGTAGCAACAAAGGATGATCAACTTGTTCGTCTGGATTGGCAGAGAGTGAGAGTGTTCGATAAAGAAGTTGCCTCTGTCTTCCTCAACACTGTCAAGGATGAAAGATATGCAAAGTAGGTGATTTGGTGGGGTTGAATTATTGTGTATTTCTAACAATACCAGGGATGTGAATGTCCTTTCTGAAGTAGCGATTATACCTGGGCATTAAAAAGTATGATTTATTGATTGCTTATTGAAATAAACACTACCAATTGTCAAAACTGGCCATTTTTTGTTTGTGATAGTTAAAATCCAGGTAATTTACATTCATGTATAGGTACTATATATAAAAGATTTTTTTCCTAGGGTAATAGATGTTGTTTCTAAAGAAAAAGCTAAGGCAAGACCTGTTGCCTTGAATACTGTAGAACTGATGAGAATAGCTAGTTCAGGATTAGGCATGAGCCCTCATCATGCCATGCAAATAGCAGAAAGATTATATACTCAAGGGTATATCAGTTATCCAAGAACAGAGACTACAAAGTACCCTGAAAACTTTGATCTCACGTAAGTAAGTTAATAATTTGGATGTTACATTTTTTCATTGTTCATGTAACACAACTATTTTATAGTTTTTTCCATGGATCTTGTATAGTTCAGCTGGAATTGTCCGATTGGACAATTAAACAAAAATAACTCAATTGACAGAACTTCAATGTTTTGAAACATGGAATTTGGAATGCTTTTTGCTATTATTGCTGACATGTTTCTGTTGGATTGTATGATAGATGCCTGAAACATCATAAACAAATCAACAACTTCTTTAATCACTTACTAATTTTATAAATTTTAATTACTTGTTGCTTGATTTAATTGTGTTTTCACAGTAAATGCAACATAAAATGGAAAAATGTAAAGGAGATATTATACATCCTCATCCAAATAAATTCCTTATTTCCAGTGGTGTTTTGAGAGAGCACAGAGATAGCAACGATTGGGGAGACATAGTGAGAGAAATATTAGCCACTGGAGTCAATCGGCCTAAATCGGGTCATGATGCAGGTTAGTTTTTCAATTCAAAGTATTATACCATATTTCATAAATATTATGTAAGCCTAAAACAACTGCAGATGTTTCTTGATGTATTTTTATTTTTATTATAGAAGATCCTATTGTTAACCTGAATATGGCACAAAATGTTATTAATTAAAAGTCCAAGTGACTTGTTCCTCAGATTATTTCAGATATATATAAGTTTTGCCTAACTTTTTAGGGTATATTCTTTATTGTACAGTTTGAGAGCCACAATGCTACCTCACCGCCGAGTACTAAACTAAAAGTCAAACATCTTTTGTTTCTTATTGCACTAAATTTGGCAATATATACAGATGTTACATCTTGTATGTTGAAGATTTTCTGATGACATTTATATATAGATAAAATTTATATACCTATTCTAGGCGACCATCCACCTATAACCCCAATGAAGGCGGCAACAAGGCATGAACTGGATGCTGACTCATGGAAACTCTATGATTACATTACAAGGCATTTCATTGGCACGCTGTGCAAGGACTGCAAGTATTTATCAACGACTATCACAGTTGTGATAAATAACGAGGTATTCACGGCTACTGGAAAGACACTTCTAGATCCTGGATATACTGCAGTTATGACTTGGCAGGTATTTTTGTGCGAGTCCCATCCACATCTATTTTTTTTCTGGATTTATCTCTCCCCAAAATTGTGTCTTTATTCTCCCTCATCATTTGAATTTTCTGCAAAATGTATCTACTTTCAGGCAATAGAGAAGGATGAAATCGTTCCCAATTTGTCCGTGAATGAATCAGTGCCAATCAAAGAAGCGAAACTCAGTGAACATCAAACGTGTCCGCCAGATTATCTAACTGAATCTGAATTGATTACGTTGATGGAAAAACATGGAATTGGTACAGACGCATCGATTCCTGTTCATATAAATAATATCTCTCAGAGAAATTATGTCACTGTCATAGGTGGTAGGAGGTTGAAGCCGACCACTTTAGGAATTGTTCTAGTCCACGGTTATCAGAAGGTAAGTTTATTTAGTACGACATATACTATCTAATAACAGATGCTATAAAACGTATGAAATAGGTGAAGTAATACGTAACAAAGCTTATAGTTTGCTGCATAGTATGAATTTCATATCTGTTCAACGATCTGTACAATAGAACATCCAGTGTTTCTTTAGCTAGAATTTCATCTGAAGTAGTTGCTTATGGGAAGAATTAAAAAGTAGTAGGACTGAATTTCTGTAGCACGAACGGAGCGGTGGAGGGCGGTTGGGCCACCTGCGCGTGGCAGTGGGGAACCTTCCGAAGAGACCGATATTCCTTCCAGTCGTCTGCGGTCAAGCGGAAAGTAAGCACGTCGATTTTCGAGAAAAAGCTCTGGTAAGAAGTGTCGCCGTGATCCAAGATGAAGAAAAATCTCGGACTGTGTTACGCCATTGAATGTTGTTTCTAACTCGGGAAAGCCGTGACGAAGACCTCCGGAATTATTAAGAACGCCCACGGGGATGCCGCCATGAGTCGCTCAACAGTGTTCGAGTGGAAAAAGGCAGAATAAGCAAGTCAAAGGTCAAGTCCATGCTCATCTGCTATTTTGACCGTCGTGGTGTGTTTCACAGGTAGTTTGTACCTCGTTGACAAACTGTGAATGCCAGATTTTACGTGGACGTGTTTGACAGGTTGCGTAAACGCGTTCTCCGCGTGTGGCCAGATATCGCCGATTCTTGTCAGCTTTACTACGACTACGCGCCGCGCCACACCGCGCTGCTGTTGAGGGCCTCTGAGCATAAAGGTGCTATTTTAAGGACTACTAAAGATTCATACCGATTGGTTCAATGAAAAAAATTTAGTTGATTCAGTCCTACTACTTTTTGATCCTACCTCGTATGTTCAAGTTTAGCCTTTCTATGGACAGTATAGCATATAATCACAAAATAGAAGCTGTTTTCGGAGGCGATTTCAAGTCCACAGTCAAAGTATTTTTCCATCCGCGAAAACGTATCTTAAAAACATTTTCTCCAATCTTCTAAACATAGATTCTTGATTTTATTTCTAAAGGCTTCAGCCGCTTTTCAGACAGATGTAAAACGTAAATCCCATAATGTATCCTTCACAGGTGGAAATAAGAAGAGTTCGTTAGGTGCTATACAGGCAATTACTCACTATTTCTATGTTTTGGCCATCTAAGTCCGAGCCCGAGCAAGATGATCCTTTCTCATGGAAATTCTGTAAAACATGTTTACTCAAATACAAATTGTCATGTACAAAGCGCAATTTCACCATTCTGATTAGAGTTGACACTCATTTTCCAGATATATTAGCCAACATTCTGAAAAGAAAAGGAGTTAATGGTTTGTAAGGAATTTCATAACAAGATTACATTGAACTTTGTTCATTTTGATACAAAATAGCACAAACTGAAATATTATAAATAGTACTGTGGTAATTGATATTTAACTTGCCCAACACTTTAGTAATGTCACAAAACATAACAATAAAAAATTAAAAAAACTATCGGAAATATAAAAACAAAGTATAAGTTATGTATAAAATTCAGTAGTTCTAAACTAATAATACCAGCTTCAAGGTATAATGAATGTGTTCGTATATTCTACAATAAATTATTTGTCTCAAGCTGTTGTCGAACTCTAAAAGATTCTAGGTTCCAATATTGATATGCTGAGTGTAAAATAAATATTTTACTAACAGTTACTAACCATTTAATTGTGAATTAAATAGGTAACCATTGCAGATAGACGAAGAACTAGTTTTACCAACCATGAGATCAGCAGTTGAAAAAGAATTGAATCTTATAGCTTTGGGTAAAGTTGATTTCGGCGCTGTTTTAAAACACACGATAGATATTTTCAGACTCAAGTTCCAATACTTCGTTAAAAATATAGATGGAATGGATCAACTTTTTGAAGTCTCATTTTCGCCACTCAGTGCTTCTGGAAGAGCTTTCTCAAGGTAAGATTAATCACTCTCTAGACCTATCATTCCTGTTGATTTAAGATATTTCAAAATATTTATAACCATTTTGCTGTATAATGAATCAAAGATTTTGAACAATACTTGTTTTATTACTGTAACAATGTGTACTCAAAATAATATAATAATATAATAAAATACTCGAAACATTAGGGATGGGCTTCGTACCGGCATAGAGCCGTCCTTTCTTTATGATTTGCACAAAAAATATTGTCATGTGTCAGAAGCAAGCGCTTCAAAAGAAATATTGTGGCACCGTTTATGAGCATATTTTTACTGCTGATACGAGCGCCCTCGCGACAATATCTGAAATTTTGTATCGACAATTGAAAAAGGGCTTTGCACGAGCATAAAACCAAATAGAACCAACCTTTCTCAATCATTTGCAAAAATAATCGTCCCATTTTCTTGAAAAATGTGCGCTGGAAACGAAATATTTGAAACTCATGCAAAACGTTTTTTATTCTAGGTAGAGGCCAACATTTGTGTGGATTTTCCTTTAATGAACGCTTCTTATTTACATTTCAGATGCGGAAAATGCCGACGGTACATGAAATATATTCAAGCAAAGCCAATGCGGCTCCACTGTTCTCAGTGTGATGAAACATACAGCATGCCGCAAACAGGAAATATAAAATTGTTCAGAGAATTGAAATGTCCATTAGATGACTTCGAACTGCTCTGTTGGACTATGGGCAATAAGGGCCGGAGCTACGTTTTCTGCCCTTACTGTTACAACAATCCTCCTTTCAAGTATGTACCTTTGTAATAAATTTGATGTAATAGCGAACTTGCCTGGAGTAATTTTATTCCTCTTCTTACGGCTAACTGGGGTTCATCTCGTATAATATTATGGTAGAAATTATATTATTAGTACCTCAAAGTAATATAAAACAATCATTTTATTGACGATTTCTGAAATTTATTTTATGGTTGTATCTGGTTTATTATATTCTCCTGGCCGCTAATTAAAACACCACAGACAAAATGACCGAGAATCTTTACATTCTTGGCAGCCTTTTGTGAAATATAGAGAAGGAAAAATTAGAGTTACATTATTTTATTCATGTTAGATTTCACGAATGAAACTGTGACAAATTTGATTTTCTTGCTGTTTTACAATATCTTCCAGGGATATGAAGAAAGAAAGTGGCTGCAATTCTTGCTTGCATCCGACGTGTCCGTACAGCTTACAAACAAACGGGGTTTGTAATTGCGCTGAATGTGAGTATGGCGTGATGGTTCTGGATCCCTCTTCTGGCCCAAAGTGGAAGCTCGGATGTAACAGGTACATTCCTTTAACGTTCACAGCTCATATAATTGCATGTTGCTTTCTTTTCTGTACATATCGATTTATAGTTATTTTAATACAAGGATATACATACATAATTCGCATTTTGAAATCTGAAAACGAAGATCCAGTGTGGGATTCGAACCACGCATCTTCCGATTGCCAGTCGGACGCTCTAACCAACTGAACCAACTGTGTAGCTGGTCTTCGTTACAGAGCGCGGATGATATGTTAAACAGAATCCCCCTAAAGCCATTCTTCCGAATTTTAAACTGCGGGCGTCGTTCGTAAGAGATGTTTACCAACCCAAACACTGGCGCTGCTGCTTAAAAGAGCACTGAGAGTGCACACTGAGAAAAAACAAAGTTCGCTTCTAGAATGCCTAACATGGCAACGTCGCACTGCTGGCGGACATCCTTTATTCAACCTTGCCAATGCGACGTCGCCGCTTTCCATACTCTAGGGATTCTGTAGGCAAACGTAATTTTTTCGCATTGTGTACGTAATATCATGAGTCGGATATTCAGTTCTATTCTTAGATCTCGTCCACACGCTTTGATTTTTATTTTAATTTCTCATCAATCGTTAATTTCGCCGTATGGCTAAGAATATTGATTGAATGATACATTCCGTTCACTCTGTAGTAGATTTCTTTGAACCTACACTTGCGGATCGCTTTTTCAGCACCTTTTGTCAAAGGATTGAAGGAAAAAATAACTTGATAATCTATGATAAGGTTCTCTGTTCTCCTTTTTATTGGCTTGTGAGTAAAAGTTTGGGATTCGATATTGCTGAGATATGAAATTCATCATAATCACTCATAATTTGAATATCATTTTAATCGAGTGATTTTTGATCAGGTGTGACACAATCATCCTCCTTTTTGACGACGCTCTAAAAGTCACTATACTCGATGACAGCTGCGAGGAATGCAGCGCGCAAAAGGTGCACGTCGAGTACAAACCGGACAAATCCAAGCTACCAAATGACGCTGTCGAAATGAAAGGATGCCCGTTCTGCACGCCAGAGTTTGAAAAGCTCGTTGATAGACCGAAGGTAAGCATGCCATGTTTATGGTTCTATAAAGTTTTGATTCGTAAAAAACCCTTGTTGTGTTTTGAGATCCGTCGCGCTTCTTGGATTTAATTTTAGGGTACCTATATGGTTTGTCGACAAAATGTTTACATAACGAAAAATGTTCATTTATGAATATAATATAACATTTCTGGTTTCAACAAGACGGTGCTCCATGCCACACTGAAAATCAAACAATTCAGCGTCTGCAACGAAAATTCCATGGCGTCTAATGTCAAAAAGAGACGACATAGACTGGTTGCCGAGATTTCCAGATTTCACCCCTCCGGAATTTTTTGTGGGCTTATTTGAAAAGCAAAACGGAGCAAAGAGTACATTATTTCTGGCCAATAGGAGCGGATTGATATATCTAATAACTAGTCCAAAAAGATTGCAAATGACCAAATCGAATAAAAATACCCTATATCTGAAAATCAGTTATTAAATGTTTACATACCGACATGTAAGATGGCGCACGCTGTTGTGGAGTACCACAAGATTCATTTTGGGGTCCCGTACAATACAAAATAATAAACCTGCTTCGCAAAAAAACTGTCATTCCTCGTTAAGGCGATTGAAGAGACCGCATCAATCGAAATGTTGTGAAACGCATTTACATTGTGCACAAATTTCGGAAAACAAACTAATATCGCTGTTCCATTTGATTAACAGGTTGCAACTGTAAGCAGGCCTAGGGGTTTTAGAGGCGGTAGAGGTGGAGCCAGAGGCGGCAGAGGAGGTGGAGCCAGACGAGGAGCAAGGCAACCCAGGGATAAAATGGCACAACTTGCTGCTTATTTTGTATAGGATATGCTTTTTGTAATTATGTGTCATTATTCGAATACCTATCATAAAAATATAATAAAAATAACTATCCTAATGATATATAGTTGTTTGATTATATCCACCTCTGAATACAAGTATACGCTCGCCACACTGAAATTGAGATTAATCATTGAGAGACGAAGATGACAAATTGGAGGAGTTTATTGAGCACATAATAATAATAATAATATATATGAATCTTCGTTCAATAAAATTTTACGAGGGAACTGGGGACTGAAGATACCAGAGAAGAGAATAGTCATAAAATGATAATTTTTTGATCAGTTGGTAACTACCACATTAATTACAATTGAATAAAATAATAGCAGTAGTGATTCGAACAATGTTATACTGAATAAAAACATACTAATACTAAAATAAATCACATAATGCCATAAAATGTTTATATTATACTTCTGCTTTTCTTGCTAACCCACCATGAACAGTGAGGATAGTTAGTGTTTGATTTTAATTTTATTTATGTATTTATTTTATTTACCGTTAAATATGCATGATCGTATATGATTCTCCTGGTGGCATTTTTTTTAGTTCTGGTACGACGTAGTTGACAGATATTGATGCACGTGCTATTTCTACATCCCAAAATACGTTTGTAGGAAAGTTCCACTCGTAGTTGTTGTTATCATATGTTATTTTATTGATAATGATTACTTCAAACATATCTTGATCAATTTAATTGTTTACGAATATTGTTTCTTCTTTCATCATTTAACAGAACGGCGTTCCAGTCAAGTTCCAGTCTAATTAGAAAAATAATAGTGTCATTAAATGCTATTAATTTTTTGTCAATCATAGTTTTTAGATTATCATCCCTGCTCACAGATCTTGCGTAGTATGTTGTAAAGATTAAATATTTGATAACACTAATATTGTCATTATTTTATCCATTATATATATGCTCGAAACAAAAATATTATAGCCATTCACTTTTAAGCGATAAGGATTTTGAGTTTTAAGGGTCGATTTGTATGCTCAGTCTATAGTGATTTCTAAGTACATTTAGAACGCGCTATGGATAAAATGGACCGGGATGTAGGGATCACCTCCATAATGATAATTTTGTAAAAACGTCTGTATTAAATAAACAACGATTGATTTTCAAATGTTTTTGGTCGACAGGTTTCCCACCGTTGTTATTCATGATTTTAGATTCATGACAGTGAAATATAATTTGCTGATATTCTTCTTAAAATATTCGGGAACCAAGTTGAATACCAGCAGAGCCATAGTCGACAACTTCAGCAACCTATGACAGTGACAGTGACACTTCATACTGACATGACAACAAACAAAAACAGCTGATTTCGTAGCTTGGTTAATACATAACAGGATCAACATAAAAAGATGAATAATAGAGTGAGTTACTACATTGACAAGTATGGCGTATTCCATAGGATATTTAGGAACCAAGATGTTCCTCTTGCAACAATTCCACAAACTAATCTTGAAGACCAGACACCAAAACCATGTGCAACTTGGCTAAGGCTAATTGTGATGTTCTGGAATGCAAGAGTATTGAAGACAGCTTTCAGGTTTGGAGTTGCAGCTATCTTAATGAATCAGTATGAGAGAATTGGATTTGCTGCTCTTCTGTTGTGCTTTGCAATATGATATTTCCATTAGGTGGAAATCTAATATGTATTGAATTTGGAACACTGAACTATATTATGTTAAGTGATTTGATCATACACATTTGTATTTGATGAGGTGAATGATGCAGAGTTGTGCATGCAGGATGGAGTCATAGATAGAGGGAGCATGGAGCATTGAAAATCAAGAAATCACTGTTACAGTTGGCAGAGTGGCACATAATATGTAAATGTAATAGTTATTATTACATAGTTGTATGCTTTCTCAGTGCTCTTTCTGTCATATGCAAATGAGCTTTATCAGAGATAGGTAAAGTAGACATCAATTTTATAACATGACTGTTATGAATAAGCTTAACTAGATGTGACTTGACCCCTTTCTTTCCAGCCGTTGCTTGATCTATTGTAACAATAAATATATTCAGCGCCCCCTCTCCCATCCAGCTATATATATATATATATATATATATATATATATATATATATATACTTACAGTGTTGGTCATTATTAAATAATTCTGACAGTATGTTATTGTATTCATTATTATTTGATACAATAATTTGGTTAGGTGTTGCTCTTTTCCAGTTGATTTCACCTTAAATTATACAGGTACCAGTGAGAGTGCCACATTATAATGTGCCATCGTTAGTATATTGTAATAATCTGTGATTTAATTGTTAAATAAATGTGTTCTCTATTCTTTGACTGTCTCAGATTTCTTCTTGAAATGTTATATAACTCTATTTATATGTTCATATTATTTTGATGGACTATAGAAAAATGCTATGAGTAAGCTTTGTTTGTATATATTGAAGCGGCCTTTTTATGAATGAAAAAGTGAAAAAAATGGAGTGAAGTAGATGCCTTCTCACAACTTAATATGAATTTTATAATTATTAGAGAAAATTTTGTACACCTTTGAGGATGCCAAAGAAAAATGCATTTAAACGCTAAATCACCTTTTATTGCAGTACATCTGAAGGTGTGTAACCTGACAACCATAAAAAATGAGTTTTATATAGATCGCGATGGACAATCATATAGTAAAAGTGACCTTTAACACTCTCCTATGAAATTTCTTGTCTATTATATTCCATTTGGGTTCACTTGTGTAAATAAAATTGTATCTCCCATCTATCAACTATGCTTACTTCGAGTTGACATGAATGATTCAGAATTATATTATAAACCACAGCTATTGGAAATAAAAATATATATAAAAAGGGTAATACAAGTTTAACAAGTACGGAGAATTATAGGGTTTCAGATGATAGATGAACGTCTACTACTTACGCAAAAAGTAAGCAAATTGCCACACATTTCTTAATTATGCTATATACAAAAAATTTCTGAAAGAGCACTAAAAACATTTTACCTTGAACGCAAATTGCATAGTTGACTATGCTTATATTAAGACAAAACATTTTTTTCAGCATTCAATTATCTGGAAAAACAAAATTTAAACAAACCAAAATATTTTTTTATATAGATCTCTCGCAAACGCAGATAGCATATCGCGCTTCTTAAGCACTGCGCGCGAATGACTGTAGATTGTAATCATCGTGGAACAAAGTCCTTGGTAGCTCATTCCATAACGCCGAGGTTCTCCAAAATAACGACTTTTGGAACAGCCTTGTTCGAGGCGTTGTAAGCTCGAGCTGGTGAGGAAGGTCTGATGAGCTCTTCTAGTACTTTCTGTACTGGCGACTCTTGGAGTTATTATGCGAGATAGCTTGGTCGAACATCTGATAATATCTATAAATCAGCCACCCTTCTTCGATTTTCCAGACTGTGGAGGTCGTTTGCGAGGTCTGGCGCATCTACTAGACCCTTTTGGATTCTGTTGGAAGCTTCAGGCAGTGCTTGGGGTGTATCCCTACACATTCATCCAGCGATGGTCTGATCTAAGCCTTGTACAGTAGTAGTAGATGTTCCGGAGAATATAATTTCCTGGAGCGGAAGAGAACCCCTAGCTTCTGGGACGCCGACCTAGCAAGGCGAGCAACATGATCGTACCATGACATGTTATCGTTGATGTTAATTCCCAGAAGCTTGATTGAAGATGATTCAAGTATTGGGTGTCCACGGCTGACAGACCAGTATGCGACTTCTTTGTCCGGGTTGTCGTCTGAGTCTTCTGCCGAATTTCATGTGTACATACCCATTCAACAATTCTCTCTATGTCCTAACTGATCCAAACAGCATGCTGCCCTCGGCAAAATACTGTATATCGGGACGGTAGTGGTTTGCTGGGTTCCATGCAGGAAATTTTATCCAGATACTTCACAGCATAGGCACACTATAGTTGCTAGGTATATTTTTACTGTCCTTGGGTATAGGTTGTACTCGATCAATCTTTCCCTCCCAGTAGGGAACAGTTCTCGCTGGTAGGAGAGTTTAAATAGTTTGCAAATGACAGGCGCTGCGTTTTAGGAAAAGTGCTGCCAATTGGTCTGGACCACTACTTTTCCTGAGGTTCAGCTTTTTTAGCGCTTTATATCTCGGTATTGAAATCTAATTTCTAGCATCTTCGAGTCCACACTGATCATGGTATAAACACTCATCGTATTTCACTCCTAATCCAATTTTTCTGTATGGGATAACAGTAACATCTATATCAGTCAGTAACAGAAATGAATTCATTCGACAACAGACTCGCAAAAATGGCAAAATGAGTTTACGCATCTATGAGGGCATTTATAAAAATTCTAAATTCTACATGGCTCCTCCTAACACCTTTATCCAAACGAATTAGGTACAGCGGAAAAAGCGGATTCAATCTACCTAACTTATCACATATTATGACTTCTTAGATATTGACATATAAAACCAGTCTATCTGTTTTGTGTGTGAAACCATTGAAGTGGACAAATGTTTCTTGCACATTTTGATCACATAATACGTGAGGGACAAGATAAGAAAGTTGGTTGACGCTTTTTTAAATAAAAAGTATGATGTACTGTAAAAATGCAGCTTTATTCATAATAAACCAAATAATAACAGATGTAACGTTTAAAATAATAAAGATTATATGTATATCTAATAGTTGACCAAGAGTATTAGCGATGCGCGCAATTCAAAGGAGGCACTTCTCTACATTTTATTCATATTTACATTGTATTTTCCCTTATCAACAGAGGTACAGCTAGAGGGGTTTGTTCCGTTTAACAATCAAACAAAAACGTTAACATTGTTCGGCAAACGTTACCATTTACATCTAGAAATTTTCCTCTTTATAATTTCCTATTCATAGCCAAGAAAATAAATAGATTTAGAGCGACTGAAGGATTATGAAAAATATGTGAAAATTCCTATTTAGTCTCTGCTACTTCTGAAACGTTAATTCGGCGCGGTTAAAAAAGTTTCTAATGCAACCCAGCCATTTATCTCACTTCATTAAGCATCTGTTTGTATATTATACTGTAATGTATATGTGAGGCAGTCCGGAGAACATTGTATTGATTTGGAGTGCATTAAGATCTTAATATACAGTGGCCTACTGGACGTCCAGTTTTCTAATTTACGAGCTAGAAGATCGGCAAATTCAGGCTTTGCTCCAGACGACGTTAATCTCGGCTAGCTACTGATAACGCTACTTATAGCTACTTAACGCTTACTGGTAGCTACTTGATGGAGCCAAGGGCAACCGTAGTTAGTCTTAATGAGTATCCATGAAATATGTGGTTTTAATGGACAGTCAAAATAAAAACACATGGAATACAATCGGGCGCGTATTCAGGGTTAACCTATGGGAGGGGTAATGCTCTGTTTGAAATGGGGGAGGGGGGAGGATCACCGCGGGTGAAAATTGAAAATTTGTAAAATGTCAAGATTCTTTTTTTGGGAGGTCACTTGCAATTTACATGTTTATGTGCGTATTTGAACAATTATTTACTGATGGCTCTGACAGTACTGTAATCCACCAAATGTCTACTGATTCATATTCCACCAGTTTCTTTGGTATTTTTTTTGTTCATGGGGGGTGGGGTAATTACCCCCATTACCCCCCTCTCAGATACGTTCTGAATACAATACTCGCACATGTGAAATGTTAGATTTGCTGAAGGTTGTTATTCGGTAGAAAATTCTCAGCTGCAAATTGATATCAAATATATATAGCAACCAAAACCTAATGTTAAGTGCTGAAGACAATATCCTTCCATCCTGATGAAAGGCTGTGGTTTGAAACGGTATGGTCAACGTTAAAACGAATGACTGCTGTTTGTACTCGTAGGAGACTTTCATACTGCATATCCTAAAGAGAATATTCAGATATTTTTCATAATTTTCACAAATTGTTTACTACTACTAATCCAAATAATCTTGCCTGAAGTAACTGGATGCCTTGTTTTAACTTTTCCAAATAATATACGCATAATAAACTGATAAAAGACATTGAAATAGAAACAGTGCGGAAATTTAGTTTGTTAACACAATATATTTCCGTCAATATAAGTGAGGTATCTAAGGAAAAAAATCAGCAGACCTTTGCCTCGGCAAAGCTGGTAGTTTGGAAAACCTAATTCCAATTTGGGCAGTTCTGATATTCATTCCATGATGGCTGAAAAGACATACGCGCTGCGATTTAGTCTGAATAGAGAGATATCGAAGATCTCAATGTGTTTTAAATGTGAATTAGCATAACTGTTTTCAGAAAACTCTGGAATTCTTCACAGGAATAAGATACTACTTACAAATAGATATTATACAGCAAGCAACAGACAGATTAGGCAATGACTGATTAACGCTAGATTTCTTGTCATAGACAATCAATAAGTTTGCTTACATTTTTTGCTATGATATGATATGTCTTTGCAAGTACACAAATTGATGCAGCCACGTTTAAATATATTCGCAATAAAGAAATTAGATTCTCGAAAATCAAACCAGCTTTACATACTCGAAAATTAGAGGAATAGGCAAATCTTTTTTTTTAAGATCTCATCTTCGTAATATTGACAGATATAATTATATAAAATTCCTAAAAAATAACTTCCCTCAGTTCTGAAGTGTACACGAGTCAGCTTTTGTTTCACATTCATTCTTTTCCCATTTAAAATAACGTATCATTATTAAATATACCTATTTACAAAATTAGAAATTGACATTACTGTCAAATCATCGCCTCCAACTGTGGAGTTTTGTAATGCATGGATTATGAAATATCTTGAAAGGATCAAACAGCATTTTGTCATTAATTGAATGCGTGGTTTGGAATTGAAAAGCTATTAATATTCCAGTTAATATTATTAAATGATTTGATCCAATATATCAACCACTTTCTGTGGAAATTGTCGATTTTTCTGTGCAGCATATGCACATATTGAATCCTGACATGTGTGATTATAAAAATGTTGATATATAATGGGCATATGATTCAATTCCTTTTGGAAGGATACCTGCATGTTCAAAATGAAATCGATTTTTTACTATATACACTATTAATTTTCTGAATTATTTTCAAATTTTGCATAGAATTTTCTTTCATGAATAATAATTGGTTGATGAAACTTTCGTTAATAAAGCCACTAAAACATGACGGAGATACATAGTTATGAAGGTGGAAGTTAATAAGAAGGGTCCTGTGGCATTGTCTTGAAATTACATTGCTATATACCTATTGTTTCTTTGCTTTATGTTTTATAAAATGCAAATGAGTACAGTGGTCTTCAAAAGTACATTTATTTTCTAATTTTTATAAAACAAAATTCGTTCGGTACTCATATTTTGTTTTTATAATGGACAAATGGACCCAGCATTTCTAAATATTATCTTCCAAACCACACAAATCATAAAATCATCGAAATTGACCTATAAATAATTTTATAAATTTTGATATTTGTGAGAGCTCTCATTCCTAACAGCTTAATAGTATTTTACTCCGAACAATGTAACAGCGTGAGCACTTTTGGTAACACGTATAACAAGACTTCATAGAAACTGCAAGTTTTTTTAGTCCTAGTTGATTACATTTCTATTACCTTTACAACTAAAGGTGCAGGAACTTTCGTGTTCAAGCAGATTTGTTCATAGTGCGGAAGGTAAATTTGCAGCTGAATAAAATAATAGTACTAAGGCTGATTAAACAGACTCAATTTGTTTATGTTGAAGCACTCTCGTCTAACATATATTAAATATGGTTGTTCTTGATACAACATAAGCTGCACTTCAAACAAAACATCTATTCAGATCAACATGTCCTCCTTAATGATATATAAGTAATGAGATGTCTATGACGTCTCACAGTGTTCAAAAATAAAATCAACAGTTTCTTGAATTGTATAATTAATTTGATACATAAAAGTAAACGTCTACCAAATTATTATATTCTTCAATCCCTAAAAGTCGTCTTAGGTTAAACAACACAGTATTTTTTGCTCCTAATGTAGATCATTTGACGATATGCATCAACCTTCGAAATGAGAATTAAATCAGAGAAGCTACCTTATGTGCAGTCGAATTTCTATCCCGAAAGTCCCCAGCTAAATAATCCTATGTTCCATAAGCCTACTGTTTTATATTGTAACGAAGCATTATAATCGTTTCAGTCTATACTAAGATTTCATCATGGCAAGAGTGTGAAACCTATAAACTCAAAATGATAATATAATTGATATTTTTGTCTTATATCTACAGTTATAAATACATACTATTAATGTTGCACTGTGACAAACAAAATAAAACTTTCATTTAGTATATCACTCTATATTTAACCCTAATATATTACATTATGCATTTATTCAAAATAAATAAAACTATTTATAAAAACTATCAGTATCATCACTTCTTCACAGATGCAACATTGCCAAGATGGATGTGTCCTATGTAACACTGCAACTTCGAATAGACCAGAATTTTTTTGTTTACATATTTATACACTCCTTCTGTTAGTGTATGTTCAATATTTTTGAGACAGTAATGCTCTGATACTATGTCACCAGGATACCTGAAGAACTGTGTGATTACTCAATTTTCTGATACCACGCTCTGCGTCTTGAGGATTTCATAATTATGGCATTACTCGATCTTTTAACAAATTGCTGACACTACTTTCATAATTTGTGAAACTCAAAGTCACCAATACTAAAAACTTATTGAACAATCTTCACATTGCATTGCAATGTTGAATCACTACTATAAAAATTATCAACAACATAAAGTATAAAATATTCAACATCAAAACTTGCTAGGGATGTCTTATATTGTTCATGACACTAATTACTATATCCCAGTACAATTTCTTCAATATTATGTATAAATTAAGCGTTGTTTGGTGTTATAAATATTAGTGTCAAAATGCATTGGTATTCGAATCAACTAGAAGCCGTAACTTGATGTGATTTTTAATTATTTCAAAGACGTTAATGTTTAGATTAATCGAATGCTTTCCTCAAATATCTGACCACAAGGAATACCATCATTAACTCCATCAACCATTATTTACCTTCCTTTTCTGATCCTATGTTATAACTCTGATTAGAAAAATTATCAGGACTCTTATCACATGTCTCTATTTTAATTATGAAAGTGTTGTGTTTTACATTCAAGCGAAAAAAAGACGTTCTCGAACAGATTTTTCTACACCACTGAACTGGAACTTGTACAAGGGATGTTCTGCCTAACCTGCAGTGATTACATACTAGACACACCAACTCATACATAACATATAATAGCTATTGATATCTCAGTCAACTACATGTCTTAAAAAATCACTGTACAGTATTTAAAACAAATATCACTAGCCGTTACCATTGACTGTTCATATAATGGTAGACGACTAACTATTTAATTGCACTACGATTAATTCTGAATTTGTAATAGTTTTGATTTTATGTATTGGTACCTTATTGAAGGAATGCTTCGCATAAAAACTTGTGATGAGATATTTGCAAAAACGTCATTTCAATCAATTCATATTGACAAGAGAATTCAAAGTTAATTTAACTGTATTTGCGTAAACTACCATATAATTTTTCACTTGCACCAAAAAATGTAAATATTTAATTAAAACAATCCACGTTTTTCGGGAATGTTCAAGTTTGTCTGACACTCAGTTCAATTTTATTGCAGCTTCCCACAATTTGAAAGCAACCATTCTTCTCATTGCATCACTCATAAGCATACAGTGCCTTGAAATAGCTTTGTATCTCACTTTGAAAATGAATCTATAAATTTTTTTTGACATTTTTGATATTTAATTACTGAAATTGAGTATATTTATGAAATAAAATATCACAAAATTTCGTACCGCTTCAAAACTTAGACTATTTTATTAATGCTGCGTAGACTTTTGTCTTAGACTCGATATTAAATTCAAAAAAAGTGAGATACATCATTATCTGCTTACTTGGACCCCAAAAGATATAGATCTATTGAGGAGCCAACAAGTTAATAATATAAATTTTTGTGATGACTGTAATCAATGCGATTAATACAGGTATACACTTAATTAAATGTACCTATAAAAAGCAATAACGCTGAGTGGATAACTTGATTTCTCCTAGAACTGAGAAAAATTTCGCTTTGTAAAACTAGTGTTTGATCAAGATGCTGCTTTGAACGATACCAATTGCAAGTTAGTAACTGGGTTATGTAAATATAATCTTTTTGCAAACCCTCACCACAAGTTTTACTGAATATATCTACCATTTAGACAGGAATTTGCTTACGTACTGTGATCGAAAAATATAAAAAATAAATAATATAATACTGTTCCTGTGGAATTCATTACGTGGAATTAACTGTCAAATACTTGTTACTAGAAATACATCCTCCATCCACCAGTATACCTAATGAATTGGTTTATACAATTCTCTATCCTGACGTGCAACCATTCACAAAACAATGGTTCCCACGCAGTAATTCCTTCAATATTATTCAAGATATATAAACAGCCTGTTCTCAAGGGAAGTTCCATCAGAATGGTGTAGTGCAGTACCGGAATTGATGAGCTTTTACTTTGCATCAAAAGGATTTTCATAAATAATGCAGTGATATTCAACAACTGTAATAAGAGGGCCAACATCGTATGCATTTATATAACTAAAACAGATATATTAGATCAAATTGATATATAATTTTTGTGGAACAAATATGGTAAATTGGTACTCTATACTATATTTTTGGTGCATAGCTGGCACTTCTTCAAGAATTCTTCTTCGAGCTAAACTAGGAATTCCCGGCTCATTAATTGGCAATAACCAAATTTATAACGTTAGTGTTACAGCTCAAGCATTTGTTATAATTATTTTTATAGTAATAGGTACCAATTATAATTTGAGGATTTGGAAATGGATTAGTCTCTCTAATATTAAGCGGCCCTGATATAGATCAGGAGATTATTTGAAAGGGGTGCTGATACAGGTTGAAAAGTCTACCCCCATTAGCAAGAAACATCTTCTGTAGACTTAGCTATTTTTAGACTACACTTATCAGGAATTTCCTCAATTTTAGGAGCAGTTAATGTTAATAACTAATATTAATATGCGACCAATTCGTATTACAATTTTGTTATATGTTTTGTTAGAACACATCATCTTTATTTCTCAGATGTGAAGGTCATCCTAACTGCGATGTTCACACTGCAGTATGGATTTTTACGTTTACTTTGCATTTATTGGTTTCACTTTTGAAATAGAAAGGTTCCATATTCCAAGTTCCATACGAAAATTGCTCTGTGCAAAGTATCTGATCAGTATTTCCAGTTTACTGTTATAAAAACGTCATGTGCTTTCCACCTTGAGAAACCACTGTATTCTATTTTTTATAAAATTGTGAAGTTCGCCATTCCGTTGATGATAATACATATCTGTATTGTAGATCACAGCTGATGTGAAGAGTCCCACTTGTTCTTTGACAAAATACCTCAAAATGATCAGATTTTATATCAAAATATGCTGGGCCACACTGCCTCCGTGGTCCGTCTATTTTCTATAACATCTAAAAAGTACGGTTGCTCATATGTAGCGAAAATACAAACAGAAAATGATGAGCTAATTATAACTACTTGACAAATAAATTTCAGTTTTACAGCCATGTAGAGTAATTGTAACTGTGAAAGTCTAGAGATCATACTCAAAGTGGAAATAGATCCTGATATTATTTATTTAGCTGACATGAAGGACCAAACCGAAATTTTACTTAACTGGAGAAAAATTAACCTCCAAAGCAAAAAGACAGTGAGTAAAAGTATGCATAGTCCTTCCAATAATTTTTTTAGTGCTACGTACAGTTGGTAAGAATACTAGACGTTTCTGTTGTCACATCCTAAAAAGCTTAACCGATGATTCTTAGTTACTAGGGTAGTTCTAGAATTGTAGCTTGAGTCATGAGAAAATCTTTACTGGCGATTACTAACGGATTGGAGTTTTCGCAAATTCCAACATCGTTTTAGTAATATCAATGGTCTAATTACTGAGTTCATATCTATATTCAGTAAGCTTCGGAACTACCTACTGGTTTTATAATATGTCAGCTATAATAATGTCATGACCATTATTTCAAGAGAGAGAGTCCTATTTGGTCACCAAGCAGTTAGTATCAAAACCGTACAAGTCGCTGCAAACTTTTAAATTAGCATCTTGTCGTAATTTTAGGCCTACATTGTGGTTTATCCCTAATCTGGATATTGTGCGCTAATTTAACTTGCTTGCAGATTGATATCACTTAGAGCTTGCTCTTAAATATAAAATGTGTCTGTAAACCGCGGTTCTTGGTTTTTATCTTTCTTCTTAAGGGCAGCGGAAGAAGAAAACTTTGTTTCACGCTTTTCACACTGTTAATGCATCATTTTTCCATCTACATTATATTTAGATGTAGATGTAGATAGTCACTTTCAGACTCATTTAGTAATTTGGGTTACTCATGCAGTTGTGCGTGCAAATCTAATAATTTAATTGTATGAAAAGTGGCTCACTGATTTTGACACTCATTTTTAGCTGGATTCACGCTGGACTTGTTTTGACTGAAATAAAAGCTCGCTAAATGTTTATCCCGAGATTGATATACTTTGATCCACGATTGACAACTGGTATTGTTAATTATATTCATTGACCATCTATGCGCCCTAAATTCAAAGAACTATTAGGAGGATTCAAAACTGTGCGATAGTGGTTATATCGTTATATAATGTCGCAATAATCAGCAAGCTTTCTTGTAATACTCATCAAAAGTGAGCTCAGAATTTATAAGATGACTATAAACATTCCGATATTGACAAACAAAGCATTGGCATCTATTAGCAAACTGTCAAATAACATTCCTTTATGAATGGAACATCAGAACAAGAACTTTAAAGAATTCTAAAGCGATAGACAAGTTCACTTATCATTTCATTAGAAGATAACGCCACTTTTAGTATGGCGGTCAACTGCGTCAGGTCTGTTACTGAGCCACGCCAGCATTGAGGAAGTGGCGGAAAGCAACTTCCCCATTTCCTCACTCAGGGTGGCAAAGTCCAACGATAAGATAAGATTCGATAGGAGATTCTCACCCGTTCTTCCCACTAGGAAAGAGTGGGCGGGAAGATAACATTTTCGCTCCACAGTATGGTATATTACACCCACGGATATCGTTCAAAAGAGATGGAATCCAGTGGTGCGGGAATGTGCCTGGAAGGTAGAGGCAAGGGTAGCGCTGGGAACCCACACGTCAGTTTTTCAGGAAGATAATTTGCCATCCTAATAATGGCATACTCAGCAGAAGTACAACAGTGCACGAAACATGACATCTATATATGTTTGATAGTCAGGCAGCTTTGAGAGCGGTAGCATCTCCTACGCTTAGCCCAATCCAAGAACGTGTCTTCATGTGAGTCTCTGTTCATAGTGGGGTGCTAAATAACGATAAAGCAGACTGCTTGGCGAGGATGGGCGCAAGGGGCACATGTATTGGCCCCAAACCCTTGCTGGGTATTAGCAGAGGCGATGCCAATAATGCCCTAGATGATTGGGCATATAACGAACTGGCGAAAGCATGGTTGGAGAGAGATGACTGCAGGCAGTCCAAGAGGTTCATAAAAGGTCCCAACAAACGTGGAGAGCTATGGCTATTGAACCGGAGGAGGGATTCACTACACTTGTTGTAGAGATCCTCACATGTCACTGCAGATTGAACAGGCACCTGTCACCCATAGGAGTGATCAAAAACCCAATCTGTCAGAAGTGCTGGGAGTAGGACGAGACCTCGTTTCACTTCCTGGGTGAGTGTGCCGTATACAGCAGCTTAGTACTGAGGTGTTCGGCACAGCAGAGTTTGACAGGGAAGAGAGCTACTCAGCGGAATGGTCGGACATCATGACCTTTATTAAAAAGTCTGGAAGCTGTGACACTGAGAAACTACCATGTCTGCCCAAATTTTAGGGCTCCTCGGGGTCGGCAAAAAGGGCCAAAGGTGGCCTACTTGCTAGGCTTTGCCTCCCCTCTACTACTACTAGTATGGCAATCAGCGTCATTGTTTTTTTGAGGTATGAAACATTGAAATACTTTTTCTAGGCAACGTGAAAAACAAAACTCATTATGTAATGAACATCTACCTCCAAAATCAGTCCGAAAGAAGTTGTAGATTATGGAAATCTTACATTAGATTCAACATAAACAATTAAATGTTATGGATAACTCCAACTCCTCTCAACTCCATTTGGAAAAGTTTCGGGAAATACATGTCATTAAAAGTACTGCGTTTCAAGTGGCCTAGAAGCGTTATTTCACTATTTGGTCAAAGCTGCCATAAAATAAATAACAATGCCAATTTTGGATTGCTGTTTGGCGATTATTTTTCTTCATTAATTGAAGAAGAATAATAGTACTCGTAATTAAGTCGTTTGTTATTATCGGTACCAACCAGCTTATACAGAGTTTAAGTTGATGTGAAATACAAACGTTGATAGTATATTTCATTTTTATTGACAAATCACTATTTTAATTTTAATTATTATCATTACTTATCCTAATAATTAAACTGAATCCCGTAGATTAATCACAAGCAGCTGACAGTGAGCTATTTTCCACAAAAATGGCTTTGGAGACCATTTCAAGCTGCAATATTACCTCACCTCCACCGCTCGACCTTTCCATGTCATCAGATTACATGAATTGACATCATTTGTCATAGTCTGCATCATTTCTTAAAAAAATCGTTGAATGATATGTTCCATTTTCCAGTGGAGAAATACAAGAGAATATCAGCTAGTGTGAAAAGTCAAAATACATCAGCGTAAATTTTAGATATTACAAAAGCAATCTTCCTTGGGCATTTAGAAAAATATTGTGTTATAACTATAATTCTTTTTCTATTCAGTTTCGTCTTTAAAATATCATTATGAATATCAATTTCTGTTGGGATGTATTGTTTATGTCAGTTTGTATGCAGTGTTGCTTTTTTTACAGAATTTGGTATATTTACAGTGAAGGCGTGCAACTCGAATTAGCAAAAAAGTGGTTCCAGAATATAATTTTTCATAACTGGAGCGTTTTTCCTTTATTGTTCATTGTTCTGATCTTCATTAATTCAGAAACTAACATGAAAGATGTATGGTATATGTTTGTATTGATTTACTGTCAATTTGTATTCGTTGCTCAGATGTTAAAACCCTTGTATCTCAATTTTTGGTGTTTCTATTTTTTTTGGGCAGGTGAAATAAGTATAATTAGGTATGCGTCAAATACTCGTTACTTACTCTCTTTGTCTTTCTATGAATCGTATTCATAGGCGTTCCTAAAAGCCCTTCTTAAACCTATAAAAAGTTCCTTATTAACCTCTCGCAAATGGTGTTCCACCAATAAGGTTCAAGGAACTTCCATAACTATAAATACGACCTTAGATTACAGGGTTGTTGAGATAATTATGTCATTGGCATGAGAAGAACCTGGTAATTCGCTGCATTGGTGGAATCAACTAGCATTACTGGTAATATTAATGCAAGAGATTTTAATATCTGAGCAGCTCAATGCTTCCATATAACGTCATAATGTTGTTTCGATGATAATACACAGTTATGGTTTTGAATGTTTTTTGGGAAGTAAGCATTTACACATGAGATGCGTTGCCGGCAAGCACCTGGAAATGTACCTAGGCCAAAAGAATTGGAAAAGCTTTTTTATGGAGTTGATGACAAAGCATTGAGCAGACTGGAAGTGATTGAAGTTAAATAATAATTTCTAGACACCAGCAACAGGTACTCTTGAAGCTGGTTTTCATCATCCCGTTAAGCAATATTTGACCATTAATCAATTGTGAACACAAGTATCATATTTTGGAAGCACTACTTTTGAGAGCTTTATGAAATAAAAGAAACTTAATGACACTACGAAAAGTCAACATGGCAGCAATACTATTTTACTGTTATTGACTGCTTTTCCAGAAATCCTTTCCTGTTAAATATCAGTAAGTGCAGTATTTACAAATTCAGGATGACCATGGAAAAAGCATTTTCAAAATTTACTTAAACACAGAATAAAAAACAATTTCGATATCTTATATCTCAGAGTATAGCTCATTGCGCCAGAATGTATTGGACATATTTTACAAGAAGAGCTAAAAAACTCGGCATATATCTAGAGTGATCTGCTATACGGTAAAACTGAACTATATTCGAGTTTCATTCAGACTGGTGTGAAATTCGGGTGAGCGAAACACTCCGATGTTCAAGATTCCGAAGATACTTTTATCCTGAATATGTAGGGTAGGTTTCAGTGTAGAATAGTGAATTTGCCAAAAACCGGGTTCGTGTAATGCCACGAATTCATTGAGCACCTAAAAGTTTTTAAAGCTAAATTTGTTCTACTATTGCACAGTACTTTAGCGAAGTGTTCTTCAGCACTTATTGCCTTCAGCGGATTTGGCTACAGTATTAATAGTTAACAGTGTGCACCGTATAGTGTTCGCAATATTGTATTTTTATACCTGTATAACTGCAGTTTAAAATAAATTCATAAATAAAAGACCTAAATTGAGTAGTACAACTATGAAGTGATACAATCATACCTATATGTGTTATTACCATAACTCAAACATCAGATACGACTACATACAAATTTAATCTTTTTCAACTGACAAAAGTAGGCATCTTTTTCACTTTACTTAAATTCCAGTTGGCAAATAGCTAATAAACATTTGCTCAAATATGTTCATCGAGTCTTTCAGATCGGAATATTTGTGGTGTACAGTGACGAAGCACACTGTCAGTATCACTATATATTAAATGAAGACCACAGAGTGTATGATATATTCCATTAAATTCAGGAACCTGTAACTATAGAATATTGCAAATATTTCAATTTGAATTCAAAGTACATCATTGGTAGAAATTCTAAGTTGTTGATTCCAGAATTGTGTTTATATACTCAGTATGAAAGATAATAACCCTAACTAAAAGAAATGTCCTGCGATGTGACGATTTTTGGAGGCAGAAGAAAGCTTATGCAAGTGAGCTCAGTCCCCCGTCGATTGGCAGTAGTCGGAGGATGATTTATCATTTATTTATTTCTGTCTACGTTCTCTTGTCTTGTATTATTCTATTTTTGGAGCAGGATAAATACGTCAGAAAGTTTTTTTAGTTAACTCTATTTTCCAATAGATAGAGCAAATTGAACATCTTGTGCTATAACTAGATGACTCAAAATCAATAGTTCTGCATAAATTTCAGCAAATAATTTCTGACTATATTTTTTATATCCAACTGAACTAATAAATGGCATCAAGATTTAATCAAATAAAATTTATACATTACGAGATACCGTGGCCCCTAAACTCTTAGGAATTGTTATTCTCGTGATAATGTGTCTTGAAGAGTTTTATGGTGAGATAGATCTCTAATACATTTTCATTAATCGTATACTGATGCTGTAAAGTCTAAATATATGAATACACTTCACAGTTGTGTCCCATGGATGCTAAAATAAAATAATATGGATTGTTAGATCATATTGCGTATACTATACTGTACACTGTTTTTGTAACATATTCCTTAGTGATGGAATTGTTCTTGATTACAACAAAATAGTCACGCACTAATCCTCGGCGCATCGGCGGTCCGACGACTGCTCTTGCGGCTCCGCCTCCTCGTCGGCTCGCTCTGCCTCCTGCTGGGCGGCGGTGCGAATCGCGAGGGCGGCTGTCGCAACTGCAAACGCAGGCGGTTGCCTGGAACAGATATAAAATTAATCATGTTAGCCATGTTTGAGCAAATCTCAGCTCAATTAATTTATTTCAACAGATTCAATGATTGAACATTCTGCTCCAGTCCAAAATTTACCTTGATTTAAGTCGAAACAGAAATCAAAAGGATGAACATTACCTGCGTAGTCGTTCCGCCAGCGCCGAGCACTAGTGCGTGCTGTGCCGTCATTGGGGCGGACCATTTCCGGAGCCCGCCGCGCTACCACCGGTCCGCTTGGTCTCCACCTCCGCAGCCCGGAAGGCGGCGTCCGACTTGCTAAGAGAGTTGCTGTCATCGTGGTGGTGATGGCCGTGATGGGATCGGTCTGCACCTGGCATATCATGGTGGCTTGCGAAGTTGCTCTCTGACTTTGGACGGGGCAGGTTTAGCTTTTGGATGTTCCAGTCTGAAAGGTGGCATAAATATAAATCATTGGAAATACCAGAGCAGATGTCGCAATGATCGGCATTTGTATTTTACAGAATTATGCAACCCAAAAGTATTGTGGATTGTACAAATATTTACCACCTTCAGATGTCCCATATATATATAGTAGTCATTAAAAACAAAAGCTTTTAATAAATATTCAATATAAAATGATATTAAATGGACAAACATGAACCAAAACCTAATAATCCACATACATTACAGTGGTACCATTGGTTGGATTAGATCAAGATATGTACCAACTTTATAAATGCCTTTCAAAACCTCCCTTATATACGTAGAGTGACTTCTTAAAACTGCATCATCGCCGATATCTTCGAAAATTATTACATATTAACCTTCTATCAAACAAAATACGCTCGTTGACTTACCCAATTCGTTTAGACTGCCGCTTGTTGCCAATCTGGCTACTGACTCGTCCGACATATTGACATGGTCTGCTTCTGCCGCTAGTGCATTGACTACAGCATTGATGGTTTTGCTTTCGCTGCCTAGATCTTCTTCTCTGTGAGATAGTAGGTTCGGGTTCTTGCCGATCTTGTTCAACCTAGCGGGGAGGAAGGCTTGTATCAGGTTGTATGGACAAGGATGGGTCATAAACAACAAAAGCTTCTGTACAGTTTTAATGGCTTTGATGTCATTCATGAAATAAAATGGAATAATGGAATTTTGGCTGTTTTAGCACGGCGCTATAGCGATACCATTTACGTGCCATTGGCCATCGGTTTTCGCACACAGGTGATACCACGAAAGAGGTGGTGTACTGACATTATATGGCGTGCATAGGTGATCGTTCTCATATATAGAGATATGCAAGCTATTCTTATTCAACAGCTCCATTTAGCTTCAACATAAAGTCCAAAATTCTATCTTACGGTAGAACGAATAGTTTACAGCTAGCGAGAGATAAGTTGATATTCAAAATTGATGGTGGTGTGCTTGAGATGAAAGTTAAGCTAGGCCCCTATAGACTGCAATATGCGTTTTTCATAACATGTAAAGGCAATTAAAAGTAGGTCGTAGGCATAGCTGAGGCTAATTCACATTAGCAGACCCATACTCTGTTTCAAAATGGAAAGAAATTTGTGTGACTCACATGTATTGAGTCACTTAAACGTATATAAAAAGTTCGTTGCTGTAGGTTGATCTTATGAAATAAGACGATCATATTTAATATAAAACTAAGCCATTGGTTGAACATGGAAAATAGATAACTTAACACGGAACATTTGGCACAAAAACTATTAAACAAAATCACCTCGCTGCACGTTAAATTTATAATCATTAGAGGTAAATACAGGCTACCATCTCCACTTATGCTATCGTCATACAATACTTTATCAGGCGAGTTCGGGTTGTAGCTACTGGTGCTTTGTTCTGTTTATCCTCCTCTTTCAAGATGATGTTCATCAGACGTAAGCCTTCCTCGTTGATCTCTGGGGCCTGTCTCCATGCTCTAGAGTTAGTATTTGGTAGTTCCATACCCATAACCCTACTACAATATACCAAGCTGTTGAATTCACCATCCTGGCAAGCCATTGTGAAGCTCTCAGTCTCTGACTCATGCCCAATAGGTCTTAGGTCATCTTCTAGATATTAGTAGAAGATCCCACGCAGATTCTTTGTTACGCCTTAAAAGAAACTTGGCTTCAGCAGTATGTGGGTTTTAAGTTGAGCGGCAGAAAATAGGTCTGCCTTGGATTTATTTTTTTTATAATAAGGATCTGTGTTTTCTATTAGATTGTATAATGTGGCTAGTACTTGCTGTAAATCTTTTGCTTGTAACATGTTCTATTATTTCCTTTTTGTGGTGGCATTTTCTGCAGCTACCATCATGGTTTGGTGTTTTATTATATACTTTTTGTAGTTTCGGGTCGCATTTACTTGTTCTTGGATAGCAAGCATGAAACCCTCTGTTTCTGGGAAAAGTTGTCGTTCCTTGGTAATGGATCAGTGTGGCATTTGATTCTGTTTACTATTGTTTCAATGTGTTTTGAGGTGTTGATATACCCGGTATAAGATGTTCTAGACCTTTTCTGATGGCGTCGATCTTATTCTCAATTCTAATTTGCCATCTAGGTTTTGGTATTTTATTTATGCAACTCGCTGTTCTCTCCGGTAGTATCTGATTATTCATTATGGGTTTGGTAGGAGCAGCACCATATCTTACGGTATGAATGTCTTCTATGTTGCTGTAGCTTGTTATGAATTGTGGTATTACAATAATTTGTATCCATTCATTTCAGTATTATGTGTTGTATATTGTACTTGACCATTAATTTGTGTAGTGGATCTCTTAGTGTAGGGTAAGTGCTGAACCATTCAATCAATTGTCCATTCAAAATTTCCTCGATCCTGTGTATCATGGAAGGAGGTGAAAATAGTTTTTCTACTGTGCGGTTGAAGAATGTTAGCGGGCAGGATAGATTTCCAGTGTGTCTTTATGATCCATGTTTATTCCTTGTTGTGTCTTGGCGTTGAGTGTTGTGGCTGTTTCAGTTTGAAATGTTTTGTTGTTTGTGTCGTGATTAGTTCATTGGCAGACGAGTTATTGGGTTCAAATTATTTATTTCAGTTTTATGGTTTATAGTTCCAGAGGCGGTAGACAATTATTCTTATCTTTAGCTGACCACTTTATTTTTAATCGCCTTTTACGACATGCAGGAGCTACCACAGTAGTATTTTTTCGACTGCTACTGCTCGACACTTATTATAATTACAGATTATCTTCACTCCGCTCAAAGGACCCCGTCAGGTGTCTAACTTTTCTTGTTGTGATTATGCAGGGTTGTGTGTGTCTGCTGAGTGGTTTGGACTAGAAAGGGAAACAGGTATATAGTTATTGTTTGCTTTCACTATCGCTCTATGTAAGTTGGTTATTTTGCTTTGAAAGAAATGTCTATAATAACTCTGCTTCCCTGCTTTCTATGTTAAGTCTTCCGTTGCAAAAGTTTGGGTATGAAAATCTGTGTTTTGTGCCAAAGGAGTATATAAGGACCGGTATGGCAAATGTGTTGATTGTTTCCGTAAGATTTCTAGGGCTTAGTTTTATTTTTAGAAGTTTTATAAGACGGTTTTTGAATTCATTTTTCAGTTGTCCTTTGGATTGTGTATGGTTCAAATTGATGTTTTGAATTGATAGAAGCCCATATACTTGTACGTTTCGTATCTGTCTATGGTGGCTAGCGTTTCGTCATTCACTTTTTTCTCTTCAGTATGGTTCTTCCATTAACTTACATTCATGTGCAGCACTTTCGCACCATTGTGATGCCTGATATGCAAATTCTATAGAGAAGAATTAAAGTAACATTTGAATGGAATGATTGTCGGTAATCACTACGTCTATATATATATTGTTCTGTGGTATGCTGGGTATACCATTCTGTTAAGTACTATATATAATTTGTGATGTCTACCATTGTTGTGTCAGAAAACTTCGTTTTCCATATATGGGTATCGCTGTAAGGCCATGTAAAAACAGCCGGCGTATTGATTAGTGTGTGTGTAGCTGGTAATATGAGTACCGTAAATAAAATACAATATTGGATTTTTTTTTTGACCTGAGATAAGTGATATCAACTTGGCTATATGATCTATTGCACTTTATTCGGCTAACAATTCGAATAGCAGATATTGAGAAAAAATCTTTACCAACGTTTTGACTACCTTTGCGGCCTTCATCAGTATCTGGCTTCGAAAAATTCGTTTTTTTTGTAGAGAGTATGAGCCATTCTGTGGTTGATAAACTTGAATCTTGCAAACTATATCTGAATGAATAAGAAAACACATGAATCTTGAATGATTGAGGCAATAGTGACCATTCCAATTTTTCAGACATTTGGAGAAAACATAAAGCTGCATTTTCGAAAAAAACTTCTATTTTCGACTACAGTAAATTCAGAAAAGATATTATAAGTGCAACTTTTTTCCAGAACACAACTAATTATCAGCTGTGTTGTTTCTTATCACCGCTATCCTGAATTTTAATTATCTTGAACTGTGTACTACATAGGGGGAAAACCCTATTACCAAACAGTTCCGGCGTGGATCTAGATGAAACGTATTCTTATTTCTTATTGATAATATTGATATAAAGTATGATATTCAAGCAAAAATAGTTTCTCTGGAATTATTCTTTCAGGGTTCCAAAAATCAATATTACAGCTAGAAAAACTTTAAGGATGCTGTTAGATGCATATCTCGTAAAAGGTTGCCCTATCAACACCTACATTTTTTCCAGAACAAATTCACGGACCAAACAGACCTAAAAAGCAGAAAAATGAGCACTAATCGCTTAGTTTCCTATTAACCGCTGCATCGATTTTTATAAAAATGGGGAGGATTTGATGTTCTCCGATGTATTATAATGCTGCTTTATTTTTAGAAATGGGTGCATTGGCGGCGGAATAATTTCCTAATCAGTCAAAAATGTTAGGATGGGTAAGAATTTTCATTGGAAAAGACCTATCCAAATGAATAACGTAACCCAAGAGAACATATTACAAAAGTAGCCTTGTTTATTCTAGCCCCAACTTCATAGAGTAGTATTCTAGTGGACCTCAATTTCTTTAAATTATATTAAAATCTATTTGATATTACAGTTACAGGATGATTTTAGGTCCACCTGCGGCGTTGATTCATACAATAATTTGTTAATAAAATGTCAAATCAATAAATGTAGAAATGTAGATGCATTCCTAATTAGATGATGTTCTCTACTGATAAATGTTTGCAGTGAAGACGAAGGGCTACACAACCAGAACATATCAGAGCACTGCGTGTACAGTGTTGGTGTTGTTTTACTAAATAGTATGTGTGTATGAGTGTTTAGGTATCTCTCCCATTCTACTGTGTGTCTCTGTGAACTATGTATATGTATACGTGTATAACAGTACTCATACTATACCACTGGAGACCAAAGCCACAGAATATACATACTATCAATTAAACTAATCAGAACGTGAACAAAATGGAGACAAATTTCATTGGAAACAAAGCCAATGCTATCATCATCATGCTATCAGAACTGGATAGCATGTTTTTCCAATATATGTTTCTAGAATTTTAGATTCATGTTACGACCATTGTTAGGGATGTAAATATATGAAGACTTTACCAGAAAACCTTCTGGGATGTGAACTTTTTAGGATGTGGGTAGGTTTTGATTACATCATATAATGACACTTAACGAAACAAAATTATTTTTTCCAGAATTGATGGCTTCCCTCGTAATCCGTGGATATAGTATGGTACCTTATTAATTACTAAAAGCATAAATTTTTCAGATTGCTAATTACTTAGAATACTTTATAACTGTAGAAAAAATGTGATGTGCGTGGTTATTTCAGAGATTTGGGTATTCTGGAAGTGGCTCAGGTATAATACAGCGCATAAGAATAAAGACTTAGTCAAAGTTTTACTTTAAATCAATGTAGATATGATCATTGTGTCTGTAAAATTTTTACATTTAAGGTGCTATCAAACGACTAATGTGCATGTGTTTATATTCGAGAAATATATGAGACATAGAATATATTTTCTATCCTGTTTTGAGGTGTCGTATGTCACTTCCAGAATACGACTGAATTTTCAATGGCTGATGTGATCTAGCCAATCAGCTATTTTCACCTAAATGATTTTGATGAAAAGGTTAGAAAGGTTAGAGAGTATAAAGGTGATAGAGAGCCACACAGCAAACAAGCATTTAAGCCACCGCTACATCACAATTCACAAAAAATCACAGTCTCGCTCCAGCATACAATTGTTGGATATATGGAATAATAACATTTCAAGAAATAATATAAATTTGTACAACGTGCCGAGATATGTTTGCAGAACAATGGTGCCCATCTGAGTGAAATTATTTTTAAAACATAACCAATATAAAATTTCTAAGGCTCCTAATTGTATTTTAACATCATCACTTTAAAATCATCTAAATGTTTCTGCCGCACCCTATATATGTCTTATATTATAATACAGACGTTGAATAACAAAATATACATCCAGGTGAGCCGATTTTTTTCTGTTAATACTTTTTCCTATCGATTTTGTATTTACTTTTGTTTTAAATCAACAACATTTTTGAGCAATATATTTTTGTCTATACTGACATATGAGGCACAACCCTGTACAGGTATAATTTAATTTTTAATAGGTAATAAACAATAATGTTCAACAGTGATGGGGCTTATTATTTTCATCACACGAACTAACCGGAATAAAAAATGAACAAATAAGGATACTTCAGGTTACACCGTGCCGGAGCCGGGCCGAGTCCGGCCGGGTACCGTACCGGAATGTCGGTGGGTATTCTTATCCGGCTCCGGCATGCCGTAGCATGAATGTGTTTGCCGGGCGTTAAGAGGGCAGACGACGAGTCCAGTACTGCCAGATTTATCGCGTCTGCGGTATATTACTAAGCGTTAAAATAGACATATGCTTATTTCACAAGCATTACAAACATACTTTTGTAAATATCGTCATCTCACTGGGTGGTTTGGAAGGCAATTGCTACAGGCGTTTTCACGTTATTGTTAACAAAAATCCTAATCGAATTCATTTATAAGGCTCTATTTAAATCAAGATACTCTAATTTGGTCAATATTAGGAAACTTCTATACGTTGATTTATTCTACGAGTATGAAGTGGTTTCAAGGAAATGTTATAAAAAAAATGAAGAAATTGTGTGAATCAAATTTAGAAATTCAAAAAACATACAATATTTATTATGCCATATTCTGTTAACCACCAAGTTAATGAAGGTTTTTTGTGCGTAATTTTAGGGCATTTCTATTATTCCATGAAGATGGACACAAAATTCATATGAATTAGGTTACACATTTATAACTGGCAAAAATGGAAACTACCAAATAAAAAACCTTATCAATAACTGACGACCCGGCTGTGAAAATTCTGCTCAAGTAGCCAGGTATAAGCCTGGTGTAGCATGAATGACTGGCCCGGCCCCGGCACGATGTAACCTGAATCACCCTATATAGCTAACGAACAGCGTACACTAAAGTGAAATTACCTCCCGTAAACAATTGAATGGATGAAGAGCAAGGTTATGTGATTTTTCAGTACTTCGTGGCTCTTGATGCATAGAGAGAAAATACCGCATATCCAGCACACACAATATTTATTAGAACCCGTCTGGGGGTGTTACCGTATACCAACCAACGCACTGACCTCTCGGCGGCCACCGACTCCATGGTCCTACGCATCAGGGGGTACTGATCGAGGACGGCGTTGAAGTGATCCACGGAGAGCGAGAACAGGTTGCAGTAGGTCTCTGCCCTCACCGACGCCACCCTGCGCGCGTTCGTTAGTAAGCAAATCTCCCCAAAGTAGCTGCCGTCACTCAGAGAAGTCGCCACCTCGCCATTCGCCATTACAATGTCAACGATGCCTTCTTGGATGAAATACATCTTCGACCCGATCGTGCCTTCCTTTATTATTATATCACCTGAAACATGGATATATTTGATATATGTGGAAGGTAAGGAATGGCTATGACAAATACCTTGAAATGATTTAATTCAAACATCATTGAACTTTTCTAAAGTTGAAATGATTTTTATCAAGCATGCTGCTACTTAGAACGAAATATTTAAATATCATATTATTTTATTTTATACGATTTAAAAAGATTTAAACAAACTTTAAAAATTGGTTTAAACCAATTTAAATCTTACCCCAGAAGAAAATCGCGACAAGTAGGTTGACGCTGTACTTCCCACGTAATGATATCAGTGAGAAATAAAGATTAAGATAAGATGCGTCACACAAAGAGAGGTTTGGTTGTGAAACTTTGTTTAAATACACAATCTTTATCTGAAAAATCAGAGTGCTTCCCTAATTAATTGCAAATTATGTAGCTCTGTCTATGCTTGTATGCGTTCTTCTTTCCATGCGGTGGGTGTTAAGTTGAGAATCTGACATGACTTTGATAGTTTTTCTGATAACATCATAACCTTTCTACACATCATAGATTGAGCGTATGTTCTGCGCAGTCCTTCTACTGGTGGTATTAACTTTCCTTTTGCGGGGGATGATGAATAATGAATCACCGCCGATGTAAATGGACAATATGCATGTGGTGATCGCAGTGGGCAAACATATAAAGGGTTACGTAAATTAAATGTATTTGCAGTTGTTAAATATTACGGGTTTTCATGTTACACACATGAGACATAAGACTAAACATACATACATACTGAGCAAGGCGGAGCGTTTTATTCTATGCGAGAGTGACACACTTGGATCAACGAATTATCGGATTTCTAATCACTATTTCTTTTGACGTTGCTGAATGGTTCAAAGAATAGCGCAGGTACCGTGCCGTGTGCTTCGCCTTCTTGTATAACTTATTTTTTATTCGAGTCTTGTCGAGTATATGGAAATTTGATGTTGGTTTCTCTTATTTTTTTATCGAAGGTCTGAGAATATTTATATCATGGATTCGCCAAGCTTGCTATCATTTTCTTAGTATAAATGGGGCAAAACTCTCATAATTGGGAGTGTGGCAGTTTGGAATAGTTATTTAACATCTTTCTAGTGGGAAGTTTGCATTATAGCTTGCCAAACACTTTCCGTGAACAGAATAACGTAGTGATTTCTCGGCCCTAATAAGTAAGGGGTAAATTGCTCTCAATAATCATAGTAATAATGATGTTATCATTACTCCTTGCTTTGACAAGTTATTCTCAATAAGGCTACACCATACATTTGTGAAAGGTATTTTGTGTTGAGGCTCATCGCCGAAAATTTTAGCACTGTTACCATATTAAAAGTATTGTGGGATTTTTTTCAATACTGATCTGTTGATCTCCAAGCAACATATACATAGTTAAAAAGTCAATATTGAGAAACCTCTTTTATAAAAAAGTGGTTATAATGATGGTTTGAAGATACTTGAATGCTTACATTAAATATATTACATGTTTCAAAAATATTAGATAATAAAACAATCACTTGATATCTCCAAAAATGAACCTGTTTGGTTTCCTTGAATATTTCGAATACAAAAGAGGTGGTCTGAACAAATTTTAGTTGAAAATATAATTATTGAAGATGCTTCCTATCAAATTTTCTTTATGTCCTATGTTTTTCAATATCGCTGTACCCTGCCGTAAGTAAATTGTGTCACACTATTCATATTTATACTTTGTCGTTATTAGCAAAAAATACGAACATTTTAAGAAGGTATGTATCTGCACTTAATACAATCTACAATAAATAGTGATAAAGTCAACTTACCAGGTTGGAAGACTTCATACTTTAGCTTAGTAACGACATCCGAGACAAAATTGGAATCGGCATTGGCGAAGAACGGCACTGATGCAACCAGCGACCGGCAATTGTAGTTGATGACATCCTCCCTGAGCTTCTCCGACAGCTCCCCCAGGATGCACTCCTCGTCGAAAAACTTTCCCTGGTACCGATGCTCGAAGTACTCTGTAATACGTTGCCGCATTTCGCGTGGGAGTTTGCGGTACGCCATGTATTCCTCTACTTGCTTCACCTGTTGCGTGGAAAAAGTAACGGGGTGCTAGGATTAGAAATGGGCTCGATCTGGGCTGCAGTTTTATAATCTACGTACTACTTAATGGAACAGAAATCGCTAGTGGTTGTGAGGTTAGCACGATATTTGTGTTATATATCGCGGCAATAGTTATTTGTTTTCCAATAAGACCTCGAGGGGCTATTATGAAAGGTTAGAAATTTAATGATGCATAACATAATCATAACATCCCACATCAGAAGCAACAATACAAAATATTCCTATTCGGAATTCAATCCTGAAGACAAACAATAAAAACCTGGAGAAAAGCTCACAGAACATAGATTTTTTCAGACTTTCAAAATTGACTTTTTACAAAGCATTACCCACGACCGTCAAATAATCTTAAGGTATTATACTCCTTAACCAATTCAATATTTTAATATACTTTATGATGAGATATTTCAGCAGTAAGTTAACATATGGAGAAGAAGATAGGATATGGAATAGTTATCGATATAGAGAGAACAGAATTTGATCTTGCCAAACAATTGCTAGATATCAATCATAATGTGGTCACCGACTTGTGAGCTTCATAATTAATTATAATAAAATAAATGATTTAAGCTCCATGGAAATCTGATTTTCATACAATATATTAGAAGAATCAAGGAATATACCCATCAACTATCATCTCTCCGTGAACACGTTTGAGAGACAAGACAGATTAAAATAGGAGGGCTCCTAGGTACGAAGAAAAGATAACAATTTCAAGAGGAAGGTCAACATCTGCCTGTATGAAGTTGGATTATGATTGTCTTAACAAACATAATCTATACAAAGGGTAGATAATATAAAGATGATAAAAGAGAGCAGTTTTGATGAAACTTTAACACTTGATTACTTAAGGAGGACGAAGAAACTTGTAGTTTTCGAAAATTGGTACAGTCGGCGGTCAAACTGCAGGAAGGAAATGGCATAGAGGTTCTATCAATAGACTGATGGTCAACACTTTGTCAGTGACTACCTTCATTTGAATTCTTGTCTACCTAATGTTTACGGGCACTCAAAAGTAAATACGCTGGATATGATTGTACCGATTGAGCCCAATAACCTAGGTCTATGCAATTGCTAACGTTTTCCTTAATGTAACTGTGCAATGTCGTTAGATGATTTTGCTGATCTGTGCATTTGAGATTCTTCCATTCCATTAGAACTGTACTTACGGATATTGAGGCTATATACATTGGCTTCACAAGTAATAATTTCAAGAACGAAATAAAGATAGATGAAAGCTAAAACAAAATGGATAAACCGCAGCCTGTTCCAGCCGTAAGGAACGTACCTTTTCTCTGTACTGTCGTCTGGATGAGTCCAAGCTCTGTATCAAGTTGGTAGCGTGTCCCAAGAAGAGCGCGTAACAAGTAGCCCCGGAGATCATGGACAACATCGTCAACCACATATCGGTGAGGGACTGTGGCGGGAACTTACCGTACCCTATACACAACATATGGGACATCGCCTTGAACAGGGACCATGAGTACTGATCAAGCCAGAAGGCATCCTGAAACAAAAAAATGTAGTTGATCATATTCACTCGGTGATCTCCATGCATGATGTAAGCACAGCCTAATAAGAGTCCATTAATCTGCACAAGTTTTCGAAGAATTGCGGATTGCTGCGCTTATTTTGAATTTATGGATCCTAAAGGTTTGAATGATAGCAAAAAATGTAAGTTCGCGTTAACAAAAAGTGAACGAAGTTACGGACAACCCTGTATAAGTTGATTATATGAAAATTTTGTTTATCATTGCTTTTAATCATGTAGATAAAAAGTAGTGTAATTTACATGATGGAGGAGTTTTACCAAGTAAGAGCATCTACAATCTACATGATTCCTTTTAATGTTCACTGTACTACATTAATAATGCTTTAAGTTTGAACTGCAGATCCAATATTAATTGGATAATGAAAATTATCATGTAGATTGCAGATGCTTTTACTTGGTGGAACTCCTCCATCATGAAGATGAAATGATTGTGTAATTAAGACATAGTGTCACAAATAAAACTCTTTTTCCTTCAGTGACGCGTTCGGATATATATTTAAATCATCGGCAGACTGTCAGATTAATGGAAATATATATTTTTTAATAGTATTGCAGCCACATTTTATCAAACATTTTGAAATTCTATCTACAGTAACTGGTTTTTGAACAATAAACGTAAGGCACTAATATTCACTTTCTACTCTGTCTTGCTTGTTGAGTATAATATATCCAAATAAAGAATTTGTCCAATTGCACGCTTTTTCCCGCTAACTGTAAATCTAGACAGCAGATTCAACTTTTGTGGCATCTCAGTCTATCTAAAAATATCCTGCAGATAGAATTTCCTACAAAAGTACTTAAAGAAAATCCAAACAACATCCCACAGCCTGGATAAAGTAGATTTCCCTTGTGTGTAAAACAGCTATCTAATAATAAAGTTTGTTGCCGCCATTACCTATAATTTTTCATTGTTTTCACGGGGTAAGTTGCCATTGAATGGAGGAATTCGTTTATAAGCGAAATAATGTTGTTTCAAAGCCGCTACTCACATGCGCTCGCATGTGATGTAGTCTAAACATGGGCGTATGGATGATCCTATGTTTTACATACTTAAATTAGCAAAAGTGCCGGTGAGCATGCACCACAGTGAAGGAGATCAATCGCCCACATAAATCTACAAAATACCGAAGAAATAATTTTCTTCTTCTATGCTAAATGCGTTTCCCCAGTTTTCGTAGATGACTTTCACAAAATAGAAAATGACTGTCACAGAGGAAAGAATATTTTCGTGAGAAAAATGTATTCATGTAGCCATAATTGCCAATTAGAGGTAGACCGCTGTTTGTCGATTCGCCGACAGAGAGTTGACATTGAATGTGTAACACTAGTATTCTTAAGAGTAGTCTAACTGTAGAGAGCAATCATATGGGATATCCGTTGCCGCTTTAAGGCATTCCAGGTGTTAGGACCTTTGACTACGTAAGTTGCCAATGGGCTTCCTCATAGAGGGCGACACTTGGAGATGAATTGATGTTACTTGTATTCTTGCCATTTGATAGTTGTCCCATATATCTAATCTAAGGTTTCCGAAAACAGTTCAACTCAGAAAAACGTTTAGATCCTCTTTATGTCCCTGTTCATTGAATGCGAAGTCCAGTATCTTGATTAAGGGTGCATACAGATGTTGTTCTGACAGTGAAAATATCTAGTCCTCTGTCAGACCACACTAGATTTTCTTGATTTAAAACCCATGATTTGCTAAGTGTTTTATATACGTGTTTCCATTTTTCTATAGATAACATCTCACAAAGACAGAAAACCAATCGCGGTCCAGAAGCGTTACAAGAGGATAAATGTCTATTCATCTTGACCTTAAATTCGTAAAAGTTGTAACTATCGTGGAACCCAATCCCCAACATCAAAATATATTAATAATTTCTCCACCACCACAAATAACGATTGGAAGAAAACTGTGTACAATTGACATAGCCCCGGTGTCAATCCACAGGCACCAACTTACACCCTATCGAAAGCTCTCAATATATTATCATGTGCGATGACTGGAGAATAAATTGTTCTGCTTTACACGAGGGTGACATAGTCTAGAAGAGCTATCGTGGGTGGATCTATGTATGCGGAAGCCTACTGATGATCACTGATTGCAGGTTAACGATATTCTCGATAACATTGGGCATGATGCAGAGCAGTTTTTCTGTCCACCTTAGAGATAGGTTGAACGTGATTGAGACTCCATTTGATAGGGCTCAATCTATGCGGCGTAACATTATACGGCGTTTGCTGCTATCAGTAGCTTTTCCAGTATACAATTTTCAGAATAATTATTTTTCTTCTCGGTGTTGGACCCTAACCTCTGACATTTTTGAGCCAGTGCTAATATTAGTAGACTATCTCTTCAGAAGTTTATTGTAGAATTAGCAGCGAAAAGTTGCCCGAAGGCATCTCTTTGGGTCTGGAGGTGATGCCATATTTTCTAGTAAGTTTTGGTATAGATGAATTACTGAGGTTCTGGCTAACATTTGGCTACAACTCTCAATGCTCAGGATGAGTTTAAACACGAAAAGAGTTTTTTCTTGGTTTGCTGGCTGTCCTCTTTGCTGTTATTGATAACCCATTTACAGTGGCTTCTGGCATAGATGCAACTGTGATGATTTTCGGTGTTTGGATTTAATCTCCATTTCATCCACCATCGTTGGTTTTTGAACGTATCTCTGCTGCTCCGATTAAACTATGTTTTGGTCTTGGGAATACGTCTATCAACTTAAGTAATTTAGGCATACATAATTGATAGTAACAGGTTGCTACTTTTTGGTCACAAGCTGACGGATCTACTGACTTCAAATAGATAGATGTAATAGATTGGTAATAATCCCTCAAATCATTCTACTTTGCCGATATGCAGTGTCTGGCTCTGCATGTTGTAGTATGTAGATGGTTTATTGACGGCAGATTGTGGTCGGATGCTGCTAGTGGAGCGAATACATTCATTGAATAGATGACGGGATTTAGCAAATTATTTTGGACAGATTGTTGTAACTATACGCTAAATCTTCATCTAGATCGGGTTTATAAATCTTGCGGTATCTGAGTGTCAGTTCAGTTGTCTGTTGCTGACGACCCGACCTGAGTCGCTGATAGTGCCAGAATGCATGGCCTTTCCATCTGGATATATTGACGAAGAAAGGATATGCTTCCTTCATTTGCGACTTGTTGTTCGAGCGAAGGTGCTGCAGAGATGGTCTGCTGTTGTAAGCCCATAGAAATTCAGTAATTATGATGTAGTAGATTCGCTTGGAGCGCCTGGATCCCAGAGGACCAAACGGTCAGGTACATTACTTTCAGAATTATTCGATCTCGGACGAGTAATTAAGTACTATTATTATATATGACTCAGTTATGGCAAAAGCGACTCATCAGTGACAAACACGTGTGATCACACCAGATAATAGGTAAGTTGAGCATCTCTCCATACTGTTCTCCGATTGGGTACCTGAGATATTGAAAGTCTCAGAAACATACATCTCCAAGACACGCAAATCCAGGAGGCCAAATGAAGAGGTTCCTATCACCAGAGAATACATATACATACTTCAATTTCTTATTTTGGGAAGTCACTCCATTTTTATCATATATTAGTTCAGAAGGCATCTCGGGTCAGCTGTAGCTTGTGCTGGATGATAATTGATATTCCAACTATATGTTAAAGTAACATTTATCTTGATATGCGGCCTCTCGTAGTTCTCGTGCTCATTGGAAGTCATGTATCTTGTTCAGTTATTTAGAGTCCAACAAGGGTGTAATGAAGATTTTCAGGTAATCCCCACATGGCATCGCATGCGCTCCAATATACCGTAAATGAAATTGCTTTACCTGTAATTCGTTGATGGCAACCCAGGAGTTGGCTGGAAATCCCTGTAACATCGGGACAAGGAACTGCAAACAACCTGACCAGTGTCCGATCAGCAGCATCATACAAATCAGGTTGAATATTCGCATGAACACGCTGGCCATGTTGAGAAACTGTAACAGAAATACTCATTAATGGAAAAATGAGCAGATGGTTCGAAGTTCTATGTATCTGTAGATATTGAAACTGCTAACAGATCAAATGAATAATTTCTTCCCAAATTGAATTTCAGCTATAGTGGGACGACACTACTGTCATTGGAACATGTCTCTAGCTTTACAAAATCGATATTATGGTGCATCATACAAGTCACAAGTTTAATAGGGACGATCCCCAAATTTGACACAAGTGCTGTTCAAAAGCATTTCGTCACTATCCCACCTCTTCTGTAAGCCTATATTTAAGGTCGGGGATTTTTTGCTACCCTTGAAATAATCCTCCACCTTCGTCCTCTTTTTATTCTGCTTAAGAGTGCTAAATTGCATGGATTTGCTTTTATCGTTTAATTGTGGCATTCAACCATATGTATATTTTGTGTGTCTCATCTTAAAACTGTTATCTTTTTTTTAAAGTGATCATGTAGACGTTAGTGGAAGATATGACAGCTCATACAGATTTACAGGAAAAAATATAAGCGGAAAAAATCTGCTATATTTAATGAAAAAAATATATTCTTTCCTACAGACTACCATTATTAATTCCCGGAATCTGTTAACAGTTTCTAGCACCCTAATTAAAAAACTCTAATGTAAGTCCGATGGAACAAAACCATATTTAAATTTATACGGAAGGGCCAACACGATTAAGGTAAACCTGTAGTTTAGCGAAAAAATGTGATATTGTGGTGAGGATTGGCACTATATACAATCCGCTATAGTATTGAATAATATGAAGTACATACTGATATATTAATTTTTTGTCAAAAACTTGTTAATATGAAACTGCAGCCCTAAAGATTTTATAAAATGACATCATCCTATTTTTCGTTCGTAATAATTTATTATTAATTTAAAAGGAATATTGATCTGTGACTCCTATTATCGGTTATTATAGACATTCTGAGGCTTACAATTTGTCCAACTTTTTGTAATTCACCTACCTGGATTATCCTATTTAAATTGGCGTACTAGACAGGGTTAGATATATGGAGTGAATAAAAAACAAGCTTATTACTTTTTATATGGTAAAACTTAGAAGAAGCTGTACCTTTAATTTGGCAATCCTTCGCAATGCGTATCATTTTAAAATTTAAAATACAATAAAATTATGATTGCAAGGGCATTTCATAAGCACCTATTAACCTCCTCGAAAGTGCAATCAGCACATCTTAGACTCCACAAACTTTAGTAAAATTGTAGACATTATTTCAGCCAAAAAATTCATTCTAGCATCATTGTTGCCTTTTGCATTATCGAAGTGGAAAAAGGAGACCAACTTTAGTAGAAATCTTTATGACGAAATCATACACTGGCTAAAATTAATGCACATATTCTTGATTCATCCTCTTTTCTTACTTTCATACTGAATAGGATGCGCGATCTTACTCTGTTATCCCTATAAAATTATCAGAAAAATATTGCTCTTCTGAATGGTTGTATTCCCACTAGGTTTGATGTCGGGATTTTTTTTCGATAGCTGCGTATACGTATTTATTGGTTATAGTTCCTCCAAGTTCAAAATACAAAGAAATGATGGCATTTATTAAATACAACTAACAGATCAGCTATTAGTTGGAGTTAGAAATAATAGGAGGTCCAGGGTCCAGATCCTATTATTTCTTGATTATATCTTGTACTCTGTGAGGCTGCAGTTTCGGTACTGTATGTATATCAATTTTTTGATTTCTAGTTTGCTGGTTCTCAACTAAACTCACAGGACTGTTGATGTGAAGAAAATTGACTTTAATAATTGCCAATCTGAAGCTGCTGTTAAATATAGAGGAACATAAATTGCGATATATAATAGTTACCAATTTACCTGAATATCACAATTGTTTGCTTAGCTACAGACTTGAATAGTCGATTGGAGACATTCGTAACATATAAACTGCCAATTATAAAAAAAATAGGAAATGCATGGAACCTAATGAATACCTATAAATTAGTAGGGAGTTTTGACAAAAACCATCATCACTGGAAAAAATTACAATATATGGAATGTACAATTAGAACAAATGTAGTTTTCAACAGTTACAAAAATATGTAGCAGACAGCGTACATTATTCTACTTGTCAATAATTCATCGATTTGGGGCTGTCAAAATGTATAGTAGGAAATGACAGACTATATTATAATTATTTATTTGTAACTGTTCAAAATAAATAATGTTCTGCTTGTACGTGGCAGAGGAAAACATTACGCATAAAATACATACTGGTATTCAGTAGAGCCATGATACGAATAAAAGTATGCCATTTATAAACATCGCTGACTGAGAAAAACTGCCAATTACATCTCATAATTTGGTAATATGGTACCAAAAATTGTAGATGCGAAACAATAAAGTTTCTGCCCAGCAGACGATGTTTCACAGTGATTCTCCACCACTTGAATCCTATTTAATAACCCATTACCGCAAATAAAACAAACTGAGATCCAAAAAATAAACTCCAAAAAAGCAACCTCTTCTTCCTACTCAAAGAGCATAAAAGCCAGATTCAAAGCTGTGTGTTTTAACTCTTGAAAAGCGTTGGTTAAGCGTTGGGTATTGAATTAGTTGTATGAAAAAACTTTACACCATTGTATATATACGAGTTTTAATAACACATAGCATAGTCAATCTAACAATATAGACGTCGCAGATTGCAAGAAAATCAGCAACATCGCCATAAATAAGTTTCAAACTGTGCATAGAGCAAACCAGTTTTCTCAAAATTTAACTAGGGCACTCGATAGAACAAGAATAAGTCTATATAAACCTCTATGACTTAGTGAACTAAGTTCTTTGAGACCAAAAAAAAGTCTCCTAGTAATTTGAAGTAAACTTGATTTGAATTATTTTAGTTCATTATTTCAAAAGCAGCAGCATCTTGATATATTCATAAAAAGCTTGAGTATGCAAATGGTCGACCTGCTTACTTTCTGAGACAAAAATGATTTCACTCGTCTTTGGATAAATGAATTAGGGCATAGAACTGTGCTAAAGTAGAGTCAGTTGCTAGTTGGGGTAACATTTTTCTATTCATTGCTATTCGTATCCTCCACATAACCTCATTACTTGCCGCTAAAATCATAATTCGGAATAGAAAAATCAACAACTCACATTAACAAAAATGAACAATGTCTATACTACTACCATATAGCATATTGTTTCTATACAATTAAATCTGATTTAGCTCATTTACATCTAGCACCGGAACACAAATGCTTGACGTCTAAAGAAAAGTATAAACTGTAAGACTGAATACTGAACTGCGTAATCTAAAAACGGTGTGATCAGTATGTTCAGTCAATCTTTTCTTTAAGCCGGGAGAATTTTGATGCTGCTAAATGTTTTTTCATGACTCTGTTGTGGTGTAAAGTTCTCCTAATAAACGATATGTAAATGTATATTAGTGTGATCTATAATTCCTATAGGTGTCATCTGTAACTACTTAGAATGAAGAAAACTCGAATGGAAACATGATCGTGTGACCATAATTCTAATAGTTTTTCTTTTAGTAATGACCAGCACTCATGTACGATAAGATGATTATAATGTTAGTATCTTTTTTATGAAATTTCTAGTTTGTATGGTATTGTCATGCATTTCAATTGCATCACTGACTTACCTTTTGGACTTTCGTCATGCACTAGGATGTATAGACACTTTGCATGCCTATATATAAAGATGTTATAATAACGTATCACAGCTATGTGCAAAAAGTGACAATAATACGAGGAGAAGGATATTTACAATGCTATATTCCTAGTAAGAAAAATATTCCAACTCTATTTGACCTATGATTCATTATTGTAGCGTATTGTGTACTATACAACCAGGTAGACGCAGAATTCAGAAAACAGTCGCAACGTATTGAATGAATATAAACGTTTCTTGACAAAGGAAGCTTAATGACTTGAACGCAATATGATTCAAAACCAAATTCCACCACAGCAAGCAGCTAGAACACTAAAAGATGATACCAAGTGATGCTTCGTTGAATGGATGAATACACCAGGTCAGTATTATAGATAATGTAACTTTTTGAGGACTAAGTTCCACCAGCTAAAGAGCTGAGAGAGCAACGTAGGTAGAAATGAAAAAGTCCTACTCACTATACGACGGGATGGTTTAAGAAGCTCTGTTGCTAGCTTGTGCATTTGCATACGCACAGAAAGCATTGCAGCAATGGTACTACTTACACTGTACCACAATTGACCAATGTTGAGTAAATACAAACAAATTGCACTAGCATCTGCAATGTGAGACAGTACGTCATTCTACCTGGTTGATATTGGTGTTAGTTCTGAGATACGAATATCGAGGGAAAGATTGTAATACGTCATGTGATTTCATATTTGGAACTGATACTATACAAAGTATATGCGCCTAAGATAAAGTCGAAATATATTATAATACTGACAGAAACATGGTAGTTTTTATTAAACGTTAGTCAGAATGCTTAGATGAAACCAATTGATTGCTTAAAAATCACTGCTGTAGAAGAAACCTTTTGTAAACTTCGGGATAAACTGTATTAAGTCAATACTGTAGAGTGGTGAATTCGTGATCAACTTTAACAACAGACTACCTTGTCAGCTTTTCTTAGTAGGCCTTCCCTGTTATGGAACTCATATAGGACATATATTTCAGAAATAAGAGTCTTCTCTTTTATCTCAAAACTTAGTGGTAGTATATGTTTGCATATTATATATGATGCTCTTTTTGCACATCATCATTTTGACACTAGTTTCCGAGATGAAATTACCACACAGTAACTATAATGACACTTTTTTTTGGTCAAGAAAGTGAGCTGCAGCAAAATGAGAGTTGAGATTAAACATAACGTAAACGAATGGGCTAGGACACAGGATAATAATTTTGAATCACCTGTACTAATGCGAGATGTCAGTTAAAATTGCAGATTGTTATGACGTAATCGTGGTAATTATGAGACAAAGTTGAATAAGTTTAAGCATCATGATCTGTATAGCTTTATGTCATATTAGGAAAATTAATCTGAAATTCACGTGTTTTCATTCGTATGTGAGCATGAAAACAAAAAAATGTCTTCAGCACAGAAATTTATCGGCGAAAGGTCATATAAATTTATTTCCAGATCACGAATATCGGATAATATGCAGTTTAAATGAATTCAGTAAATATTGTACTTGAGCAAATAACATAAAATAAAAAATAATAAAAAAATAACTGAAATCAAAAAACACGTAGTCGTTACACTTTTGTGTTATCAGAATCATGGTAACTATATATGTTAGAATTATGTATTATACTGATCTCAATGTCACATTCCGCTTAACAATCTTTCCCTTGATTGATACCAAGGAAACTAGATGGGTGAAGTGACGTATCCACTTTTTTAAATGAATGACGCGATATATTTCCTGCTTACAAACAAAAAGGTAGATATCTAGCTAGGTTTGAGTAAATCAGGCTGCGGTATTTCAATAGCGCCTGGTTATTTAATATTATTTGTATAGTATTGTTGATACAAAAATACGATTAACTGAAATTATCAAACTTTAGCTGAGCAGTAGTTCTAAAAAAGAGGCTAATATAGTTCCATGCCATTGCTGTTCAACAAAATCCAGATTTTGCACTCCAGTACTGTTTACTTTACCAAAGAGATTGGTTTGCATAATGTGGATGTGGCACTTGAAGCGATGAAAAACAGGTGGATAATTTAGACACAGATAACAGTTTTAGAAGAATTAACAACTTCCGAATACACATGGTGCTCACTGATCTCTCTGTCTACATTTACCTCAAAAAGGTTTAGTCCACTTTTTTTTAATAAAAACACTCACATTAAACACATTGATAACTTTGAATTCTTGTTGATAGTTCTTTTGCACTGCCCACTGGATATAATGCCATTTAAATTAAATTGTCATAGCAATACTCCTAAAACGTACTATGACTTCCAGAAACACATCTGATCCATTATACAAACTGTGATCAAATTTTCCCCCGACAAAAAAGCGAAACAACTTTATTCAGCCAGAATGGCAGCTTCTTGTTATGCATCTACATAAAACGTGATTGACAACCAAATCTTGTAAAATTATGGTACCTCTAATTCTTGTACTACTTAATGCTTGCATAGAATCATTTCTTCATCCATGTAGTTTCCTCAATCATACCAGTTGTGTAATATAGTGTAACGAATGTGAATTATGCGTAGAATAGCGAGAATAATAAGCTGAGGCGCCTTCTTATGGTCATGCGCTTGGTTGGCTTAGTTAACGCAGAAGTACAAAGCGTCCGGAAAAACCGGGAAGCGGGTTACCTTAAAGATGAGATTGCTTTTGGTGCTTTTAAACTTGTTGATGTCCGAACTGAGCCGCCCCCTCCGTTCTGTACGCTTTTTTTGGAGATTCTGCAAGATCTAGAAAAAGCGAAGAACAAAAGGTAGTAGAGAAAAGCGAGGCGCCGAACAGTATTTCCAGGAGAACGACTAAAATCTTAGACGGACATAAATGAATGAGGGTGGTGATCACCTGCACTGGATGGTAACCACTTGTCAGATTATTCTCGTGGTTTGTGTCAAGTGTGTTTTCAGACAAGATGCGTTTTGACCCAAATAGATCTATTTTGAAACGCTAGTGTTCTGTTTGTATGACAGTGATTGTAGAATGACATAATTATATTTGATGTTGTGTGTTTTGCCTGCATATAAAAATAAAAAAGTTTAAAAGTATTCATACCATAGATAATTAGATGGAAAGACTTCCTCAATTACAAAGTTTTACAATGTCTTGTGGATTTTTCTACAGATCTCTTCTGTTATTCATTTCAGCTACCCAGGCAACACGTGGATCGAGCTAGCTAATTACAGCTACGATGTATATACGATTAATTATCCGTAATATTGGAATTCGAATGAATTTTCAAAACAACAGGATAGTTCATATGTTATAAGCTGCTTCTGGAATAACTGGACAAAATTTGATTCAACCAATCATTGATAACTATTTCAGTCTTGCCTGGATTCTTTGAATCGATTGAGTAGCTGTTCTATTGTTATTTTTATATGAAACTTGTTATATTTATCAGTGTTATGTTTATGGTTATGTAGCTGATAGATTTATTTAACTGTCAGAGTATCAAGGTACGAATATATTAGAAACTGTCAGCCTATTCAATGTAGTGCCACACAGTTCGGCGTTTCAATTGTGAAACTTTGAGCAAAGCTGTACAAGGTATTATAAAAATTATAGGTTTGAGGGAAGCTAATTATTTGTGTATACGAAGATGGAAGTTCGTCATTAGCGTCACGGAAAATCTGTTGAAATTATTATGTCTGAGGTATATTTGCGAGTTTTGCGTTAGCTTGATATTGAAATAAACTAATAAATATCCTGTAGAGTATTTACTTTGACTTATAAAATAAGGCAAACAAGTTTTAGTCACACAAGCCTTGTAGGAGTTGATTTCATCAAAGCAGAGCCAATTAATATGCCTCTCTTTCTTTCACAGGTTACTGCATTTAAAGAATTATAAAATCTCTTATGGAACCTTGAATCCCTAAGCATCTCCTTTATGCAGTCTTACTGCAACCCATGTGTTTTTGTAATTCCCTATTTTGTTTTAGTTTTTGTGATAAACTATTAAAGAAAATCATTAGGCATTTATTTCGAAATTATATACGCAGTGTAATTATGCGAATATATGAACCAAGCTCATGCTAAATGTTAATCAACTACTCCATCTAACCAGAATGATAACCATTTTGAGGGTAATGAAGTTTATATTCCAGGTACATCATAGAGCGGAATTTTTATGGAAAACTAAAGCAATTTAGTTTTATGCTGTTGAAACTAAAAATTATTGTGTTTGTATACCGCCGGAGTAGGTTGGTTACATTGGCGATGAATGGTTCGTCAAATGTAATGGACAGTGTTTATTTAAAAGCAAATACTCAAACTAAATAAAACAAGCAATAATGACTCATGGGAACCTAATGTGAATAAGTGCTTTAGGATTTAGAAATTTCTGGTAGCTTAACTGATGTGATTAAAATTATCTAATCACATGAACCTTAACTCATTTTAGTTTATTCCATCCTTAATGCACTTGCTGGCGAAAATTGAGCAAAAATCAATTTTTTAGGTATCCAGCTCATGACTACATTTTCCACGGTACATTTTTATTTGACAATAGTCATAACGGTCACTATTACAGAACACTAACGTCTTTAAACAGATTATAAAAGGAACGATTAGATTCAGCTTGAGAAGAAACTCTTAAACATAGACAATTACTTAATATAAGGAATGGTGCAATGTGAAGGAGAAAGCGTGCATGCTACGCTAATATAGGTGACAAGCACATGAGAAAACAAAATGAAACAACAAGCAGAAGCAAAAGCTATTACCTATTTACATATCATCTATATCTGTATCTAGCTATGTACATTAAATGAACATCCATTCTAGTAGTAACTTTGAGAAGTTATTAGTTCATTACATTTTTTAATATATAACGCAAATTGGAAGTAACTGAAATCAGTCGATAAATATGGTCTTATTGATTTTATGCTAATAATTTACGTTCTATAATGATCTGCAATTAGATCCCAAATGTAGAGATTCGGAAATGCAAGAAGGGCATACATAACACTTTCTTTTATTGGACATAGATTAAATGGATCTTTCAAGTACTCATTGCATTGACTATAAAAGAAAATTACTTACACTATGCACTACTATACCAATATTTATCCACAAATACATCATAGTATATAGAAACAGTAAAACTTCGCATATCAACAGGCACAACTATATGCAATTGAAATTGTAGGTTTCAGTTTGTTCATATATACATTTGCTGTAGATCTGTACACTGTATGTATATATAGGTATCTATATACCTACCATCTTGCTCCAAACTCAATATTTTGAAAGGTTTGTTCTCTATCAGCCTGTCGTGTAAAGCACAATGCTTTAATTTTTTCTATATTACTCGTATTAACCACTTTGATCCTTTTCATTGTACTGGGTACAACTTTAACAATATTACGGCTAATTTATACGACCTTGTATTTGGTGATTGTGAAGTAGAAGTTGACAGAAAGCTTGCTCACGTATCGACAAGCAGTAAACCTGACCACAAATACTGGACATCTCAGTGAGAAAATCGACTTTTCATCACAGTACTATGAAACATTTATGCTAGCCCTGAACTACAAATGCCATCTGTAATATAGTTAGCCATCCGCTGTTCATGAAATGCACAGTCCCGAAAGCGAGAAGAAAACATATAGTCAATAGATTTATATTAACATGTGATTAAGTATCACTACAAACATGATTCCTTGGACGTTATCCTATGAGGTCGCTTGTACCGATCAATGAAGACCTCAAACGAATTTCAACTCATCTCCAAGTGTCGCTCTCTATGGGGACGTCCACTGGCAACTTACGAAGTCAAAGGTCCTAACACATGGACTGCCTTGAAGTAGCAATGTCCCTTAGGACATCTGTGAACAATGGTGAACTGATTTACAGCGACATCCCTTGATCTTCGTAAACACTTTTACGATGTACCGTTATCTCGGTTAATTCACATCAGAAGCTGACAACTGATATCAAGTGTATGCTCTCTACTATGCATCAGACCTGCTACAGACATGCATGTTTTGTCTTTAGCCCATAGTGGGCGACACTTGGAGATGAGTTGATGTTGCTATCGCATCCCTGACTGGGTTACGTATATACCACCCGATTGTTCTCTATAGTTAGACCGCCAGGCTATACTGAAGAGTCTAGGCTGAAGATGAAACATGCATATCTATAGCAGGTCTGATGCATAGTGAAAAGCATACACTCAAAGGAATTGTTGAATGGAGATCCACAAATGAATTTAGTCATCTTCTTGCCAGGTCACCCTCTTGATGGAATTTAAGTTCCATACATACATTGGAAATTATTTGTAGTAATATAGTATTTCAGATTTCAGAAATTGTGATAGTATCTGCATTTATGATTGATGAATCGAATACTCACACTATACAATGTAAAATTACGTAAGCACTGATCACAATTCACGGAATTTGATTCGTTTATTTTTGTAGTCATAATGGTATGGGATGTCCTTTTGTCAGAAATGTGTTCCTACACTATTAGAAAATTAGTTTATTCCACAAAAACCACGCTAATTAAAACAAAGCTTGTGATTATTGCTTGGAAATGTAGGTCAGCATATCTAATTACTTGTAGTTCCTGATCAACATGAAATAAAATCAATATTGCTGCAGTTAAAACAGCACTACAAAATCCAGCTTGGTATTGAATAGGGGTTAACTGCTTGTCGCTTACTGAGTCGAGCTCCCTCTTCCTGTAGTTGTCCGATATACTTGCAACTAAATACCACTCTTGTGATCTTAGAGTGATGCACGGTGGTTGGGTTATTGAATTAAACTACTCCAATTTTGGAAATATGTTATCTATATTCCATCATTATTTTAATTGTATAATTATTCTAAAGATATTTAAGGATTTTAGATAAAATTCAATATATCCTTAATGATAGCTGCGCAAACTATCATTTCGCTTAATCTCAAGTTTCATAAGCTCCTTACTTGCATACCAATAGAGGAATGAGATATGAATCTCGTAGAACAGACCTAAATCACAGTCAGGTGAATATACCAGCAATACCGTCAAATAAGGAGGTGAAGGATGAGGAAAGAAGAACTTTTTTCCAGAACGTAATTCTTCGAGTGGTAACTTAATTTATATTTATTCAAATTCACGCTATTGCTAATTGCCTACTATTGCTCATACACTAAACTGCCTAAGAAGGAAGTGTCTAACATTGGCCTTATTTTATATTATTTTACAGCAGCCTTCAGCCAAGTATTACCGTTCCTAGACAACATGACAATGTTGGGATGTACACCTTCAAAGTAAGTCCGAACAGAACTATATAATGTTGTAAATTATCCATAATATTAGTAATAATAGGTGTAATAACAATCTTTGTATGACTTCTAACTCCGTTGAAAATCAGTTTTTAAGTGTCATAACAAGTTACGTTTGTCACATTGTCTGGAAAAAGTATTCAATGCTTGGATCATGACTGCTGAAATATGAAACAAAATCACATTCCTTACTGAAAATGGCGATACTTTCGCTGTATTCATCAACACCTGATTGCTTCAAATTCCAATGTAATTACGCGCTATCACAATATACATATAGTTAATGTACTCTGTACTGTATCTCCACGAAAACGAGCATATTGGCCAGGACATATTGTTTAATGATCAAAATATACGTTTTAAAGTGAAAAATTTGTATTAATCGTGATTATTGGGCAGAGCAAATTGAACATGTTAATTGTAAAGCTTAGCTCTCTTGTTTGATGTCAGGAATCTCACATGTGTACTGAATGGATAACATCGAATGCTTCTATCGTCGGCAAACCCATCATTCAGCCCTGTTATATGAGAACTAAACGAATTCCACAAAAATATCTTTTATCAGGGAACTAAAAAAAATAATTGAAAATCATAAATACAGTGACATTAATCAATTGATCAACTGTCCTCAGAATAATAGCGTTTTGTTTCCAAATTGGAACTTATAATGAATCATTCTATATTCGAACTGTCTACAATATTCCATACTAACAAAGAAACTTTTTATGGTATTCTGAATTTTTATTCATGCATTACTTGAAATTCTTGGAGGACATTAAGTCGACTTCACTCCTTATCTAATATGATTCTTGGATCAACCATCGTTGCTGATAATAGTGATGAAAATTCTATAGTACTCTTCTACTATAAGTACTCATACAAAACTTTTTTGCGTGGTCACCGAATTCTTGATCATTGTTACATAAGGTCTGTTTCTTTACTCTTTCTTCCAATATTTTTAAAAATAGTTTCAAAGCGACTTCACAGGTACTGAAAGGTACTAATATAATTCACTGGACTACATTTTTTGAATTTCTTAGAATTGGTTACTTATTGCAAATGCTCGAATTGTTTATTACTAATCCTCAGACTTCCCATATGTGTGAAATTGATTTGCTGACGACAAAAATATCCGATGTCTCAAAATTCTTAAGCCAATAGAGATCGATGATTCAAGTAATTGTACGATAACAAAATAATTAAATATATTTGAAGAAATAAATTTATGAAGTAAGTAGCAATCAGTCTTGATAATCAACCATAATTCTGATGGTGACACGAAATCGTGCTTCTACGTTTTTGTGTTCAATGCTGTATGAGCGAATATTTGTCTTTCTATATAGTTATATTTGCATGACTGATGTTACATGATCACAAATTTCTATATCATTTCTACTGTAAAATTCGTGCCATGAAAATAATTTAGGTCCTTCTGTGAGAACAATAATGGTAATGACATAGATATTGTGCATTTTGAGAATATCAATATCACTGTTGCTGTATCGTATGATTCTGACTAACATTTGGAACTGATATAGCGTTCCAACGTTAATGTGCCTTCATAGCCCGAAGAAATCATTGCTCAAATATGACGTGGCTGAAGTCACGATGTGACTGGAAGAAGTAATATGATACGTTATACACGCGCACACACATGTGCTCTCTTCTCAATCAGATCTACGTCCACTAACCAAAAAAGGATTTTGCCAGAATTCAACAGGCACCATCATTGCTTTAAAATTATTTTCTAATATCTTGCCAATTCAACTCTCCGCATAAGGAATATTATTCTCTAGGCAAAGAGCCAGTGATATTATTACACTAATCTTGTTTACATTGTCATTATATCGAAGTGTACAAAATCATTCTTTCTGCTGTTTAAGCAGGATATCGAAAGGTTATTTTTTTATTTGGTACAAGGGAAAAGCGTAGAATGGAAAACATATAGATAAATTGATTGTATTAATCCTGAAATATAGATGGAGTTGAAGGCGGAAGATTTTCATTCAATCGCATGCGGCAGTTTTTTAAATTAAATAAATGCTAAACAATAATCAGCCTTTCGTAATATTGTCGGAATAAATTGGGAGCGTGCGCGATTGTAGTGATTAAAAAATATATTAAAAAATTCTGCTTTTTGAGTGGCGAATATTCCGAAATTACTTGTTTATTCTCTCTTCAAAAAAGAAGAAGTAAAAAATGATTTAAGCACTTTCTTGTTTATTAGAATAAAAACTGTCCTATATATACATTAATTAAGAATATTTCTGAGGAATTCTCGGTCGGTAGTTGAAGCAAAGCACCGACGTGGAGATATTTTTGATGAGATTGGTGTTTCTGGACATTTTTATTTTGGCTATAGAGCATCAAATAATATAATTATTTAGATATGTAAATACTTTTTCACCCCATAATCATTTATAATTTATGCTTCCCCCTGAGTACCTTCTAAATTGAACTGTATAATGCTGAGCTGTTTAATCCAATTGACTACGCCTGTGCTACATGATAGTCGAATGTGACACCACCAATTTAATTGTCATTATTTTGTTTAGTGGATCTATTTGAAAATCGAGTATTCGTATTAAAATTTATCACCCGGTTTTGTATTCAGTGGGCCACAGCATAATCCAATTATGTGAGTAATGAAGGGTTGATCAAATTGACCTAGTGTAATTCGCTAGAAATAAAATAGCAGTATTAATCGCTATGTGCTCACCTATGCAATAGAAATACTAAGCGTACATAAACGAAATTATCGAAATTTGTTATGAAATTTTATTTTGCTAGGTTTTTGATGTATCCTTTGTTGGCGTTGTCATCTGGATTGAGTCGAGATCAGATGCGTTGCAAGTTATTTTACATAATACACAAAACCATAGCTATAAAACGTTGGTAGGTCCGTCCACGATATTGAACCCAGTTAAAGGAGGGAGACGGGCTGCCATCTTTTGTCTTCGTTTTTATATACTTCAACTTTTATATTAGCCGAATGTGCGTAAGAAAACATGAAAGCTCCATCTCGCTGAAACTTGAAAACGATACAGTTGATTGATTTTTGAAAAATATTAAAAAATTCTACTCTTCAAAATGAGTTTCTTAGATATGAGCTAAGCAATATTTTTCCAAATCTTAGGGCGGTTTCCCCGATTCCCAGTTAAATGCACCTAACTTTTAATCAGGTCACTTGATACGTTTATATTCCTAACAGGCTATACTCTCAAAATATATGGCACACTGCTACTTTTAATTTAAACATGGGCAAAATCGATTTTTTATATTTGCCTGTTGACAACACGGCTCCCTCTACTGGCTGGGTTCAATAGGCCGGGAGAGCAGACTAGGTTTGGGCCTCACTCTATCATAGCGTATGTTTTATGATCATAGTTCGACTGCAATATACTCCAAATATTGCTAAGTGGCGCTGCTCATTAATGTACTTGAGTTGAATGGTCCTAACAACTTGCACTGTTCAAAGGCGATGATAGATGGTCCTCTACGACGACATCTATCATCAAAGGTGAAATGACTTACAGCAACTTTCCTTGTCCTTTGTAAAATTGGTAAACACCTTTACGATGTAACGCCATCGCCATCATGTCAGAAGTTGACTATATACCGAGACGTGTGTTTGTGTGTGTCTATAACAGGCCACATGTATAATTCGTCATCATTTGTTCATAGATTTGATTGTAAATCATCTATCGTACTGATGGGCAGTCCAACTTTATATAAAGATTTGACGAAATACTTTAATGGGCATCTCCATTTGTCGAGACACTTGGAGTATGTTGCTATAACACCATTTTCAATAAATAATTGAGTAAGCGCCTCCGAGCTAAATCAGCATTGTATAGAACGTAACATCCAAAACGCACAACAGCTATTATATGTCTTGATTTGATTTCCTACACGCCCTATTACATCAACATTCCAAACAGAACTTAACAATATCTAACCAAGAACGAAATACTACCAATGAAGTCAGGGCATACAAATTAGTTCTTTCTATTTAACCCAAGATCTGCAGGTTTATTTTATCAATGTGTCATTTTTAACTTCCAGTGCATATTTACAACCGTGTAGATGAATTAGAACGAAAAAAGTTGACAGGATTAATAATTATATTTCCATAAATATATAATTATCACATCCTGATTTCATATGTAATTAAACGAAAAAATCATCAAACGATATTTTTATAACTTTGGTTCGTAGGCTAATAACACGATTTATCATCAGAAGAATTAATTCAATTTTTGTCCCAAGAAATGAATGGTTCATATCTAAATTTTTGATCTAACGAGTCGGGCGACGTTGATGATTTGAAAGACAATATAGGGGTTTTAACAATACGAGCAAACTAGAATGGGCAAGTGGCCGGTAATTAGATTATTCAACAGGTGCTCAAAACTAAAAACTTTGGGCCGCGACTGCACTTAGTTGCAAACTCTGACGATCTACAGACCACATACATGATCCGAATTGTTCTGGAGAAGTTCATAAACTTCAAATGTCTGCAGGGAAACCAAGTTTGAATAATAACGGGGAAACTGTAAGGCAATCTAACTGTCAACAAGTAACTTACTAATAATAGGGCTCGTTTTGATTAATAATTTGTGATCAGTTAATAACAGAAAGTTTGACACAGTATCAACAAAAATTTGATTTTGGATCACTAAATTTGTTTAGAAATAGTTCCATGAGTGTCTTATGCAAATAAATAAATGGGAGGTTCTAAGATAGGACATTGGGAAGCAGTTGATCTTGACATGTACTAATGCATAATGAAATGAGTTTGCCGCCAGTGCAACCAAGAACTTACTATCAATTAATAAATAAGCAGAAAATGTCATTTTCTTGTGAAAAGCTCAATTTAGTGAAGCTGAACTTTGGCAATCCAACTGAAGGAACATAACGGGTTACCAAAATCCGAAACCAATGAGCCCTGAACATCACACGATTGTTGCTTGGTAATGGACTTTTACGGTACTAAAGTTACCATATCCTGTCATACTATAACTAACTAACTCAATGCACTGGAGTCCATAGGAAATTGTGAAAAATCGTAAATACCTCAACTGAAATCAACCTTCACATCACCTAGAAATCTCCTAACCAATGACAGTTGACTCGACTTCACCAGGATTTTATCCCTGGTATGAATAATTACAAAAAAATGTAGCCTTTGTTCTGCTCTTCCTGAAAATGTCCCATGAAGTCCTGTATGAAAGTTCGGTGTTATACGTAGAGCAGACGGGGTTCTATATGAAAAGAATTTTCTAGTGCATTTCTATATTTTTAAATCAAGTATAGGATATGTTTTAGTGTCTCTGGTTTGTGTATCACGTTCTACTATGGCAAGCGAAAAAACGCTTTGTTGTTTCTGAAAACTTTGTTGTTTTGATGGACAGTGGAGTTATCCTCAAAACAGCAAGAAGATAATAAAGCTGAAATTTTTTGCCGTTTTTGACCACCAAAAATTCCAAAATTCGAGTATATTCATTTCCAGATCAAGACTATTGCTCATAATCATAATAGCTTATATATTGTTGAAGGATTTATATTTTGAACTATGACATAAATTTCCACACACACACTTTCGTGTGCACAATATGTTGCAAATACTCCGGAATAGTATAACACAGTAGTCTTTAAAGATGGCGAACCTCACCTTCCTCTGTTCAGCTTCCAAGCAGTTATTTTTTTCTTACTATTTTCTGTAAAACTGTTGATGAAACGCAAATATGTATACTACAATATCTTTGCAAATTGCAGAACTAATCTTTTCAGAACCAGATTTAGAATAACAAACTCGCTGTGCGGTCTAAACAATATTATTCATTATTGCAATGCCGCAGGATGTTCAACTCCATTTTCAGATATATTCATTTCTTAAAAGTGAGTATATCTGTAGAAGCACGACATTCTTTATTATAAAACTGTAAAATGCATTATGAACATCAAAAATGAAACAAAAACCATGTAGATACTTGTAAATCTCCGTGGATAAATAGTGGTGGTAGTAAGAGTGATAGTACGTTATGACATGTACATGAAGATGAAACAGAAAAGTGATGCAAAGGGCATATATATATATAATAAAAAATTATGAGCATTTCAAACTGATTTAAAGCATCTGAAGAACTAACAAACAAATAAATGAACGAAACAAAGTTCATCTTATTTGATTTGTGTAGGCATTAAATATATGATTTAGTCTGTTCTGTAATTTATATCGTTATTTGTTCGATATGTATAATCTTTAAGATGTTTGTTTTGAACCTGATATCTTTATATTGACATGATATTTGGTGGTTTCAAATGTTGGCTTTCTATGACCTGCATCAACAAAGCAGCAAACATAATTGTTTCAGTACCAATAAGTGATACACTGGGAGCTAAAGCAGATCTTGAGTCAAATAAAGTAACTTTTCCAGCAAATATAAACAATGATACACACAAACAGACAAACAGTTATATACTGATAGAAAGAAAGAGAAAGCACCTCGGTGGTCCTGTCTCTAGTCGGGGGGATTGGGGTACCGTCTGGGGCGAACGACTCGGGTTGCTGCCGACCGGCGGCTGCTGGGTGCTGGTACATAGGGATCTGCGCAGCCCAATAACTTCCGTTTTCGTATAACAATTAAACCAGATTTACTACTTTACAATTGTCCCGGCCACACCGCGACCTCCATCATGTGTCAATCCGAATTGCTAAGGTCAGGATTTGCTTTGCAACCAAGGTTAGCGTCATATATTACAGAAAATAGCTTTTTGTGACATATCAATTACTTATTTGTGTGATATGGGTTCAAAAAGTTATGTAGCAAAAAAAACAATATAGCTGGAAAATAAAAAAGTATACCTGAGATTATGGCATTTTTTTAAATTGAATATAGCGTAAATATAGTAATGTGTTTGATGAAGAGAGAAGCAGCTGGAGGTAAATAAAGTCATAAAACGCAATGTGTAGAATGACCATCAGTTCCATCTGTAATGAATTAGTTTCCCAGTTCTCATTTTTTGGCTAAGACAGGCAAAGCCTTAGTATATATCATGAAATGTTAAGATATCATAACATCCGGAATTTGATTTTTTTGCTATTCAAATAGTTTCCCGCATATTGGCATCGGAATTAAATAGGTTGATAAGAATGTTAACCACTGCAGGGCACCATCTGAAAATGATTCCTTTATAGAGCCCAAATCCTATACTACTAAACACTATATACTTATAACTGGAAATCATGTAATACAATTAAAACAAGGTTTAATGCTTTCTATCTATTTGACACAGAGGTTGACAGACAGCTGGACTGCACCATCACAAAGTGGAAAATAAGATATTGCGACCTTGCAACTATAACATAAAAATTCTATAATTATGCTGTAGAGGATAATTTTTGATTCAAAAATGTCATTAAAAATCATGGGTTAATTGTTTGAGGTTGAGTATAGTCAACTGAAATAATGGACTACTTGAAGTATTATGATCAGGTACTTGTCTGGCCAGCAATTTTTGGTAGGTCGGGGCAAGTAAGCCATTCTGCTTGGGCTGCAGGCCTCGCCAGATGTCACAGTATGGCTTTTCAATCATTCATCACCACTACAGTTTTTTTGGGATTCCAGTGCAATCCCCACTGGCGACACATTTGTCATTCTAATTTTTCTAATTATTATTATCCATCATCATAATGCGCTGAAACCTTGGTTACAAGAGCTATCTACGCATGCAGCTCGGAACAACAGCTTATGAATGTAATGATATCTTCATTTGGATAACCATTCTTTATAAAGATACATTTTGGTCTTATAACTCTCATAGTGACTTTACCGGGCGATTTCATCACTGTTCAAACTGCTAAATTACAGAAGACAATTTATGAAAAGGTAAATCTGATTTTTATCCTGTGGTTGTTACTCTATTTCATATTCTATCAGTATAGGCCGCTAATTAAAACCACAATCTATTATAGAAATAACTTTTCTAATGTTTCGGCTGCCTCGACAATCTTGATCAAAGTACAAACAATAAAAACTTGAATATTGAAATAATGTTTTTGAGAAAACAATGAAAATATTCTATATATATATATATATATATATATATATATATATATATCGCCCTCAATATAAAAACATGTATGACATTTTTCGAAAATTTAAAAACTGTTCTGCTTTCTAACTGCTTGTGTGGCAGTAACCAAATTATACGTGATGCTGACGTTCACATTTATTAGTTGAGATATATTTATATCTTTATGTAACAGCATTTTCGAATGTGATGAAATCGGTCCAGCATGGCATAATACAGGTATCCTTAAAATTACTAGAATGCAATGTTTAAGGCCCGCTTTTTTTGTTAACGAATAACACATACTTTTGGATGTACCAGACAGTATGAGCTGAAATATTACTTCTACTCTGTTTACTTCGTATGTGCGCTCTATTTGTACTTAAATACAGATCTATTGCAAGAAGTGTGCAAGGGACAATTTCTGTATGTGTAGGAAGTATAGTTACAATAGCCGGCTAACCTAATGTATGCAACTACGACTTCAGCATAATGTGCAGAATAAACCCAGAAACATGGTTTCAAGATTTCTGTGGTGGAGGTAGCAGATGTGTGGCGATGTTACTAAACAAATCGATAGTATTTAATTCAAATTCTCACTTAGTTCTCATTTATAATATGCGAGCAGCATGTCCTCATAGATACATTGATCCATTTTCCGAAGCAAATTAATAGGTTCGAGCTATAAAATCACAAACTCCATCGCAAATAATAAGAGCATATCATAATTTGGGTGGTATTTTGAAAATAATAAACCATGTCCAGAAATAGTACCTTTACGCAGGTACTGTTAAACTTCCAATGCTGAAGGCAACTCTCTACATATTTTTCAAACATCGAAGAGCTTTGGATAGATTTTATTCAGTTTTCTCCAGAGTATTGGGAAACAGCGATATTTTATTCTATCTTTAAAAAACTAGCAATAGCTGGTGGGTATCCTATAAAAAAATTATTTGAGACTGTAACAAGCTACCGCAATTACACGTTTAACAGAGAAAAAGGTGAGTTGTAGATGCTAGATGTTTTTACTTGGTAAAATCTTTACATCATTAACAAGGGTCTGTTGTTTCGTGAATCTTGTTGTAATGGTTACACAGTTTCCTATAAATGGAGAAGAAGGGAAGATTACGCAAGAATGGTTTCGCTTGAAAGTCAAGGTGTTTTTTGTCATTTATACAAATAAAATAGCCTACTTAAAACCTATTCACTGGTCTTCTACCTGCTTTGGAAATTGGTGTATGCCAGCATGTATATTTGCATGCTCTATAGAGCTTAGAATAGCAACTGGGTATGCAAAGGGTGCATCCAAGAACTGCGTTACAATTTTCAAAATACTATCCGCTGGTCCTTTAGCTTATTTGTGATTAGTTAGATTTCATGGTCAGTACTTTATTTGCTGTGTAATTTGGAATTACTTTACCTATTTTTTCTTCATCATACACTATCATTTTTCCATGGAGTAATATCCTGATATATACAATTTCATTACATTCCTATTTTTATGTAATATGTGTATTGTATAGTGTACTGAACAACTGAAATAGAGGAAGGACCGAAGGCAGAATAAAAAATCAGGTCGTTAGCCTACTGTAGTAGTGAGATTAGGTAAGTCATTCAAATCTCAACTCTGTTAATCGCATAACAGTCCAGTAATCAGGTGGGAAAAGAGTGAACATCCCTATACAATGGAAGAAAATAATCACATTTTCCATTTAGTAGTTTATGGTGCTCGAACCAACTGTCTACTCACTGTCTATACAATGGTTAATATGACTCATTGTACTGTGCACATTTCTGGTGCAAACTTCAATTCCAAAATACGATTTGAGCTTATACACATGAATTTGTGATAGCACAATTAATGGAGTCAATCTTAAATATACATATAGAGCATTGCTTATTTGATTATTCCATCCATCTCCCTGAATCGCCCTCACTCGCTTTAAATTCAATTTAATATTTCAAGGTATAAAATAGAATGACCAATATTATACCTCCATCGTTCATGCCTTCGTATGCCAGTTTTTAAACTAGCTGCAAAATGCCAGACAGCTATTTCTGTACGTCTATGGTCGCGGTAAATTTCGATCTATTAAATGCAAAATTTATCGCCTTACAATTTCTGAATAAAGCCACACCTGATCACCGGACTATATACACTGCAGAGGATAACTCGCCTATGTGTTTTCCCATTTGCACGAGGCTTTTACAGTCGTTAGCGGTTATTGCCAATTTTCCACGGTTCCGGAACAAGCCTGGAACAGACGAATTATCCTCTAGGAGACTTTAGATGTATGAGCAAAAATTCAGACTAGTGGTGTTAGTTTCTACAGTTAGAAACATTATATAATAGGTGTTGCAAAATTGGTTGCGTGGAATTGAAAAGCTAAAACGTAAAAAAGAATCCAAGCTGCATATAGGAAAGTTTGTGTTCAAAGTTCAATGTCTTTAATAATTATTATGGTCTAGTAGAAAAATTTGCTCGCAAGTATGTTTAAGTGGTGCTTTGATAAAGTTTGATGTTATTGACCCAAAGTATAGACTTTCCTACAAGCAAAGCTTCGAAAGAAATTCAGCCGGAGTGAAGCACTGCCTTTATTTTTTGTAAAAACGTTAACATGACCTATAGATCATAAAGATAAGAAATGCTGTCAAAAGTTCTACCGATAAAATTCTAGAATCTGAAATAAATACAAAAATGTGTATTTTGTGATTACCAGACGGTTACCGTTCAAGATTTCGTAGGGCCATTAAAAATAATGTGAGTAGCTACACCGGGTTAGCAAAATTAGAACCCCGCAGACGTCAATAATTTCCAATTCAATAACATCTCTTAAAATGTAAAATAATTGCCTATTCTAGATCTGAACGCGATTCCATCAAGAAAAATACGATGTTGGAGGCTAAAATAATTGTGATTACAGATAACGTGAAAAGATGATAACATCTATGCAGATAGTTGAAATAAAAAAATATGTTCTGAAACTGCACTGTGATAGTATAAATGACATGATGGTTGATCTTATGATCGAAAATACTTACGTTGTCCATCTATATGTAATATTTGTATTTGAACATAAAATTTGTTTTGTTCCATATTATCAATAACTTCAAAGAAGACATGATTTTGTGATCCTTAATAAATTATGATTGTAAACTGTTTCCCATGAAAATTAACAAATGCAAACTTATGGAACACTCAGATATAGTGATTCAGTTTAGAATTTAAGATTCTTAATAGATCTCGTGGAGCATCATCTGGCTTTCTATTAAGTCATCTTATTTGTCATGGGCGTTGATTGAAACCTCATATGAGTACTGGATAGACTACCAACATTTTAGTTGTTTCGGCAGTTCTAAGTTGAAAACAAAATGCTGTCGTGCTTCGTAGACAACGTCAACACCTTTGTATTTAACAAAATGGATGTTATTTTCTAATTTGAAAAAGTTTGTCTAGGTTATAAATCAAGTCCATTCATTAGTTATATGTAGTTTTAGTTTAGTGAACGTCCGGGACAAGTAATACAAATCAGAATTACATATGTTTATTTTTGGTCAGCTTTAGAACAATAATATTCCAGTATGCATTAAACAATTTTTAGCTGCAGTCAATTTATTCAAAGTTACAATACGCCAACTACATGAAAAAGTGCAGTATAAAAATGAGTTTGTGATATGATAATAGAGGTTTGGCAAAAGTTAGGATTCTATTCCATAAGCGCACCCATAAATCATCGTTACTACAATAAAAGCTTGCTAAAATGCATTTTATATTATAAGTTTATTTATTTTAAATTTTAACAAACTGGTTTTTGAGTGAATAGCTTCAGTATAATTTCCCCTTTTCTACTTTTACTGAAAATACTAATAAACTGAACCATTCCGTCACGAAACATAGAATGGTTGTTTAAATAGGCGTAGCTAGGCTAGGAATGTTCGAATGATAGATACTTGTGGATAAGTAACTATATAGGCTTCAGGATGCCCCGCACTCGCAAAACACCACACAAAGCTATCTGCATCAACACCAAACATGACCTCAGCGTATTTTGTCATTAATCATTTGCTTGACCCTTTTGCTATTGCAAAGGTGAGTAGAAAAGAGGAAAAAATATGAAACAATTACATATACCATATATTCCTTCCGCATTTCTTTCTCATCCCGTTTATTCATATAGTTAACTGGGTTATAGCTTTATTCAGAGCTGTACTAGCAACTGCATAAAAATTTTGTAAAATATAGTGAAACATTTGTAACGTTATTTAAATGGTTAATTCATGTATTTAAGTGAATCTGTATATTTAATTTTGTACCTAATACCAATGCAGGACACTGCAGCTCAATGCGCACACATATTTATCAGACATTCCTGTACTAAGTGAGGGTTGCTAGTAGGAAAGTTCATTTGTACTACTTATCGGAATAATATATTGTTGATTGACATGTTGAAAAGAATCTGTTGAGAAAGTTTTGGTTAAGCCCTTCCATACAATTAAGCCATATCTAATCAATGATTCAATAATAGCTTCATATAAAATCACTAATAACTTCATTCCTAGGTTCTCAATCAGAATATAAAATTTTCTTTCTTTCTGTTATTGCAGCTTGCATGTGAAACATGTTTTTTCTTCTTCAGATGTTTTTGATACAAGATATTAAGCAGATTCTACTTCATTTATGTGTTTATTCGATCTGCCAATTTTCAAACTATGATATTCAGGTCTGCTTGCAGAAGTTAGAAAGAAGGCAACATAATTCGTTTTTTCGGAATTGATTGTTTGTTTAAATATATCAAGCCAGTTCTTAATTTCAGTTAAACCTGATATAGTCATTTGTTTTACCTCCTCCTTAGATGTTCCGATAAAGCTAGCAAGCATAGGATCTTACTATTGCATTTAGAATATTTATATTTGTCAGGGAACAGTCTCAAGACGGTTCCCTGGGGCACTCCAATTTGTAGATTAAAAGGTTCACTAATGGTACCATTGATTTTGATCCTTTGTTTTCTGTTATCATGTATCCATCACTTGGTCAGAAAAGCTCGCTCCACCTTATAGAAAAAAAACCAAAGCCCCAATCATCCAGTAAAGTACTGGTACTGCCTTATAATTATAACCTCTATGGTGAGCCATTTTTTCCGAGTATTGAAAATGTAGCACAGTGAGGGACAATAAACACAGTGTTCAAGAATGAAATATAAATCAAATTTAAAATAACCAACAATTTTATTGCACAATATGTTTTGTAGATACATATATAGTATAAATATACTATTTTGGAAATATTTTATACAGCGCTTTGTAAGAAATCTTCAAAAAAAGTTATTTTTCAACTTTTTTCAGGTAACAGTTTTATAATAGATCCTATATAAATGTTCGATATCATTATAAGAATGTAATATTGTAAGTGCTGTATGAAATATTTCCAAAATAGTATATTTATACTATATATGTATCCATAAAACATATTGTGCAACAAAATTGTTGGTTATTAAAGATTTGATTTAAATTTTATTCTTGAACACCGTGTAAATGGAATGATATGAAGTGTGCGATGGATATATTATGTGAGCAGTGTACTGATGCACCGACGAAATGTATAGAAGACATCGTAAGAATGATACATGTTGTACAAAGCATAACAAGTTACATGATTATGCTATATCTGAGAGAATATCTGAATCAAGGGACACTTCACACATCTCAAAATACATTCAGCAAACCTGTACCTTTGAAGGTACATTTTCCTACTAGCATACCTAACTCAACTTTCTGCTGCATTTAGCTATACGTAGTCAGATATTCTATAGGGATAAAATGTAGGAACTGAACTGTTACTGGCTAGTGATCCATACTATTAACGCATACTGCTTGCAGCACAATCATGATGCGATTACTGCCACTAATTTCCGTCAGGCAATCAAAAATATTGTCCTTGTCCACTCAACTTTGAGCTACCTACTGTTGCCTACTTGCGGGTGGACTACTCAAAAGCGTGGCGGCGATCTCGACGAGATAATGATAGAGCAACGAATAATTATTACAGTTTCTGGAAGAAAATGTGTTCATTAACATCGCTGATGTCAAAGGGTACTGTTTTAAGAGATATTGCTTTCATATTTAAGTTTCGATGACGTATATGAGAACTTCTGGAAGACATATTCCCCCAGGAATGACATTTAATATGGAACTGTTGGCAGTAAGTCTTTCTAAGATAAGTTATAGAGCTTAACATAATTCTGTGATGCTAAGTTATCAATGAGAATAAAGGAATTGTTGGGTTAGAAGACAGTATAAATCACTTGTCATGTTTCAAAGTATGACGGAAAGAAAAATGAATAATTCTAAGGGAGACATTTTTGCTGAATAAACAACCACTTCATATTTTCTGGGTTCCTAACACTAGATTTTTTGACACAACGGTATCATAGAGAAATTGGTATAGCGGCTTCAGTCCCCCACCATTCATTGAACACTTATTAGCTATCATTACCGAGGAATATGATATCACAGAAACTACTCTTTACATTTGGCCACCAAATAAATGATTCGTCCTTCATTCGCCTAAGCCCTGGCTTGCCTCACACAATATAATAATGGCACTGGTGCAACCTATCTATGATAGGTGACAACGGGCCAAATGACTCTTGTGCAGCCAGTATACTATGTTTTAAATATAGTTTCCGGTTAGGTTGGACTGAAAGTCATGATAATTGTACTTGGAGGCTGATGATCGAATTGCTAACGAACATTAGTGTCACTTGGCGACATGCAATCGCGCTGAAAGCAGCAAGTACCAGTTCTGTTATTTGTACGTGGACAGCAGTTCAGTATCAACATGGAAACAATCTCGGACCCCTTTAGTCATTCTGACGTGTGCTCTCTGACCGCATTATCCAGCAACATAAACAACCCCAAATCTACACCTAGACAACAAATAAGTGAGGGTGCATCGGTACTTACGTACACCTCCTCCCATTGGCTGACGTACCGCACCAGCCTAGAGAGTCGCAACAGTCGTACCAGCGACAGTAACTTGGCTAGCCGCAGGATGCGTAGTGCACGTCCTGCGTGCAGGATCTGGAAGCTGTCGCCGTAGTCCTGGAACTAGATATAGAAAAATGATTTGAGCTTTGTGATGCCACTGGCAATGTAATTATTTATTTGCTAATTCGCAAGATGGAAGCCGACGTAGAAATTCGCACTTAAAAACTACTCGGAAAAAACCTGGCTCACTGAGGGATTTGAACTGGTTTTGTCGGTCAGGTGCTCTATCAACTGAGCTAAGTAATAGATCTAGAATGCCGATGATGTCATAAAATTTGAATAAACATTTTCAATTTTGTACTCCGATAAAGATTGTCGAAGTAACCGAAGCGTTTGTAAAGTTCTTCCATTACTCGTATGCCGTTTTGAGTAGCGATCAATCAAATTGAGATTGACCAGGGCGACCACCAGACAATAAGTTTCAGGAGTTACATTATTCCATGGAATATTAAAATATTTGGTATTTACGATGCTTTGGAATTTTTCGAAACGATATATTGCATCGATTTTCACGAAAAAAATGTACTACCAGTTTGAAGAAAATTATAAAATGGACTATACAGGTATGTCTGCATCAGTGGGTTCTGGTAACTTTATTATTTGGGGGCTATGGAAAACCTTAGGTACTTGTGAAGAAGACATGTTTATACATGCTTCTGCATCGATTTATATGAAATTGGTGCTATCAGTTTGAACAAAATTGGAGATGTCAGTTTGACGTTGTTTGTCTGAGCTTGAAGTTTGTTGCTTGGCAGCTCTAAATACGCTCTGTAGCTATGTAAACGAGTTCCATGAAAAAAAATGTACTATTATTGTGAAAACACTTTGAAAAATGGACTAAATAGGTACGTCTGCGCTATTGTTTTTGCAACTTTCATACGCCCTGGTAGTTTTATTATTTGCTAGCTATAAAATCGCTTGGGCAAAATTTAGGTACGCCCTGATAGCTTCAATATTTGGCGGCTATGGAAACGCTTAGGCATTTATATGCAGAAGCATTTATTTTCATGAAAAAAACGTGCAAATATTTTGAAGAAAATGTGGGAAAAGTAAGCCTGAAAATGTTTGTCTGAATTTGAAATTTTTGGTTATTTAGTATGCCGAGATAGCTATATTACTTAGCTGCTATGAAAATGCTTTGTCGGGTTTGTAACGTTACGTAGTAGCATCGATTCCAATGGAAAAAATGTACTATTAGTTTAAAAAAAAATGAGCAAATGCACTGAATAGCGAGAATAGCAGCGACATATCTTTCGTGTTAATATGCATCAAGTTCAACATTTTTTGATTGTTCTTATATTATGATATTTAATGAGTTACCAAAAAATGTATAGCCTAGTTTATTCGTCTAGCCTCATCTGACTTTCATCATCTAATTTATCTAAATGGGAAGTCACGATAAATCAATTCACCATTGTTGACAAATGTCGTAGGGGGTATTTGTCACCAAGAGGCAGTCCAAGTTGTTAGGACTTTGACTTCGTAAAGTTGCCAATGAGAAGCGCCGTTCTGCCAAACTTGGCGGTACATGTGGTTATTCTATGGTTTTTAACATGTGTTTTTTTAATTATAGTTACATCGGTAAGCTTCTCAAATGCATATTAAATCGACTCCTCGAATGCATGGTGTCGAACAAACTACGGCAGTACGTAAATGTCCCTATTCAGTATTCATAGTTGCTCGGCAATGCCAAATGATCGATCATGTGCAGACGACCTGCCATTCAGCCATACAATATTTGACACACCGACAATTTGTTAGCGGTAACGTACCATATAACTTCGCTTACGCTGCTTCACGAATTGTGAGAAGTCTATTGAATTCGATTCACATACGGAGCATTTATTGTGATACTCAAAAAATGAACGGGGTAGTGTTAGTAAATAATGGACGAGCAAATCATTAGTGACCATGGACGACATTGACCATTTGTATTAACATTTGCTGGAGATAAATCCTATTTTAGTTTTAGTTTTAGTTTATATATCTACACAAGAATCTGTATGATAGCAGTTGAGGCGTTTTGTTTGTGATTTGCCTCCTAATCTAATTTATAGTCATACAAAAGATTAATTTAATTTCAATAATAATACTGTATAATTTATGTTTTTCTACCATTCTGTAATTGACTCTAAGTTTTTGGGTCTACTGTATAATGGATAAATAACTGGATTAACTAGTACATGTCTGTAACCGTGATGGCTCGGTAGTGAAGAACTTGCAGACGCGAGACATCCACATTACCAAAATATTCATACACAGATTTGCAGAAAAGCGAGTAGGTTTATATCATTTATATCAACCGGAAAAAAGTATCATTATAGCACATCGCGGAATTATCGAGTAAATATACTTCCCACAATTTTTTTCTGACCATGCTTATTTAACTTCTGACATGTTATTCCTGCGACTGCCTCTGATTCTCCATACACATGTAATGGTTGCTGATTAAAACAATAAGCGATGATAAAATACTTCAAGTTTGAGCTATGTTACGAAATTGGACAACAATGAATGAATATCTTCAGTAAAGATAGCACGATTCGTTTTATTTGTATAAAAATAAACGACAATGTAAAAACTGGTAAAAGCAGCATCAGGGTAACTGATATATCAGGAGGTTTAATACTAATAACAATAATAACGTGTACTTACTTGGTTAAATATTAAAAATATATAATCTAAGGGTATGGACGAAATTAGATCGAGGAAAAACCACGTCCTCAGATAATGCCTAGCTATCAGTTTTGGATCTAAAATAACTTGTTCCGCATTATCTTGCTGCATAATACCTGAAAAAATGATCGATATTATAGAAATATGTATATTAAAATGCTAAAGATAAGAAAAATAATTGAACCTGACAAAAATTTAGATTTGTTGATCATGACTTCATTTCATTCTAAAATATTGATACATTAATTGGCATGCAATAGACCAATTATTTATCAGAGATTTATGATCATATATCTTCTGACTCTATGATACGTATTATATGTCTAATGATGTTATTTTCTGAGATGTACAGTAAAATGACATTTTAAATCAACTAGACTTCGAAGTTTTGCTCCGTACAAACAAAGTACATATGGAGGGTGACCCAACCGTGAGAGGGCGGATGGTTTCTTAGAAAAAAACTGTTAAAAAACTACTTATGGATGATTGTATATCACATTTTGTGGTTTTAAAAATGGATACAAATGTACAGGGTGCTCCATTACTGAGTCTCAGACAAAAGTTACAATTTTTTGAGTGGAATGCCTCAGATTTTTTCACGTACTGAGAGTAAATTTAATTTAAACTAGATAGACTGAGATAAAAACGAGGCTTGGATTCACTCAACATAAAATTCAGTATCCCATCTCCCAAAATGACGAATTCTGGAGTTATCAAAGTTGGGTGCCTTTTTTGACAAATCGCAGGTATGGTGCGACATGACGAATGTTAACAATAAACATCGCCAATGTCGATTCCATCAAGCTCGGTAAATAAATAGTAAAACTTGAACCCCAAAGGAACGGATTATTTTTTCATTTGCAGTCTTTATAGTGTTGTTAAAAATCAAGGGAGAGGTCATCAATCAATTTTGGATCTGCGCCGTCAAACAGCAGACATTCAACTAACAAAATGCTACAAGGATGACAATATAAGTCATCACTATTAAACTACTTTCCTGTGTCTTTATTTCCAAATCTGATTCTTGCATTTGAACAGACTTTATTGTGAATTGAGCGGTCTAATGACAAGACTTTCTTACACAAAAACATTGTGTACTCGTAGCTTGATGAAGGTTTAATTTTAATCAAGTATATTGTCACTAATATAAATGATACACTTACCGGTTCTAAAATTTACAACGATATCGACTAAAAATATAGTATCGGACAGACAGTTGAAGGCAATCCAGCGGGTACTCAGATCATCATTGAAGAAACTTATTGCCACTGGTAGTATTATCAAGTTGGCCACGAGCAAAAGTAGCATACACAAGTCCCAGTAGAATCTGTAACAGAATGACGAGTGTCCATATTAGATTCCAACAACTATTTAAGGAATTGAACTTTTATCATATTTATTCAAAACACTATTTTGTATTGATGTCAATTTCAGTTTACTTCGCATCCTTCATGGTTCGGTTTGTATTGGATTATTGTTTTGGTCCACTTTACTCAAGGACTTATCTAAGAAGCAGAAGATAAACAGCAAGTGAAACAATGGATACATTGATATTTAAGGAAAATATACTATCGACAGGCGCACTACATTTCTTCGAAGGGTTTTAGTGTTTTCCGTGTTCCATTCTCCATACTTGCAGATGGAGATGGTCAACCACTGTTTGCTGACAGGAGTGACATATCGGCCACTACCTTTTTTAAGATTAAAGCCTTCATAGGTAATGTGAATTTCGTAATAATTTATTAAGTTCATAATCAAACCTATTGATAGAAAATATTGTTGTTACAAAGATTAATCGGAATCCACTGATAAATCATAGGAATTTCATTATCATGCAAGTATATATATTATTAATTAACGATGCATAACTAACGTTTTACAGTGGGGCTCACTTAAGTTGCTTACAATGGTGAAAAAAGCCTATTATATATACAAAAGGAATTAAATCTATTTTTTAAATTATTATAATATATGAACAAAAATTATGAGACTGGGACCAACATTTAAGGGTATACAGTCAGACACATTTGAGAGCAAAAATATCCTCTGTACTAAAGCTTTTTTGAGTTATACGCTGAGAATAATGATCCATCTTATCTTATTGGAAAATCTATCCTGTTTACGTTAGAACTGTACTCAGCAGCATTTCATGAATCGATCATTTTCTTGAAGATAGTCATAACATGTTTTACATAAAACCAAAAATAAGTTGGTGTGTGCCTAAGTTTTTCAAATTACCTTATTTTACAAGTAGGTACCACGCCCTATGCCTGATTACTGACTGAATTATATTACTTACAAAAAACCTTTGATATATCGAAAAAATGGTACATTTTTTTCGCAGGACTAAACATGTCATTGTTTTTTGGTACTGCTGCTTAACCGTTTAAATATGCCTTCGGTGAATACTGCTATCATGTATTTACTTGTAAAGACATCTATGCATTAGTACTAGTTTCAAGATAAAATATTTAATTATAGCAACTTTTGAAACTTATCTTCTGATTGTCTTATTTATCCTGGGCGTTAATTGAACCTACATACTACTAATAAAATGATTGTATTAACGTTCTAAGTGCCTTGGCAGACTGTTTCAAATTACGAGATGATGAAATTGAATTTGAAATTATAATGTCATTGACATTAACTCCTAAACTGCCTCCAAGATGACAATGTTTTGTTTATAAATTAGATGTATAAACTATCATTGGATGTTCGAATCCGGACTGATGCATTTCAATTATTGATATATAAACTATGGAACACGATACGTCATTGTGCTAAAAAAATAGCGCTACCTGTCTTACTGAAGAAAACCTAACTTACAACAATGTAATTCTAAGCTATTGAATCCATGATACGACAGGGTTTACAAAGTAAAAAGCAGCTTTTCTTAGAACGCAGTTTTATTAATTACGCCCACAAAAATGTATCACTATTGGCCATGATGTGAAAAGCTTATATTCTAGGATATAATTTGCCATTCTGCGCCCAGTCTGAGAACTCAAATTCAGTAGGTCATCCTATATTCTCCCAATCTATACACGTCATTATGTGCTGATAATATGGATGTAAATATACCTCATTTACAAAGTATGTATGTATAATGGATTACAATAAATGCCATCGCACCCTACTTCATTACAAAGTTAGAAAATATTTATAGTTTGGATTGAGTGTTTAGAAAAAGCTGATTGACGTTCTCATTACTCAGATAACCATGTATCAGTCGAATTTGTTTAATTTTGTATTATCGAATTAGATGTATACTGAAAAACAAGGGACAAGCCACAGTGATGAAAAACTAAAATTTGTAATTCACGACCATTGGATAACAGTTTTAGTAAGTAGCGGGGTTTAGACATTCTGTGTATTCTGTGTCGCCAGTTACAGTTATAGTTTTATATATTTTTTTCTCCTTCCTGACCTTTTAATTTGTCTTGTACAGCTTATATTTGCCCCTTACTTCGATTGTCGGACCACCGGCAACCACCAATAAAGCCTAATTTTATGAGCAGAACTTACATGCAGAACCGTTCTGACCCTTTCTGTCAGAATCAATTGTCTGTACTTTTGCATTTCTAATGCTTTCGCTTAGATGGAGTTTCTCTCTCCCTCTCCCTGCTAGGCTCTGTATAAGACTGCATCAACTAAGTTGAGCATGCAACAGTCTTATTTTCATTGATGACAAAAGCCAGTCTGCAGGTACTAAATTATGTAAAGAGGTAAGAGAAAAAATAAATCATGGTTTAACATATCAAACGGCACTATCAATCATAACAAATGTATCAGGCACTATTATGGCTGATACATGGCGTACAATCGGAGGATTTTGCTGGGTATGTCAAATTTTCAGGTAGTCTACACTTCCGGCAGAGAAGACTGATGAATTTTTTGCTTGAGAGGGATTGTAAAAGATTTCTTCTGTCTCAAAACAATGAATTATTGAGTACCTTACTCCGATTATCCAATATTGAGCAAGACCTCAAATAACGAGTCTGACATTTAAATCGTGTGGCTCGTATACGAATCGCCTGAAAGACATCTCTTGTAACACCCACCCAAAACTAGAGTGACGTAGATAGCATCATGACAGGGTATTTTTTGAATATTGATTTTAACTATTTTGGAATCATTTTCAACTATTCTCTAAGCTGAACAGACACTTTAGAAATATAAAAAATAGAGTCTGCTACAGTCATTGCCTTTTAGTTATTTTTTAACCACGCTCTAAAATAATAAAAATACTAGAGAAGGTCAGAAACGAGTTTTGGAAATGATCTGGTATATTTATTTTCTGTTAATTCCTCCACCGACACGCCGCCGCCAATGCATCAAATAAAAAATTTAAGCACCGTCACCACTAGTGTTACTGTAATTACATAGCGACAATAATGTTTAAAGACAATCTGATAGACCTACAGAGAGACCGAAGGTGATTAGTAATGATTCATCACGAAATACCATATGAACTTCAATTTTATACCTTTAACAGCCGAAACGTCAGTATAGTGTGTCCTACAATACGAGGTTTCAATGATCGACCAGTCAAAATGCAACTAATGTATGATAGTTCTCTCAGTGTGTACCACTATACGCGTGTACGTAGTGTGTACATAACAAGCTTTCTCTATGCCGATAAGAAACAGTTAATTGGCATGACAAACTTCGCATAAGTGAACGAACGAGGTAGAACTATCGCTCATTTGTATTCAGTGTTTTTAGATCGTCACATCAGAACATTCTGCGTGCGAAGTTACCATGGTGTGTGAAATTAAAGGAAAAATTGCTCTGGTTACTGGAGGAGCATCTGGTATTGGACTTGCCTACGGGGAAGAGCTGCTGAAAAACGGCATTGAGGTATACACATCAATTTTACGTACTTCCTCGGTAATTTTACATTATAGTAAGCGTTGACTCACACCTGCCGGTACAATTGTCAAGCAAAGCATTTTTCTGTCTGTAGATAAGCCTAACTTCGTTATTCAAACCTGCCAGTAAACATCGTGTATGTTACCAGGCAGATACGGCGCTTTTATGTTATGGTTGTTATTTTGTGTTGTATAGTATCATGTGGAAAAGACAAAGAGACCGGTTGAATATTAGGAGGAGGAATAAACAACACGATGACATCCTCCAGGAATCAGAACGCATCAAAAATGCCATTCATTCATCGTTCCGTGACGTTTATTCTAATTTTAAAGGACGTAAGTACATAATACAATAATTATACATTTTAAAAGCACTGGTACTGAGTTTGGGAGATGGCTTAGGAGACGCTATTCTCTTATTATTCCACTAATGCATTGTGATTGTATCACAAAAATGAAATTATGAGGAAAACAATAGATTCCAATTATAATATAATAATGATAATAATATCTAAGTTTCTGATATAAAATTGATTATTTTAGCGGTATCTGTAATAAAAGCTGCAAAGCTAACTGGTGCACGAGGCGAGTGTACACTAATTTCCTGAAGCAGTCCTAAAGGGTGTATCTTGACCTCAGTCTTGGGAGGGGTGAAAGGTCATGAAGCTTGTTTATGCTTTCACCATTTTTGTAATACCTTCATCGAGGTAGTTGATCCAACAGAAAAAGGGATGTGTTTATAGTAATTATAATAAAAAAGTAGAAGTTAACAGCAAGAGAATCAATGGAGTCTCTGAGCTCTGAGCTCTGAGCCGCCACAATGGCGGATTGTGAAGTTTTTCAAATGAGATCAAACAGATAAATACTATCTGCTTAGCTCATCTCTAACATTTTCGTTCATCCTGTCTTTCTGATACGTACAAATGCATGCTTATCTAGCCGAATTTTAGTTTCGGTCTCGCTATGGAGTTTAGAAAATCGTGCAATGAATAAGCTGATTTTGAATTATCGCAAGGTTTGCGAAATTTTATTTTGATTTCAATGACACCAGACTCCTATTATTTATTTCGGAAATCAGAGTTGTCCAAAATTAGGAAAAAACGTAAATGACAAAGTAATTTATCAACAGGACTAGTCTTCATCTAGCAAAATTCCAGGAGAAACAATTCTCATCACAATCGGGAAAGGTCAACCGGATGTCAAAGACTTTATAAGATAATCAGGTAATTGAAGCATATGCTGGTCGATTAAGACATTTTGTAAATATGAAAAAAATCTCGATTAATCGCAAAGTTTTGCAGTGGGTGCGTGGGATTTTGATACCCTTCAAAATGAGACCATATAAAATATTTACGAAACTTGTTACTTTTACAGCATCTAAGGTGGATTTATATCAAAAACTGATCAGACAGACAAATTTTCAGCTCTAAAGTCCTACCGGCAGGTGCGAGTCAGTTATTACTACAATCTGTTATTGTCTTCAAAAGAAAAGCTCCCAAATTGAAATTGATCTTCCTACTATATATATATATATATATATATATATATATATATATATATATATATATATATATACATATATATATATATATATATTTGGTTTTCAGGCATCCTTTAAATAAAAGTACTCTAATTTTCTAATGTAAACTCTTGGTCAGCAATGATAATTCTAGAGATCAAACGTCTGTTATATTACCTCAAAAAATTATGAGTAATTATGTATGCATTATTTCCAAAAATAATAAGGTTTTTCTGTATATCGTTAGCCTTAGTAGAATAGGTGAGAATCATATATGCTCAAATGTTTCAAGATTTTTTGTTTCCATTAATTAGAACTTGCATAGTAGGTGTTATACTCTTGCAACACTTGATTTCTTGAGTTGAAGATGCAATAGACAATACTGAAATAGGTACCATTACAGGGTCTAATAGTCGCTGACGTTAATGAAAAACTTGGAAATGAAACAGTGCAGAATTTCAATAAAAACTATGGCACCAACAAAGCACAATTCATAAGGACTGATGTAACAAAAAAGGAGCAGCTTGAAGGTTAGTTTAATGTATTTTTTTATACAGCTATAACATCTGAAGACCAGACGATTGACATACGAGTATAACAACACATCCCTGGATAATAAATACAACCTAGTATGTAGAAGCTAGACGAAATGTGGAGTGCTTTTTACAATTATGGATGTAAAATCGTAGGCTGCTTTTTATGTTTTGAAGTCTCTTATATTTTGATCAATTTATATTGAAAATGTACTCATTCTTTAGAAAGTATTTGGACCAGCATTTATTTTTGCATCACAAGTTTATCACGAAGTAATGCATAGGTATATTTCAGCTAATTATGTATCAAGGAATTTCGATTGGTTATGTTCATGGAGATAACGCAAATGTTCGGTATGTCATACATTTCGAAGCAGTATGATCAGCAACCATTGCTTCAAACTTTTCACATTATTATTTAGCATTTCTGGTTCAATTGCAGCAATTTGTTACTTAATAGACTTTTAATTTTTCCGGGGTCGTGTTCTAAACACCATTTTTTTTTCAACTAACCCTGTAATCAATAATGTTAAGATGAGATGATCCTGAGGCCGATCATTTATAAAATATTACGATAATGAAAAACTGTCTTTGACAATTCTTTAACTGGTCGACAAATATGCGAAGCACTATAACGTACATAAAACCATATTTGAAATTCTTTCTTGCTCATTTTTTTACGAAGAAATGGCACAATCTTGTACTAATTACCAGTAAAGCACACACGAGTATATGGCTTCGCTTCATTCTGCATCTTTCCAAAAGAAGATCGTTCAGTGATGAATGTATCCACCCCAAATGGCGACGTTCCTATCATGAAGACTTTGCTGAACGATTTCATGTGGATTATTGTTCTTTCTATCTTATTCAACAGTTTTGGATACAAGAGAAATGGCCACATCTACAATTAATTTCCATGTGTGCCAATATTCCTAAAGAAAAATCATACCTGGTACGAAAATCTATAACCTTTAGTTCGCACAGTATTTTCACTATATAGGCATTTTCGGGTTTCTGTGTAAAATTGAACAAACCGTGATGTATAGTATTTAAAATAGTATTGGTCTAGAACTTACTTTGATTCGCCCAAATAATGATCGCAACTTGGAAATCACTAGCCCTAGGTCCTTCTGACCTTGGTATCCTGTTCCCTCTAATTTCCCAATTACAATATGCCGTCATTTGTCAAGGGCTTGCTCACAAACCGATTTTCATACAAAACCTTTATAATCCAGCTACGTAATTTCCGTAAAAATATTATGATAAACCAATGCTTGTTTGTAGCACCATTTTTATAATGTTTTAGTGTTTCCACGTAGGTTTATATAATTTTTCTTTGAGAACAATTCTCTAATGGTTACATTTAACACTCGTATACATGACAACTTTTTTGTTTTTTATAGAAAAGGTAAAGTTCAATTATGGAACTAACCATATTCTATGGAACTTTTGTTACCAGCTTGATTTCTTAAAATTATATATCATCTAAAGTAATCCCCCTGCTTTATGGTGACCACATATATCATTTTAGTGAATTTATTTGTATCTTGAAGTTGAAAAAATATGTTACTGTTGGGACCCTGAAATTTATGACACAGCGAAAACAGAATTTAAGAATTAATTACCTGGAAAAATGACTGACTCAATGATTGACCATAGACCTTAAAGTGCAATATTGGGTAAATGGTAAATTATAAACAAATATTTTAAAGTTGTCTGTAGTTAATTGCATCAGCAAAACATACTGAGTAGTTTTACTCTGATGGAATAATTTCTACGGATTAGATCATTTAACATATTGCTAATTTTAACATTGAAGTACATCTATACTATTAGCCTCACACATGGCGACTGACTTATCTAAGTTTATCTGATTCCATGTATAAGCGGCTTTCCAACTAGCAAAATCGACGTTTGGCAAGCTGGATATAGTTATCAATAATGCTGGGGTATTAAACGATGCCCACTGGGAGTTGGAAATTGCAATTAACTGCGTAAGTAATATAATTGTTAAACACGGATACATAAAACTAGATACAACTGAAAAATATAGCAAATCATCGAGCTCATTTTAGGATTTATATAAATACTTAAAGTTCAAACGTATTTGAATACTACTACTTCAGTGTGCAAATTGACAAATCCTTTAAAAATGATTTGTGTACTATAGTGGAATCCATAATCATTCAGGCATAGTATAACTCTTTTACAGTGGTTTAAAGGTGTATGATGCAGCCTGACCTTTTTCAATGATACTAACTTTTATTGGGGATCTCGAATGTTTGGGGATTATTCCAAAATTCTGTAATTTGCTCATTTTTCATACTCTGGGTTATATGGTGCAACATAGCGTCAATAGGCGGGTGCATGGACTCATACTACTAGATTTTTATTACTAAATCACTCTTGAGTTAAATACACTTTCATGGTCGCTATATCTCATATATTTCTGAAGTATTTTTTTGTTTCTTCAAGTAAAGATAAGACAGCCAATAAGAGCTAAATTGTTGATAATCTGGTGAAGGCTGTTTTTAATGCATAAAATAAGGTATATTGCTCATGAGAAAAAATGGTACCTGGAAGAATCGAAATGGAGGTCCTATGGATATGTCTTCAGATATGTTTTGATAATCACTGTTGTACATCATTTTGGCGGTAAAGGATTCAAAGCGATATTTTTTAAGCTCTAAAGCAGCCATTGCAATCAGAAAACACTGTTAGAGATTTTTGTACAAAACTGCAATAATTATTCAGTTATGTAAAGAAGATAGTGCTGGTTTCCGGAGATTCTATTTTATTTTACCGTCTACTGTACAAATTGATAATGGTCAACAATATTATTGCAGCATAATTATTTTAAAAAGATGATTGTTTAGAAACTTAATTTTTTAAGCCTATTTTCAAGTAAAACAGTTAAACTATTTCAGTGTATGGGACACTGTATATAGTTTCTATTAATAAATATGTAATTATCTTCTTAGAATGCTGTAGTTCAAGGGTCCCTACTGGGTATGCAGTACATGGGCAAAAATCATGGTGGTAATGGAGGAGTCATCGTTAATATTGCATCAATTCTAGGCCTCCAGAAACTTGAAGGCTGTCCAGTTTATGTTGCCACAAAGCATTTTGTTGTTGGCCTCGATAGGTAAGGTAGGACATTTCTGCAGTGACAGCATTCTCAGTCAATAATTTCATATATGTATATAATTATAATAGTTTGAGCATAATCAAAAAGGCGTCATGCAAGTTGAGGCTTTACGTTCCACTTAATATTATTAATTTAGAAATAAGGTTTCAAATGAGATTTTGGACATTCAACAGTTAGAAAACTTCAAGTCTTTTGATTAAGAATTCCTAATATTTCAAAATTCCTAGTTTCTAATACCATAAAGTATAATTCTTATCCCAGCTCGGAAATGTTCACGATAGCAATGGAATAAAACGATCATATTTATAGTGATGGACAAGTTGACACGTCCAATCAATAGTAGACTGTTTTACTTCCCTCGCCAATAGGATGTCAAATGATCAATATGTTGTAATATCATCACTTGTGACTTGAGTAATGCATTATTAGACGACTAACGTAGACCTTCTCAACCAACAGCGTTCGCTAAAGCTAAAAAAAATTCCTATTCCATGACGCTCACTTTATGCATTTCCACAGGTCTTTTGGGTCCTCTTACTTCTACAATCTGACAGGCATTAAGTTTTTAACAATGTGTCCGGGCGTAACTGACACTCCATTGATTTCGGAAGCTAATAAATTTGCTCTGCAAGGTTTTCCGGATCTAGGGAGAAATTTAGCTGGAGGGCTGAGTGCTTTAACACCTCAACCGTAAGTACGCATCTCATACTTTGTTGTATGCTCAGCCAGCCAATTTTGTTTAGTATTCCGGTAATGCCCGATATGGGCATGTTTCGCATGTTTGATCATCATTATTTATCGGAAAAGAAAAACTGCTCGAAATCACATGAATATTATTGTGGCCATACATGTGAATTCAACTTCAAAAGACGTGATTGGCAAGTTAGTAAAAACACATGGTGAGGAACCAGCAGTGCGAATCTTTATAATATGTTTAGTTTATCCCAGTCAATTTATACTAGCCCTTGCAATAATTATAAAAGTTCTATAAGAAATTGAAAAAAATATGGCGAATAATTTTTCTATCGGTTTATTTGCGAACTCAATAAAAAGATGCGTTCATCAAAAACTCTAAACGGTTTTTTGTGAATATAAAAGACAAATGATTGTAACATATTTTTGTGATGTAGACATCACAAAACATCAAAAACCTTGACTTAAATTCGAAATTATTGTCGATTAATGTAAGTATATTTTCATACCAAACAGTTAATATCCAAAAACAATGTCTATTTCACTGACATATATTAAAACCTATTGCACCAGTCCTTGTAAATTGATTGCATTATACTACAATCCGTTGTCCAGTTCATTCATGAAGTTATGTTGAAAAAAGAGTGGTATCCAGCAGATTGAACAGTCTAGCATGATATTGTAAGTTTTATCATATTTTTCCTTGATTATAGGACAACGAATGTTGCTAATGGACTCATAAAAATGATCCGAAATGGAGAAAATGGAAGTGTTTGGGTTTCTGAAGGCAATCAGCCGATTTATGAAGTGGAAGTTCCAGATAGATTTACATTGCGCAAGAAGTAATCCTAGTGATATATGATACTTTGTAACAATTTATTATTCTGTTTACATGTTCCGATTAGAAAACAATCTTACTTTATAAATGTAACATGAACTTATATGATGAACATCAATGAGTAGTATTAACGAAGTGTAGTAATAAATATGTAGCAATGTATTTTCATTGTGATTGTATAATGATAATGATTTGCCTAAATTATATTCAATGCTATTGCTACGGAGTTGCATGAGGACCGACGAACAAAAAGTATATATAAGTATAATGTTCCTTATTCACCTATAGAATAGTAGGAAAACATTGCGACGTAGGTATGAATACTATGAATATTTACTTGACAGAATCATAGATTGTGCGTGGTTTATTAATATGAAGGCAATTGATTTGTAACCTCACAGCAAATGTCAATATTTGAGACAAATGCATAAATGAAAGTGTTTGACATAAACATAAAATAAAAAAAAATCTCATGACGTGGCAATTATTATAGTGCTTAAGTTGCTGATTAATTTTTTTTATTATACGCGTTGGGAAATAAATGTTCAAAGAGTTCTGTTCACCATAGCAGCATTTCTAAGATTTGTTGATAGATGTTAATCTAGGTGTTATGCAAGTAGCTGAAGTTTGACTACTATATTGAGTAAATCTCAATAAAAAATGGTAAAAAGTTCTCTCTTCAGAAGTGTATGTTAATCAACTTCAAGGTCGTTCCAATAAAATATCACTACTGAGTCTGCGTCGAGACACTTTAGTATTCGTCGCTTAAATGTTAAATTTTCTATCTCGTTTTGTTACAATTGAATTCATATTTAGCTATCTTCTCGCTGGATGCACATTGTGTCAATGTTGTTCATAAATAGTTACGATCTTAGGGTTTACCCTGTTATTAGCTCTATGAAATTTTGTTATGAGATCTTTGAGAGGTACGATGTTAGTATCAGAAGAAAGTGAACCTTGTCTTTTAATAATAATAATAATAATAATAATAATAATAATAATAATAATAATAATAATAATAATAATAATACTTTCTTTATTTTCCCTTTGTCAGTACACTGCTGGTGGAAAAGAAAAATAATAGAATCCTCACATTCACGCAGTGTTCTTCTACACTGCTTTATGGTTTTCATCAAATCATTCTCGTAACTGTCGCTGAATGAAGAATCTACCTTAGAAGACTTGGCGAGGGCTTATACATATCATGCTGAAAATTGGTTAGGATAAAATATAGAGAGTGCTTCTGGAGCCCCTTCCCGAAAAATATCCGAATTATAGGATATTTTAAATATATTCAATTAATCCACCAAGCACCAACGTGCATACCGCAGCTGAATTGCTTTATTTCATTCCAATTGAATCACCAATATTTCACATTCTTTCACATTCTGTGAAAGCTTTATTTTGAATTTTAAATGTAACCACACCTCCAAAATATTTTTTATTCTGCTTTGAGTATATGGTCTAGATCTGACCCTAACATTTAGTAATGTGCAAACTATCGCGTCTAACTCACTGTATCAACTATACGAACTCGTAACAAACGTCACTCAAAAAGTCACCGATGTCGCATTAAAATTTCAAGCGAATGTAATGTGAAAATTTAAAGTATTTTAAGTATAATAATGGCTTTGGCGCTGAACGGTCGTACGCATGGTAAATTCTTGTTCAGCAGAGTGAAATATCCATGTCTAGGTGGATATCAGAGGTAAGTGGAAGGTGGGACATTAATTATTAAAACAGACATACCCATGTAAATTGATCCGGGGTACGAGCCCATCTGATATGTCGTAAACCTGGATATTTTCCGCATGATGGCTACGTATCTTAATTTACATAATGTCCATTATTCCTGACCCGAATATACTTTTGAATAGAATTTAAGTAGCGTCTTTGGCTGTTAGCGTGCTATATCAAGAAATGTTGGACGAAACATTACCTAAATCAATTCACAAGGAAAACTGAAACAGTGTAATACTTTTTTGTTTGTAGCTCAGGGATATGACAATAGCAGCTCGATATTATTATTACCAATTCAAAAAGTGATTGGTGGAATGCCTAAACTGAGTGAACCGAACATTTTTGAAATGTTTTTTCGAATTCTTATATCTGTTTGCACCTTGCGAATAAGTGACTATACTTAAGGGATGTGTCTATACACTAACGCAGGGGCTTGTTTGAAAAACGCAGGAACGGGGCTCGTTCGAGCCGTTGATAGCTCGATCTGGTGAGGATGCACCCGTTGGGCTCTTCTAATATTAGATTTGTACTCTCATAACGATATCTACTTGTAAGTAATGATGTTATCTACCAGAAATTTTGAGATATATACGGCAAAGCCACAATCCAAACTGGTTTAAACCGAGCAAATATACCGATTGACCTGAAATATAGATAGGTTCTTTAGAAGTGTTACCTAAAGCGTACAGTGTCCTTAGCTAAAAAGGTTGAATGGATTTAAATATTTTCTTCAGTCCAGGGAGTAGCAACAACCAACCATCATTTGAATCACAAAGGAGAAGGTATTCAGACTGCGACAAAGATAATCCAATAAAATGCAAGGTGGCTATAGTAACTGGTGGCGCTAGAGGTATAGGGTATCACATTGCTGACCAACTTTTGGCGAATGGAGCACAGGTAATATTGCATTTTTATGACTGCTTACATAAAATTGATAATAATAACAGACTCAATCTAAGATAAAATAAATTGAATTTCTTATGTCGCAGTAGGGTCCATGTGTTCATTTAAAGTTTATATTGCTATAAAGCTGAGTTGAACTATTTCTAGCTAAGCTCATAAAAGTTACTGTCAAATCTGTGATAGTGAGTCGAATTTATAAATTTTATATGTCAGTTTAAACTTAGTAGCAGTATGACGATGGGGCCAAAGGTCCAGAATGAAGATTTGTTATAGTTTCGCATATTTACTTTTGTCCAGTGGACTGCTTCTAGTATATTCTGTTTTTTCCATTCAATTTTCCGTTTATCCTTATATAAAATATTTGGTGACTGACTTACTAATCTCCAAGAGATTGACGGAATGATGGAAAAGATATTTTCGGACAATTTTATGTTTTATTCTCTTTATTTCCTCTAGAAAATTGACTGTCTAAATGTTATTTGAAATTTCCGATTAGTTAGATAATTTGTTCAATTTTGATAAATAGGTAATCATGTAAGTTTTAGATAATAATTTATTCTTTTTGTAGCTACGTTCAGTAGAAAATATTTTGTTAGATTATAAATTTCTTTATTGGACATAAAAAATGGCACTTCTCCCTCCTTTTAAATCTGGCGTGCAAAATTTTCAGATAGGTAAATAATTCTCTGCAAGCGCAAATTCTAGCATTTGTATACGACATATATGTTTATTAGTAAATGTAGATCTTTCCGTATATAAATTTGTATTAATGAAAATGATACTGTGATTTATCTTTACAAGTGATAGTCATTAATGTAATCCACATACATATGATGAATTAAATAACTTTACTCGCGTTTTTGCTGCACCACTTAACTAATCTACTGTAATACAATGTTTGTAAAGGGAAAGATGTTTCCACACCCCAACTCACAAATTAGCAATACTAACATTATAGATAATAATGCTATTGATATAAAAAAGTGTACCACTAAAAATGCATTTTACTGTACAGCGTAATACGTGGGAAACACATCCATCAGTTTATTGAAACTTGTTTAGCCGTTAACCCCGTTCTTGCATTTTTACTGCTTTGTAGCTGACATAGACCTCATTTTACGAAAACATTTTATTAGGTATATGAAAAAATGAGTGTTACAATGTTAGTCCTTCGAATTACTAGATGGTGATTCGAATTATAGTCGAATTGTGTCAATGCAACTAGTTAAAAATGAAATTGAATTATGAGGAAACGTAATCCAAGGCACTTCAAAAACAAACAAAAATTACAAAAAACGTCCGTCAGTATGCACTTTTCTACAATGTTTAAAATGTGTATTCGCAGATAGTCTTATATTGAATACCGATTTTACTCATTCTATGGTTACCTAGTCAATTTTATTTAATTTTTGAACAATATGCAATCATAGTTGACCATCCAGCTTAGTGGAGCACCTTCACTATCATTGCTTCGACTTTTGCATTGAGTAAAATGGGAGCAAGCTTCTATACTAGGATAGTAATTTCGAAAGGAATGTCAAAAAACCTGCCTTTATAGAGTTGAACAGTAAGTGTATTTCTAATTCCTCAAGTCCAGTTTGGTTCAGTATACTTCATGGAAAAATCTATCCAATTTTTTTCAAGCCTACAGATAGTCCATAAGTCTTTATCCAGGTTTTATAATTTTTTATGGTTACCGCCTTTGAATCGCACGTACTGTACAGCTTTGTATTTCATGTATGGCGGTACATTATGTCACTTGTCATCAACAATGTAAATGCATCATATTATCTATTCTAGCATTTCATAATAGTTTATACTAAGGTTTTGTTTGAGAAGGAAACTGGTACCCTGTAAACAGTCCTTCCTTCTCAAGAGCTGTAATTATCTTCACAGTATATTAAATATACTGCTTACCAATCGTCAGTCTGGTCAAAAGAGAATTAGAAATGTTGACATTTACATTGTTTGCGTTCCGCACTGGATTATTTTTGACTCTTTGTCCTGTTTTTAATAGTGAGCAACTCTTGCAACTTATCTCTAAGATATATTGTATTCCAGTTATACAATATAATGAACAATCTAAAGCTTTTTTTCGCAAAAGTTCTATGTATCTTCGAGATATATTAGAAGTTGCCAAAATTTTCGGAAACTTTTACAGCTTGATTTGTACCACAAACATACAGGCCATATTTGATCGTTCTATCATCATCATTAAATTTATTCAAGTTCAGTATTGAAAACATTCCATTTTTATTATGTCCACGATTTTTTATGTTATGTTGCTCCTAAAAATAATTTCCGATGTCTGGTCCTAAATGTGTATGAAAATTTCTGTTGCAATGAATCAAATCTATTATTTGAACTTGCAGCTATACTCAAAATCTGGTATTTCTAGAAATCCACTAACTTTAGTTTTTTTATTATTCTATAGTTCATGGTTAATTTCAGGCTGTGATTATAGGGGACGTTCTTGTAGATGAATGCGAGAAAACTTGCTGTACATTCAATGAAAAGTATGGCGAGAACAAAGCATTGTTCCAGCCGGTGGATGTCACCAGAAAAGACCAAATGGAAAGTAAGTTTCTCACCTAAATAATATCATATTAAAGAGACGTTAATATTTCCTTGTAACACTAAATATGTATACAGTGTTTTATTAGTCGTAATCCACAATTGCTAACGGTCATTGGAGAGGGTTCAATTGAACAACACATAAATTGTACTCTTGCCATTAGCAAAATAGTCAAAAAGTACAAATTTGCTTAATTTGGAAACAGTAGTCCTGAATCTGTTGTAGATCTTAAGGGTTAGCTTCTTATCCTTGCTGTACGAGCCTTTAATACTTTTCATTATATTTATTCTTAGCTTGCATGACTGAGGAAGTAAAATCATAAAATCATATTGGAGTGATTTTACAGAGTACTAATTAAACTAATAGATCGTTTTGTAGGCTGAAGTCCTTATCTCTATAGGGATAGGAAAGACGACCTTCGTCTAGTCTGTCAATACAACATTTATTACGTTACTACATTATAAGCTTCTTGTTCACTAATACCGCAAATAAGCTAATTTTAATTTTCTCATAAATATCCAAAAAACGAGCAATATTCTGTTTTCACTATCATGTACCGCATTTGTATAACATTGTGGAATAATCTTCATTAATTTTATCACATCATCACCGGTTCTTATTGAAAACGTATGGCAGATAATAAAGATACAGATGCCTGTACTAAATAATAAAAGTGAATATAGAGAATAAACAGTCAGCCTTTAAAAAATAAATTGATGCCTTTCACGTTACCCAGTCTTCTGTGACTCGCTTTTGTTAAAAAGTATATAGCTATACCAGCTCGACCACTGGCCTTTCCAATATTTTTCTTTTCGTTAGTTCTTGATTCAGCCAAATGAATAATATCAATTGCATAATATAAACATATTAATAACTCTTTGTGAAGCATTATTGTAATAATGAGCTTTTAATTCATTAAGATTTATTATCGTCTCAGAAATAATTTTATATATCAAGCTTTCATTCATTTTCCATTATCTAATTTCAGAGATATTCAAATGCACTAAAGACAGGTTTGGCAAGATAGATATAGTGGTGAATAATGCGGGTATCCTGGCTGACAAACGATGGGAGCAGACTATTGCCATAAACATCGTAAGTAAACAATCTCGTTATAGTACTAGCCTGAGGTGCACTTAATAGCCCAGAACTAACTGCAAACTACGTGTTAGTCGTCTATTTGTCAACTAAGAAAAAGATACTATTTTAAATTCTGTTATGTATAGCCCAGATATCAAACAGAATGTCTAGATCATCATACACAGCATGAAATGATTTTTGTTTTCATCCTGTCATCAAATACAGGAGTTTTTGGATATTAGAAAGCTATACATTTTTTTTGAGAAAACTTCAAATAATCAAATAGCTCTCATCAAATAGGAATTTTTGTATATTTACGTACATACAGTTATTGTTTCAGCTAATAATATTACTCTCATCAAACAAGGTGCTCTTATATCTGCTCATGGTTTCTGTTATGAAAAGTTTAACCAATTAGTATTATGTGAGTTTCTAGAAAAAAATTAAGTCCTAGTAAACTTGAATCTGGACAACAGCACTACTGATTTTTCTGAATTTGTGTTTAACTCTTTTAGCATGGAGATAGACATTCATGTGATAATTTATTTGTTGTTTGCCAGGACTGGTAAATCCTCAAATACCCATAGCTAAAAGTTAAGGAACTATTACATTTTCACAGCAGACACATTAATTTATCTCTGACACCAATGGTTTGAAATATGTAGCTTCTAAAAGTCTGGGTTGTTCCACATACTACTACGTGTGAGTTGAGCATAAATACGAGATATGTATTCTCCCTAGGGCAAAGAAAACATATATAAACTTGTGCAAATTGAATATCTCTTTTTACTATAAAGGATCGTTATTTCATTATTAATTATATTTCTGCCAAGTAACGAAATACCCTTCGTAGCTTCAGATGGGTTTCCTATGTAATTTATTTTCCGTTTATTAGAGAAATACAAGACATTCCTGGAGAATAATATATCGTATACCTCCTATTTGAAATTATGCACCTTGATACCATTCATATTTTAACTATATAATCACCAAGAGAAGTTATTGCAATTGAATCAGTGCATATTGAAGCGCCTAGCAACTGCATGCGGCATACTTTATGAGTAAGTTTGATTATTGTGAAACAAATAATCTATTTTCTGTGTCCAGCTGGTCTCTGACATTCACGGATAATAATAAATTCCGATCGTTCACCTTATTACAATCGATATGGGATTAGCATAGATAAATGTCACAGAATTTGAAATTCTTACATCTGCAGTTTCTGTAATTACTTTTTTCTACAGCAACAACTGAAATAACCTGATCAAAGGAATTCGAGGTACACTAACAATGTTTTTGCAGAACGGTGTGGTCCTGGGCACTCTGCTGGGATTTCAGCACATGACGGCAGAAAAATGCGGTCCAGGAGGGTATATAATCAACGTAGCATCTATCTTAGGTCTGCAGCCTCTGTACAGCAGTCCGGTATACGTCGGAACTAAGCATTTCGGTGTCGGATTTACCAGGTCCATGGGACATGAATACTTCTGCAAGACTTCCAAAGTCAAGGTATAAAAAAAGTTTTTTTTAGAAAATTTATTGTTGCCTATATATAGCTACTGATATTTAACCGAATGTGCTCTATCAGGAAAAGCTATTTCAACATTTTAAATCGTCGAAAATTAACTGCAGTTATTTTAGAAAGTTTTTATCCAATTTATTGGGAGTCCTCCAGACCCAAATGGTCAAAGATATCTCTCATACCAGGCTATGGTAAAACAGTGAAATTTTAGAGAAAAAATTGAGTAACTTCGTACCTTCCACGCTGTAATGATATCATATTCTATTTTCCGGTCTAATGAGAAGTTGATTTTTCAGAGGTCTCCTCATAAATGATAAAATTAAACGTTCTCGCTTTTCTACATTTGTGTTCGAGCGAGCTTTTTTAGATCAGCATTGGAACCAGACAAAACCGCTACCAATCCAAGAGAATTCATATCGCTGGCATTGACAGAACACCATCCCGATCAACAAAATATTATTGAACAGGGATATAGAGTTCTATAATTTAGCTCAACAAGCAGAAAGCTATGCTGTCAAAAAGACTCACAGCTTTGAGATGCAGGGTTGCTCAATATACGAGTAATTAATCTTCTATGAAGCTACTAAAGTTAACATTCCACAAACGCTGCTGTTCTACAAGACCATTTTGAATTGACCATATATTTTGACAAATAAAACTTTCTTACAGCGACACGTTTTGATTTGTATTTGAATTATCGCGGGACAGTGAAACTGTAAGAAAGAGTTTTATGTATGGCCATTTTATCTGAGTATTATATCAGTTGTTCAGATGGACTCATCAAATTGAACTGAATATTGACTAGACTTCAGATTATTGGGCGATAATTCTTCAGTGTTTTCAGCCATCTCGTAAGTTCGCCTACACACAACACCTTCTCAAATATTTTTTTCAGATACTATCTGTCACTGGCTTATGCAGCACAGTGGTTACTCCTTCTGCTGCTGTTTGCTCTGATAGTGTGTGATTTGCCTGTTTGATACATTTGGTGATGTGCTTATACTCCGTATCTTAAAAATAGGTCACCGAATCTTCGCTTATAAACCAAACGTGCAGATTTTAGACCAACCGAGAGGTATACTGGTATCCATACGGAATTACGAGTAGACGTAGAGATATTTTTTGAGGCTTCTGGCGGAAGTTATTGCCTACAGAATATGTCTGGCAATAATGCAAATTTGTTTCTGGCGATATATAAATTATTTATAACAATCAGCAATATTCCAGTCCCTTGATTAGATAGATATCACTTTCGTAGCTTTTTTCTCTGGAAATGGCCTGGCTTTCAACCAAGCGAATACCAGCACCTTCTTAAACACCCTAAACTATTTATGGTCAAAATATTAGTTTTGTTAAAATGATGTAGTTCTGGCGGCACGTGGATTTTAATCTATGGGATTATACCGAAAAACATCTTCACCGCTTCAAGCGATGAGCCTCAACCTAATTAATAATTTCTCATCAGTGGTACAGAACTATCGTTGGAATTCTAATTGATAAGGGTGTATACACGTTTGACCATCTGCATAATTTATAGGTTATGGCAGTATGTCCGGGAGTAACCGACACGAACATGATAACGGAAGCCTCCCAGGGCGGTTTACCGGGATTTGGTGACCTTGGCAAGGAATTAGCTTGCTCATTGGGAGCGCTACCAGCACAACCGTAAGTTCATATTATCAGGAGGAAGATGGCACTCATTTTGACAAGTTTTTAGTTTTTATGCTCCAGGAGCTCATAGCATTCCAAACAAATTATAAAAATATTTACAGAGTTCCAAACCCTTAGCCCAATATCAATCAATGTACATTATTGAAGCTCTTACTTGATGTGGAATTCTTTCATCATTGATAATAAATTGTGCAATTGATACACAAGGCTCACAAAAAGGACGACTTTTTAGTGATCATGATTTAAAGATTTTTGTAAATTGCTTCTAGGATGCTTTTCTTGCAGTAGTGGTCATGTATAACAATTCGTAAAACTATAAACTACTACCTTCTACCAATACTGTATGTGTACAATATTTAAGAAAGTTATCAAGCAAATGAAGATTATATTCATATTCCAGAGCTGAAGAGGTAGGTAAAGGAGTAATTACTATGATCAAAGACGGCGAGAATGGCAGCATATGGGTATCAGAGGGCCGTGAGTTTTACAAGGCGGTGTTGCCCGATAGGAAAACATTCAAACCACCGTGTCCTCCGCCACCATGTCCTCCACCACCGTGTCCTCCGCCACCATGTCCTCCACCACCGTGTCCTCCACCACCTCCACCAAAGTGCCCTCCCCCCAAAGAAGACCCCTGTAAAAAGAAAGAGGACCCTTGCAAGAAAAAAGAGGATCCATGTAAGAAAAAAGAAGACCCTTGCAAGAAAAAAGAAGACCCTTGTAAGAAAAAAGAAGACCCTTGTAAGAAAAAAGAAGACCCTTGTAAGAAGAAAGAGGACCCTTGTAAGAAAAAAGAGGATCCCTGCAAGAAAAAGGAAGATCCGTGTAAGAAGAAAGAAGACCCATGTAAGGTATGTAGTTGAGGTGCCCAAATTTCAGCAGTTCACATTCGTACTTACTCTTACAATTCTATTCCAGAATCGAAAAATAGAAAATTTCCGTTTAAAAACATTTTCTAATTATTAGGCGCTTGAGTACCTTTCGAGCTATATATCCACATTTGCCAGCTATAGGCGTAACTATGACGCTGCTTCTTATACCTGGAAATAACGGGTGTTCCTCAGGGATCTGTTCTTCAACTTGCTGTACATCAACGAACAGTTGGAAATGACATCTAATCCTATCTACAGCTTCGCAGATGATAGCACCCTCATGTACTGCATGGAACAGGGCAAACTACCCCGAGAGAACCGATTTTGCCGAGGGCAGTATGCTGATCAGATTCATGATATTGAGAGAATTCTGCGATGGTGATCTATATATGTAGTTCAATTCAATATGCAGTAGACTCAGACCCTGACCATGAAGTCGCATGCTGGTCTGCCAGCCATGAAGATGGAGGAACGACCAATACTTGAATCCTTTTCCATCAAGCTTTTGGCAATTAGCATCAACAATAACATGTCATGACACGATCAGGTTGCCGGCTTCGCTAGGTACCAACTCTACAATAAACTTCCAAGGAGGCACATGTAATATTAAATATACCTTCCATCATACTTATGGGATTTAACATCAATAATAACATTTCATGGCATAATCACGTTGCCGATCTCGCTAGGTCGGCATCCCAGAAGCTTAGGGCTCTCTTCCACACTAGCACTAATACCTTTTTCTATCACATCGTTGTAAAGGAGAAGAGGTTCTTGGGTGGCTATATTAATCCGCATTTCTTTTGTCTTCTTCACGTTTACTCTTAGACCCATTTTTGCTGCTTCCATTTTAAGGACTTCATTCTTCCTTTTCGTGTCTTGGATATTGTGCGATATTAGGCAGGTATCATCAGCGTAATCCAGATCTTGAAGGTTACCCATCAGTCCCCATCTAATGCTTCCTCGGCCATCACATACCTTTCTGATTAAACAGTCAAGCACTATGTTGGATAGCAAGGGCGAAAGTACACATCCCTGCTTCACACCATGCTTGATACTATTTTTTTCACCTTTCTATCCCTTGTGAAGAACCTAACTTGTGGCATCCTTGTATAGCTCATTCACGATGTTTATAAAGTTGTTTATATATTTATTATCTCTTGTTTTTACATTTACAAGTTGTACAAAAATTCGTAACACACGATTTTCTACAAAGAATGTGTGTGTGTTACAAAATAATCATATAATCTTCAGGGGTGTGCCTTTCTGTCTCATGCATTCCCGACACAGTAACATGTGTTACTGTGTCGAAAGCTCTTTCAAAATCAATGAACACTAAATGTAACGGGGAGTTCCACTCGTACGACTGCTCTATTATAGTTCTCAATGTATTTATTTGGTCGATGCAGGATTTACCTGGGCAGAAGCTAGCTTGTTCAATCCAAAGTATTCTGTATCTAAGGTTTCAATCGTTCCAGTACTATATCGCCAGTATCTTATACACCGTGTTTAGCAGAGTTATACTTCTCCAATTCCTGCATTCCGTGAGGTATTCTTTTTTTGGCAAATTGATAATCAGTCCTTCTTTCCAGTCTTCAGGAATTTTTTCTTCTTGCCACATTGCTGATATTATGGGAAGCAATACTGTTGAAGTGGGATATATACTGACTTTTACTAGTTCGGGTGGTACATTGTCTGGACCTGGTGAGTTACATGACTTAAGGACCCCAATAGCCTTCCTAATTTCATCCAATCTTGGGGTTGATGTGTCCACCTGAAGTGCTGTGTTGGGTGGTAGATTGTAGTCTCCTTCTTCTGGAATGTCGTGTTGTGAAGCTGGGCACGTAGTCTCTGTTATATACTCGCTTCATCGTTTTGGCTGCTCATTCGAATCACTTATTATCTGCCCATTTTTGCCTTTTAATGTGGGTTGAATTTTTGTTTTATTGCCAGTCAAAGATTTCGTGATGGAGTATAAGTTTTTGGTGTTACCTTCTAGCTCTTTCTGCTGCTTGAGCTAGTTTGTCTGCCCACTGACGCTTGTCCTTTCATTTGACGGCATTGTTCAGCTGCTTATAAACGCTGTCTAGTGTTTTATCTCTTAGTTGTGGGTTGTTCAGTATCTCCTGTTTTTTCTTCCTTCTTTCTGTAATTAATTTCCAGGTGTTGTCGGTAATCCATTGTTTTCTCGTGTAGTTTTTTAGTCCTATTACTTCTCCTGCGACTTCTAGGATAGTTTCTTGGTATATCTTCCATTCCGTCAGTTCCGTTTTTTCCAGGTCTGCTGCTCTAGTTGTCAGTATTTGCTTTCACTTCTACACATTTGAGTTGATTGAACCATACACACTACAACAACATTCTATCTGCTTACTTTTAGAAAGACGACAAAAAGGCAGCTGCTGCTAAGCCTGCAGGAGATGGTAAAAAAGCTGCAGAACAGAAGAAGCCACAAGGGAATGCGAAGAAACCAGCTGGTGGTGCTAAGAAGGATGACAAAAAGAAATGAAATATTTGAGGAACATGCAAAGTATAGTGATTTTGTTGGTCGATAAAATAAATTGTTTTGTCCAGAGTACATTACTTTTAATACGCTTTTTATGAGCTTCGCCTGTATACATGTATGTATATTTGTAACAAAATCTTCGAACGCTACTTTCACCCTCTTCAAATAGTCATATTAATTCTGAATTTTGCACACTTATCAAGGATCGATGAGAATACAATGGTTCAAAGGTTTTTAAGATTATTGCTTTTCATTTGTTCAAGTGTAAGAAAGACTGTCATTCGGTGAGCATTAAGACATTATCACAGCTGGTTAATAGTGTTCCTCTTTCTAAACTTTTTCTATCATCTGATATAAATTTAGAGGAAGAATAAGTCATGAATGGCCTACTAAACAAGAAGTATAATCAGAGGGAGTAGTAAGGGTTTTAAAAGAGAAACATATTTTTTGCCGATAAAAATCTTCTATTAAAACCGTTGCTCTTTTACACTAGACTCCAGGAAATCTATGTTTAAATCAATCAAATCATTAACAAAAAATGATTACTGTCCGAAATATTTACCACCTTTCTTTCTTTCTTTATAGTATTTACGCTCCACGTGCAAGGCATGAATATTTTGCATAGCTTGGTTCAGCCAACGGCATAAGCTGTAACAGAACTAAGCCATTCGAGGTTTACAATAAAAAACCTGATATAATACGTTTATTTTCCTTACTGCTTACGTTACGTTCCGGAAATTCAGAGCAGGTTAACCGATTTCGTCAAAGGACCAATAGAGAGAAAAGAATCAACATGGCATATCATTTCCAAATCGCTTGCTTTTCCTCCTGTGATAATATTGCTCATTATGGGGTTTTGCCACATTCAAATGTTTGGTGGAAAGCAAAAAATGACTTAGTTCTCTGAAATCTCATGAATCTTATGAAGCAAAGCGACAGGGCGTTGCAATTCATAAAAACTAACCATCAGTGTAGGACGTATTGGAAAATGCTTGAGCATCCAAAACTATTCCACATCAAGATTTTCCATAAGCAGCCTTAGTGATTTTTGGTTATAAGTGATCATTTTCTATTATCAAATCTGCTAATCAACTCTAAATATCAGTTCGAGCTTTTTCAGATAATATACCAAGGAAGCGTTACGAATAAATACACTATATTTTAAGGAATTTTGTGGTTTATTTAAGCAGTTAGACAGAATGAGGTATTATATATTTTATTGTTTGAATATATCAATTGGCAATTCATAAAAAAGGACATACTGTATATTTTTTCAGAAAACTGACAAAACATCTAACCCAGCTAACTGAACTTGTCAAATTAGAGAGCTGACGGAATGCTGAAAAATGAGGTAGAGAAACTTTGAGGCGATTGGAAAATGATGCTGTCTAAATTCTTTGTAAGGAACAATTTCTTGCTTCGCAACATCAACAGGTAACGATGGCGATACTTCCAGTATTTAATGGTCTAATACTGAATATTTCTTAGGAAAATAGCTTTATTTTGGAAAGCTTCACCATCAAAGTAAGTACACTACTGTTTCTATCAAAAGTTTTGTGCCTGCAAGCATATATTTTTGATGCATGAGTATCCTAAAATATTAAACCAAAACAACAGAGAGAAGCAGAAAATTGTATGAACGACATGGTGTCAGTAGGTTAACACTGTACTTCCCTCGCAATGTTAAAAGTTCATAAATAAGGATTTTGACAGGATTCTTGAACTGTCGATATTTGGAATTGAATTTATAATATATTGAAGCAATAAACATTTTATACTATGAAAAATACCCAAAACTTTTGAAAATTCATTCATCTTTCATATTTCCAAAACGCCGTTCAAGTGGATCAGTAGCTTTCAGACCTTATCCCAATTCTGAATAAACTGGTACAACTGAACGTCGAATACAGAGCCAACTTTCTTGACACCATTGTTCAAAAGCCTAAATAGCACTCCGCTCATTATTCGATATTACTATTCAGTTCAAATTCAGTAATGGTAAGTAATTCAGTGGTAAGAGCAGCTAAAACAGAAACAACAAATTAGTGGAAAAAAGCTAAACTACACCCCCATTAGCTTAGCCCACCACCATTACTAGTTGAAAATCAAAAACATAACTGCAACAAAATAATCATTCCGCCTTAAGTGTTCCCCCATCTTGTAATCCAAGCAACACACAAGGATGAGGTTTCTTCATCTGGCATCACTGTACGTCACCGCTTTCATCCGCCTGCCTTGAAACGCTGCAGAAAAAACACAATAACTTTCGTTTCCATGCACCCACCTATGTTTAAAAGTACTGCAATATATATATACATATAATTGCTTGAAAACAATAAAAAATAGTACTTTTGTGCATTTCGATTTCTGAGTCTGTGCAAAAACGTGCGTTTTGGAGAGCTTCACCGTGTAATCTAACAAATTTTCATTGGCCAGACTAATTCAGACATACTAACCCTATCCAATTTGTTATTTACACGACATTCCGCTTGCCGAACTTATCACCTGACAAGTAAAAATGTCTGTAAAAAAGTGTTTTTTGGCAAATTATCCGAACACCAGTATAAATTCGCCTCGAAAAAGTTTTGTACCGTTCTCATTGAAAAATAAAGAGTTCTATTGAACATATTCTATACAATTCTGTAAAAATTAAGTGTTTGTATGGTAGAGCTCCTTAGAAATGAATATGATATTCGGATGATAGTGGTAGGTATGTAAAAGTCTATCGAATTTATATAATTATATATTGCTTCAAGGATAGAGCTCCACTGGATTTAGTCAGTCATTGTTAATACTTGCGTCAATAGTTTATATCATCTTATAGCTAAGAAGGCAGGCAGTGTTGAAGCAACTACAATTTCGTAGTCAACAGAGACTGCAGAAAATCCCAAACTGCCATCGAAAATCTAGTCAGACCGCCTATGCTCCCAACCAGGTAGGATTTCATGGCCAAGGTTAGATGCCAGTGAATATCAGGCCGGCGGATGGAACTAGTTTTGATAAATTGTAAATTCTTTTAAATTATATAGTTCCACAAGCCGTGTTTTTCCTATTTGCATTCCCCAATATAAATTTGTCGGCATCCGTTGCATTATGTATCGAGGCCGCAGCATCTGAATTGCACATTGCTAGGCTATCATAAACGCGGCATCTAATAAAAATGAGTAACATGCATCATTCTTTCATGCAGCTGGAATGAAATCTATATTAAAATCAATAGAAAAAAATCTGCTAGTTATTCAAATGGAGAAAGGGGTAGGACAAGGTCACCTAGGTTCTTTCCTAAATTTATTAAGTTCCTTATCATTTTATGTCGTAGTAGCGTCTAAGTTCTTTTGAAAGACCCAAATATTTTGAAATATACAAAAGTTCTTTTTGAGCGTATCTTGTCAACTAGATTTGATAATACGTGAAATCCGTTGTTTCACTAAGTCGCATAACATCCGCAACACTATCAACTGACCTACTGATTATTCCCCAAAAAATCTTATATCAAATGTTTAAGTCCTACAAGACGAGCCTATTCAAAGCATGTGTAAATCCTCATATATTAGTAGAATATGTCGGAGATGACAGACGCCAAGTATTATATATATTATTTCTGTTGAAATATGCAAAACCCACTGTGAGATCTCTCTTTTACTGACCACGTGTTTGACTTACATATGTTTAAAGTAAGAAACTATTTCATACAGCCTTTTTCAAATGCGACCGATGAGAAACTTGCGTTTGCAAGCCAAAATAATCCAGCTTATGAGAGGGACAAACGTTTTATGCATGCTTTGTTTCAGAGAAATGTGAGGTATTTTTACAGCCAGGTAAGATTCTGATGAATGGTCCAGTGAATACCCAACGGAACCGATAAGGCTGAGGAATAAGTAGCAGCATCTAATAAAACCTTCTTTACAAAACAGTCTTTCATGTTATATCTCGCTAGCGAATATGATGACTATGCAAAACTAATGTCGCTGTCAAAACCATTATACGAGTAGAGGCAATTATCAGTTTTTGTCTGTTCTAAAATTAGGGACTATGCGACAGCGTTAGAAGCACGACAAAGTGAGGAATGTAACATCAGAAAAGGGCTGACGGATGGAGAAGAAGTATTTTTACCTATGAGGAAGGCGATTCAAATGGAAGGCAAAGTAGCCCTAATAATGGGCGGGACAAACGAGATTGGCGTACTCTGTGTAAGGGAGATGCTTATGGCTGGAGTTGGGGTAGGAATGGACACAGTCCCTGGGAGAAATCATTCTGTTAGAGCACAAATTGAATGCGCACAAGACAAGTATTGCGATCGTGAAAATTTTAGAACTGGATACACTATGTTTTATGATATCACATTTCTGTCACATATTTCTTTTGGTCTGTGTACATGTCGGTCTGTCTATCTGTTGGCATTCCTTGCTCCACGTAATATGAGTAAATGCTCCACACCGAATTTGATAAAATTTTGCATTTGTGCTTACGCGGCCGATTTATTAGCAAATATGAAACATGACAAATACTTAAGTTCCTCGTTCTTGCGGTCTGCCTATAATTTTTAGGGGTAGAACTTTATTATTATTTACTCTTAAGTTCATTGTTATTCAAGGGCGTAGTCATAAAACTTATTTGGGCGCTGACAGATCTGGAAAATCTCCAAACTTCATTTCCGAATGATTTTTGATCAATGAGTCACTTTAAATGCATTTAACAAATTAAAACTTACATCAGTATAACGGATATTTTGATTTTTTACGTTACGTAAGAGTTTATCGAGGTGAATTGTAAAATTTTAGCTTACTACCGAACAGTGCACATTTCGAACAGAAAATGGTATCCTTGCCTGAGAAGTACTAAGTCAATCTACTTGACGTATTTTTGTTTCTGAAAATGATATGTTTTCTGTTTTTGGATGTTAAATTTGGACATCGTGACGAGTTTATGGATTATATGGATATCGGAACAGCTCTCTTATTATTTATCAATACTTTTATTTGATAGAGAATATTAGTGAGGGAAGGAATTTCATTCTTTTTAAACCGTAAAGCAATGTAGTCAAGTGGGTTGAGCATTCTCAGATGTTTTATGTATCTTTAATTCATAGATTTAGAAAAATTAAATAGGATTACTCACCAGGCATTTGCAGCATACGATTTACAAACGTATGAGAATTTATAAAGCGATTCTCGACCTTACAAGGTTACTGAAACATCAACTGGAAGACATTTTGGAGTGTTCGTACAATAATAATCGCATCTGAAGTAATCCGCATTTTGAAGTCCAACCAATAATGAGATTCTTAGCATAGTTTACAATTTCTGTCTGAAAACAAGCTGGAATCCAAGACATATAACGAACAAAGTATTGTTATATTTGAAATTTTTTAAAATCTTGTGCTATCATTCCGTCGCCAATGCATCCATTTTAGAAGAGAATGCAGTGTTACACTCTACGTTACCACGAAAATGTCCATCCCAAGATTTCATCTAAATTAATGGAGCGGTTTTTGGTATTAGACGGTGACAAAGATGGTAACATACTGATTGACATATACCGATTGATATTACTAAAACAATATAACGAATGCGAAAAGTTTTGCATCACAATGGCTTATTTACTTATACGTAAGATATTATACGTTAATAACTTCTGAAGGACAAGTTCAAAAATGCTCAATTTTTAATGTGGTACCAACAAAAAAAAAAAAAAAATAGAATAGTAGCTGTACCCTTATATATATTATTTCGTCTCAATATGATGTTTTTGCACTTAGATGGAGTGTATGATGTATAATACGGCATCTGCATGGCGAAATTTAATAATATCAATGTTACAGCAGCATGCGAATAAACTGCAAATCCACGGAAAGGCTTTTTTCATAACCTCCCGCGCTCCATTCCAAATGAATGAAGTTCGATCGAGCTGTTGGAAGGTCGCCTTTTTGAGGATGTTGAACCCCTCTAGTGTTTGTTGTACCAGTGACTTGGTCTTTATTTTTTTCCATATTTTTATTATTTGCGATGTTCCAGACTCTCGAGGTACTTTGCAACGTCGGGCACGTCCACTAGACACATTCCTCCTTACGGGGAGTGTTTTGCTTCGCAGACTGAACCTTGTAGAGTAGGTATTCCGGTCAATACAATTTTCCCCGCGTCTGGAATGTCAACCAGAAAAGGTCGTAGCACTTGATATCGAATATCTGAATTATGGTACCTCATTCTGATATTAGTTCCACATTGCTGCCTGTAGATCTCCAAATTGTTCACACATCGTACTATAGTAGCATTTAAATCGAATGCCTTGTTTGGGTTTGCTTTTTTGTAACGGATCTCTTTTTTATTGCATGCATAATGCTGAGAAATAGCAAAAATATAAGTAAGAAAACGACAATGCACTATCTACAATTTTAACAACGATCGTATTATACTATGAAAGCAAGATATAAGACCTTACGCCTGAAATGGCAAAATTGTTTTGTGTCCATGAACTTCAACTGAGTCTCGTGCTTGCAGAGTGATGTCTTTTCTAGGGACTTACAATATTTAGTATGTATACCTCAACTTTTCTGACATCTAAATAAGGCTGTAATGATTGCAGATGAAAACGAAGAGACGGGAAAACAGCTGGTTATAGAATTAAGTAGCGAATATGGACCGGAAAGAACTGCATTCATACGAACCGATTTCAGATGTGAGAATCTCTTGAAGAGTAAGCTCAAAATACTTTCTGCATAAAACATAATATATATGTAGATAGTTACATACAAAGTCGAATAATTTGGAAAGGAAATAGTTCTCTAATTGAACACTCACATCACAGAGATCTAACGTATCATTGAAATCTATCAGTACTATTAACATTATCCTGAATTACAGATGCATTCGAAAAAACTGTGGAGCATTTCCAAAAAATTGATGTCTTAGTGAATATAGCAAATTCGGTTGAACATAGCAATTGGGAAAGTGAAATTGACAAAAATGTGGTAAGTATCAAGTATCTAATTTTGCAACTGGCATTTCTACCATTGCATCACACAAAATTGCATCATTGTTTACAACCACAACAGTAAAAGTCATTGATAATAAATTTATTGAAAATAATAATTTGTGAGGGGTTCTAACTCTCCGGTCAATTTCAGATGAAGTTAAATATTTGAAACTAAAATACTAAGCACAAATGTTATGACAAAAAATCCTTAGTGGACTAATTATTTTCATTTTAAGCCATTATTTTCACAATTCAACTTGTTGTTCACGTTAGAAATTAGGCTGTTTCATGTACAGCAATCAGAAATATGGGTTGTTATTTAAAAAAGTCTATGACATCATATTTTGCAAAATATATCAAACGATGACGACGTCCCCATTTCAAAAGTTTTTTCGGAAGAAATCGTTTGTTGATTGTTTTTTTAAATGAAATTTCTCGGTTAAATCATTCTGTACATCCAGTCAGTATGAATTAATGTAAGATGAACCCGAGAGATAACCGTAGGGTAAGTTTCAGAACTATTACATTGTATAGGTCGATTTTATTTAGTTCTGACAGAATGTATTTCTTTTTTAGATGATTTTATGGTCTTACTCGACAGAGTGGTATTGATTTCTAGGACAGGAGAATCAAATATAATAGCATATAACAGTTTATTTAGCAAAATACACATGAATTGTTTATGTATGGAAGTATATGAAGCACTGACAGAGGAATACCAACCAGACCATTTATAATAAAAACTCAAAATGAAATAAAACATAAAATTACATATAAATATTTCAGGCAATTTGAATGTTAATATGGTTTATTAAGCACATGAAAGATGCTGGTTTATTAAACAAAAAAGATACGCGTGCGTATATTTATATGTATCGCAGAAAAATGTTCCAAAAATCCCCCAAGGTTGAGTTTCAGTAGTTCAGTGAGCAAACGCGCAATAACTAGAAACACCAAATCACACAGGTTGTCTTCATCAGTGGCGCAACGTATGAGGCAACAGGAATAACAAGTAATAGTAAGAGGCATGTAAAGCAAGTAGTTCAACGCCCACCTTGCTGCGGATTTGCATTTCTGGAAAGGTTGCTTACAGATACAGTGCACTGCATTTTGGTACTAACCTATTTACATCTGTCTCGAATTCCTGTAAACCCTTACCAGCTTTCTGTCGGCGATTCTTCAGTTGTGATTGATACACCTTTCCTAAGTATGCTTGGCCATACCTTATCTCAATTATTTCTATTCGCACTGTCTGTTTGGGTTCAACAGCTTGAATTCGCGCGGGCAATCTCAAGTTCGACTCACTTGGATAATCCTTGTCATGTGATGCTAATCCATGGTTAAAACGTTTCCAGAAAGGAATCATACAATGTACGCTGTTGGGTTACAAATACATGGACGCAGCTCACGGTGGAGGAGGTGGCTCTGTTTTGAATATGGTTTGTGATAGAGAAAATATAGTAGCATCACCTTACTTTGAAGGATGCAGGCATTATCTTGTTGCCTTTGGGAAATCTATGTCGCAGCAGAACCTCATAGATACCGGTGTTAAAGTCATTACTCTGTTCGTCAATGTCGACTCTTTGAAAACTGATAATGAAGGTTGTTCTACCGATAAAGGTAGGTAAGTAAATCCTCAATAGCTGTTTGCATTGTATAAAAGGTTAGACCAATTATGATGTTTTCAAATTATTCCAGATCTTGTTTACAGCGCAGCGTAACATGACCTCCTTATGATGAATAAAAAAGAATTGATAAAAATTAAATGTTTTGTTGAGTTGCATGGATGATACAGCTTGTACTTCAAATTAATCTTAAGAACCACAATACTGCTAGAGACTGATCTTGGATGCAATTTAATTGGATATATGAAGAAGTTCTGAAGAGAATATTTAATATATTTACAGACCTTGTTATCAGTTTAATTTCGAGCGCCAGACACATGGGAATGTTTGTAACATTTGAACAACCACAGACGTGCATTCATGGCGACTTAACTTTCCCAAGTATGAAAATAGTTAACCAGCTACAGAAATGAACTGATAGGGGCTCGCCAGTAGAACTAACCTAGATAAATTATTGCGATTTTAAATAAAGCTGCTCTTTTTCTGTTTTTAGGAAAAAAATAGAATGCGATATTCCAAATATAATACGCTTAGCAAGAACAGGATCTATTTGGACAACATAGCAGTATATCAATATTCCTTACTATTGCAATTAATTTTATGCGAATTGTGATAAATCTGGATAAATTGTAAACCTATCTTTAAATATAAGCTACTTATCGACCGAAAGCCTTTTTTAGTCGAATTTAAGCTTCCTAATACGTTACATGGAACTGCAGAAGCAATGGTGCAGAAAAGTGTTGTCAAGTAAGTGGATGTTGGATTTCCTGCTACGGTATCACCTCAAAGACAAGGATTTGGATCAAAGTTCGGAACCATTGAACTTTTGGAATTAAATTTAAATAATATCGAGTCGAAAAACTTCTACTCATAACCTTAAAATTCTCAGTTATAAAGTGAAAAAACCACAAATCCCAGTATTTTCAAAATTTGTGTCAAATTGATCAACCCTTCTAAAACCAGCTGCACGAGAAACATAGTCAACTTACTTGACGCCATTTTTAACAAGCTAAACGGCTCTTCATTTGTATTTATTATCTTTGAAAAGTTAGAAGATAGTAATCTGTGGTAGTAGTTGCTAAAAAAATAGACCCGAATTAGAAATAAATTAATAAATTTGTAAAACATAATTTGTTAAAATTTTATCATATTCTATTATTACAAAATTTGAGGCATCACAATATTTATTTGGATTATGCGGAGAAACAAACTACATTATCATAGAACAAAGAACTTTACAAACAGCAAAAAATAAGGTTTACTATAGCGGTCACTTAACTTGGCTACGGAACACTCAAAAATCTATTTTTTATAAATTCATATATCTATATATATATATATATATAGTTTGAAATTATGGAACACGATAAAAACGCGTTTCAATAATGAAAGTTACAGAAGCTAAGATGGTGAACGTATAGCTGCCTAAATTATCAATTTGATGTAAACATATTACACATGCAGTAATCAATTTTCAATCACCCGTGGAACCATTAGCACGTGAAATGGCTGAAGTTTGTATTAGGTTGCTATATATTTAGTTACCTGTAACATGTCACATAGCCTTGCATTCATCGGAGTGTACTTTGAAGGGTAGATTACACATATTTCGGGAGATACGGTTGCTTAAGCTTAAACCACTTGCCGATCTGAAGTATGAAGTATCTTAGTCAGACTCTAGTCCTGCTCCAGGCTGGTTATCGTGGTTTCAATATTCACTTCGGGGAAGTATTGTTATCACCGACAACTTCAAAAAATAAAACAAAAACGCTTATTCTTCGTTTTTGGGCATAGTGAAGTACCCTTATTACTACTCTAATTTTTTCAGATATGTCCAGAATTGAGGGTGGGATTGAGGGGAGGTGGAATTTTATTTGCCGTTCTATGTTCTATGAATCTTTGAACCTTGGATTCCTACATACACAAATGATTGTTAACAAATTTGCCCCCAAAATACAAAAAAATTAAGTAGCTATAGACCTAGAATTAGACGATACATCCGAATTGACATGGACATGAACAGAAAATTTCGAATGACTGAATTATTTATTTTTCTACAAACTGTGCATCATTTTAGGTCGTATTGATCATGTTTTTCTCGTTTGTTCCCTTTTTCCCTTGTGCTTCAGCTCATGGAAGCACTACGCACATTTTACATTATAAAAGATTATACGGAATTACGAAAATACTATCTAGCATCTAGCATCTCGAAAAATTGTATCAAGTATGCTGAATCTGTATTTCATTTGCACTGGTGTGATTTTAATGGAATTTTTGATCGGATTTTAGAATGATTGATCCACTTGTACTAAGTGTTGGAAATATTGGTTCCAAAATTCTTCGCAAGCGCTTATTCAAAAAACTCACTCCTTTGCATGGGAACTACAGCATCAACCTAGGTTCTAAATAGGCTTTTCGACGTTTTATGATTCATACATGATGTGAAACCAGTCAGTTTGTCTGTCGGTCAGTTTATCTATCGTCCATCATGCTACCGCACCTACGTGGGTGATCTCAGTAACCGTTGCGTCGACTGTATTGATTTTAATGGAGTTTTAGAATGTGTCATACTAATCCAGTATTCACCCAATTACAGAAGTCATTTGAATATTCGATTCTATCTACCCACTACTAGGTACACAGTTCACATTGTACTCTTTTGCCTGGGATAATAACGCCAACGCGGTCTGCCGGAGGTAGGCCACAACATCTGTTTGCAAGTATATTTTGATTAAGCTGTACATCAACCTATGGCAAAAATTCAAGGAACGAGCATGTTTTAAATGCCTCTAAAGTCAAAATTTCAAGCGGCAACTCAAGTGTGTTTTACTCCCTCTAAAAACCTGAATTTAATAAATGAATATATTCATTTAGATATCAACCAACGTGATCGGCTCATACTAATAATTACCTATTACTGTTTGAGTAAATTTTGAACTTGTTGATATAATTTACATATCTAAAACTGTTGTGCCCAAATATTTCGAATAAAAACTACAAGGACATAGGAGTTCCTATTCCTTGTGATCTCCATTCTGCTTGCATGCATTTCTCATCAAACGTCTACTCTACATGTATGTATAAGATTTCTCACCGGTATTCATGTCTGTGTCCCTATTTCTTTGATATAAGGAATAAAGCTTTGACTGGACGGCATAATCTGAGTATATCGACTGCTTTGGCCAAAGGTTTACCTCAGAAGAGTTTGTGGTTTGGCATTATTACAAATCAACACAAAGAAGTATACAATATGATTTACAGTACATCTTTACACCATCAATAATTTTAAGAGTAATTCAAATCAACTTGATGTCAATTAACCCATTTAATTTGTGAAGCAAGTGAATAGTTGGCAATAATGGATAACTTGATAAAGACTTCTGAAAAAACATGAAATGTTAACCCAGAACATTACATGTTATACTTATAGCGATACATTTTAGTAATTTCATTCCCAAACATAATTTTTCTCATCGCTTCCTGAAAGGTGTTTCAACAGTTGATATCTTCTGATACAAAAAGATTGGGTTTTCTTTTAATAGATAACTACAGGCAAAGGCAAAAGCCTATAGCGTTCCGTAAGCGCTCTGACAGGATTAAGGTCTATTCACATTGACCTTACAAATGCTGTAGATTGTAACCATCGGGGAACAAAGTCCTCGGTAGCTTATTTCACAACGCCTAGGTTCTCCAAAAGAACGAGTTTTGTAAAACGGTAATTTGAGCCGTTGTAAGCTCGATCGTTGTTGATCGTTCAACAAAAATGGACCAAAATGGGCAAACAACAGTATATCCTATAGTTCTTTATATCACCTACGCTATGTGTATTTACCAATATTCTACCAAGTACTCGTATGTCATGATGGTAGTGACGTATGATGACAAAACTATTCTCTGTATAAACTGGAACAATGTACCTGTGCTACTTAATTAGGCCAACAAGAGATAAAATTTGCAATAAAAGTAAGTCAATGTACGGCTACCGTTCCACACAGCGTATTCATTAAATGTGAATGTTAGAGGAGAGTGTAAACTGAGTTAGCATGTTGCCAGGCGTGTTGTACTTTTTAAATTGTTATGACTTAATTTGGCAGCTGAAATGAAAACTGCATCGTTAATTTTCATTATTAATTTGGTCAACTTGTCTGTATTTCAATGGTTATACCTGGATTTTGGCATGGATTAACTGTTCAAGGTTGCTAAGTAGTAGTAGTAGTATATGAAATAGCCCTTCCTGCACTATTATAAGGTTTGACGTATTCATGTAATGGAGTTGAAGGAACTGCTGACATGCTAATGCATGGGATGCTAAGACAAAATGAATTTCGCTACAATTTTCATTGAAACCAAAATATGGCGTACATCAGGATTCAAATCACACATTTTTTGTTTGCCCGTCAGATGCTATAGCCAACTGAGCTAAGCAGACACTTCCAGACGATGAGTCAGTTAGAGTACTACGGGTTGCCTGCTTAGCTCAATTGAATGAAGCATCCGACCAGAATCAGAACGTCTGTGATACAGATTTGGCAGTGTTTTATACAATATTTTTTATAATTTGAACCACACATATCTTTCAGGAAAAAATAACTTCGAGTTTCATATGTTCAGAAACAATCAAAGTTTATACGTTAGGTTAAGTAAAACGTTTCTTTCTGTCAAGGAATGCTATATACAGCCATTCAATCAGGTTTTAAAAACTGCTTATGAAATGTCTTACTATACATCTTAAAATAAGATTTTTCGGAAAATACATACTATAAGCCCATAGTAGGCTTTGCAGATTCATTTTTGAAATCATGGCGGAGTGATTCACAACAAACATTATACATGAATGCACAGTATATGTTTATTTTGCAATAATATTGATATTTTAAGAGCAACATAAGATTTGCCTAGCTTGATTTCCAAAAAATTTGTACAGTGAGACTTTTGAGGCTCAACAAGTTTTGACGAACCTCAATTATTTCATTGACTTTCGCATTTACAGTTATTTTTGAGCATATTTATAATAATGCTCGAGTTGACCTAATTTTTGTCAGGAAGGTATGTAGTGAACATAGAATCAACCGTACAGCTGTATTAAGTAATATTGTGGTTGCCTTTATATGAGGTGTCAAAGAGAAACAAGAAAAACCCACTAAAGATATCGCAAACCCCTTCTTTGGTTATATGGATATCCTTTCATTTCTTATCTGAAAGGTATTGATACTAACAAACTTCGTATTTAATTAATTTATATTTAACCAGTATAATCAACTGACCTCTGATAGGCGTGTTTTGATTAACTTAGGCAATAACATAACTACGCAGAAAGAACTGCACAGTCGCAATTTATGCCTTTCAATGCAGCATCATTTTACAGCAGTAAATTCCGGCCTGTCAATATTTAGCACCGATAATCTGGGATTCATAATAAGTAAATAATAAAGCTACATTAGGTAGACCAGTAACCAGGAAGCCCGGCTTTCTGTTACCGACGCAAGTTAACCATGGAAAATTGTATCATATTTATTACTGCCGGAAATTGGCTATCCATGTTCCAATTCGAATATATGCATAGGAGGAAGCCCCAGTTAAAAAACCAGGTGGATCAATACAAATCCATTTTCAAATGCATGCAGTGAAATTCTGCTAAACATAAAAATTTTTTTGTCAATATATTAGCATCTTTGGCAACTCGGCTGACGAGAGAGATCAAAAAAATATTTTTCCAAATTGGACCGTTCGGACAAAACTTTAAATACATCGCTAACTGATAAATGCTCAGAAAACATAAAAATTATGTTAGTCAGCAACAAGATTTGGAACTATCATAAATCCTTTCAAATACGCCCAAATGTGATCATAGACATAGATAAATATAAAATTCTATAGAAGATGTAAGATCAGTTTCAATTTTTGCCATCATTGGACCAATTTTAAAAGGCTACTACATATACACACACTGTTTATGTAATAATTGTATTTTATGCAATGTTAGGACATTTAAGTCATCGATGGTACGTCTGTCATTAATTCACAGATGAATATATTACCTGATTTCAAGGCACGGAACAGAATTGAAGATCAGCCATCGAGTAGACGTCACTTTCGATAATATAACTAAGCGGATAACATTACAATTCAAACTTTGGCATAGCTTTCTCCTCATTTTGCATTTTGCATTATCTTCCTTTCAAAATGAACTGCAATCATCCCGGCTTCTAATTAGACGAGCAAATATGTTCTTTTCATGTTGAAGATTAAAAGAAGGATTTAACGCGGGTATTACACGGATATCGGATATCCTTCTTAGTTCGAGATTAGCTGGCGTATTCTCGTTAGATCGACGATGGAAGATTGGTACGAAATTTTTTAATATTCATTCGACTTCTATTAGTAGAATGTTTGCATGTCCGTTGGTTTAGTTCTTTCACTAACTAATCATGAAGTTATCATGGGTAAAAGAACATGAAGAATGTCACAAGAAGTATCTAAGACTTGTATCAATAATCCTACTAAGTGTGCCTTGAAAGAAACAAAATAATAGGTACCAGTTTGATTTTTCATTTTTATTTTTTATTCTTCTCGATGACACTAGTATGCAAGTAACCAAATTAACTTTCAGACTGCGAAGTGCTAGAAGCTTATACATTTTTCTCATATAGGTATATTGGAATGTTCTGTAAAAATATGTATTATACTTACTGCAACCCTTTTAGATGCTTTATCAGGCCCAAATTAATGTGGGCTTGATGAAGCCAAGTAGCAGAAGTACTTATTGCTCAGATTATTGTATTTTTATGCTCATCCACCATTTCCTTATTAATTCATTCCACGGTTCCCCACGACAATTTTTGTTAACTGTCATTCGGGACGACAATGACAAATGACAATGACAAATTGTTAAATACTTTGATATGATGGAAATTCAAACACTACCGTCACTGCAGGAGTTCCAAACTAATGTAGTTCCTGAAACTTAACATGTCTGTTGTCTCTCTGGTTAATGATATATTTACAGTGCCCGCTAATTTGAACATTTTGGCTGCATCGGCAGTCTTTTCCCAGGTACAGAAGAGAAAGGATTGAATTTTGAATTTATAATAAAATTAATATTTTTAAATGTTTTCAGAGCTATTTTCGAACAAATCAGCGATTATAAGAGGCTAGAATAAAATACAGATGATGCATTTGCGTTGTTGATACATCCAAAACATGGAACATAATGTATGACAGTGACAGTTATGATAAAAGGGTTACGTAATGCTGCTAAACTGTCAAATTCCTAGACGATTCGGTGACAGTTTTTGTCATCGCAATGATAAGTCCTGTTGAACCGATGACATCGTAGTATGACAGATAAAATATTTACTTGCCACAATTTGTTATCTGCATAACCTACTAAAAAGACTCGCTTCGACGTTTCATCATAAAACACATTTTGCTGTGATTGTACGTCCACGTCGCGCCAACTCTATTAGAATTTCGCATGGAACATTCTCGTATTCGTCCCGACTTTACGGGCTTCTGGGTGATTAAACTGTGCAACTTTTATACGTATCGTGTTCTGCGCGCTGATGGTACAGAACGGGAGGCCACTGCTGATGGAAGTTATACCCGTAGAGCGAGAGCTTGCTGCAAAATACCTGTTCAAAATGTCGAGCGACACAAAACTGAGGAAGGTTCTGAAAAGTATTACTAGTTACAAAGCATTACGTAGATATTCAGAATAGCTCATTTCACAGCAACTTATCGAAAAAATATTCTATTATTTTTGTCTACCGACCGCTAATTGAAACTAAATACGATTCACTGGAATATCTTCACCAACGTCTCTGATGCCACGGCAGCCTTTTCCAAAGTACAAACTACGCAAAATTTAAATTTTGCAATTCTAATCACATTGACATATCAGGGGAACAGTTTTGTTTGCAATCAAGATCTTAGTATGAACTATAAGGGAAGGTTAGAATACAAATGAGGCAGTTGAATAGCTGATAAATCCTAAATATGGAACATAATGCATTGCCACACCAGAACCACGACGCTGCTTGACCTACGAGATATCAAATATACAGCAATTCGACTCCAAGGCAATAATACAACATACGGTCCATTTGGGATGCAAGAACAAAGAAACCTGTAGGAAAATTTTCAGTCCATCTGTAGGTTTGTGAGAGAATTCATTAGATCTTTCCATTAAGTACACCAACCAAAATGAGTAACATTCTACTGAGGAATTAGAAATACAATTATCGTTAAACTTTATAGAGGCAGTTTTTTTGACCGTCGGTCCTCTTAAAATTCTTTTGTACAACAGTAAAGTGGGAGCAACTTGCTCCCATTATATAATCCTACGTTCCAAACGTGTTCACTAAGTCTAGCTAGGACGTATCCCCTGTAGTTAGATAATTTTTTGCTCTTTTATTCTAGAAAGCATACCAATATAAGATTTGCCACACACAGTCTATTTTAAAATGGCATTTTTGTATCTTCATGTTTATTCATTTTTTGGCTTTATGTAGGAGGAATCTTAGTGCATTCTGGTATTGCATTTTTGCCAACATTTCTCAGTATTTCAAACAATTCTATATTTTTAATGAAATTAAAACTTATATTATGCACATTTTTTTTCAGTTATTTCAGTAGTTCTATAATAATTCAAAATTCCCCGACTACAATTCCAGTCACCCCAATCTTTTTTATAGACTAATACATTTTTAGGAAAGTAAACACAAATAATACACTATAAATATTATCTTTAAATTGCTTGATAAAAAATGTTAAAACAGGATTGGTGCAGATAAAGAAGGCAAACTATTTTTACCTAGGTATAATTTTAGAGAGGCGCCCCTTGAATAACCGTAAAAAATATTGATTAGCTATTTCCAGCACCCTGTGTCTGCACACAAGTTCGGCTTACACACACATAAGTACTTTTTGGCTATTGTAATCAATACCATTAAAGTCAATTTATCCTGATCAACTAAGTTTTTTGCAGCGAGCTCTTGTACCACCACCTATACAGAATATAACTACAGCTGTTTATTTCGAGTAAGAGGAGTGTTTGTATGTACGCCATGGTGAAATATTCTGTATTCATGAGTTCTGTGCCACTGTACAAGCTCTATTCACATAAGTGTTGATTTGTACTTACGTGACAAGAAACGGTTAATATTTTTGTCGCACAGATTACAGTTCATCGTTTGTTTGTAGGTACATGCTAAGGAATCGGACATTTTCCACAAAAATCCTGTATACAAAGTTTGACTTAGAACAACTAGAAGCCGTAGTTCGGTCGTCTCGATGTGTTTCCATGATTATAAGATCAGTAGATTTAAAAAAAATACGTCAGGTATAACTACTGTTCATTGTTATTCAGTTGAATAACCATAGAAAGATTAATCTTGGCAGACAAACAGTGTTTTCTTCAAAATACACGGGCGGTGTATAAATTGTATAAATGATTCATGTATGAAACTTTTTCATTGATGGCTTTAAGTTTCACCTACTACCGTTCCAATATTTTTTGCTGACAATCAGAAATAATAATTTATAACTGAACTTTTAGAAACCAAGAGATTGTTTTTATTTTTTGTACACGTTTCTCTCTCTATTTACAGTAAACTTATTACAAATGTTAGTCTGACTTCCGTGTTGCTTATTTTAGTGGCTAGATTTTTTCTCAAGTATTCCTGACCTATGCGGCTTTTATCTGTGTTCCAGAATACACTCTTTGCGTCCTAATAGTCACACGTCACAGAGAATCCAGACACATGAGCGGTAATTAAAAGTTAAAAGGGCAATACGTTTGAGGCCGCCCGGATTTTCATAGAATAATTCAGATAACACACGTTCCCGCAAGCGTGGTGAATAAGAGAGCGTGGACGGCATGTCAAAGTTGTGCCGGTGCCTATGTGGCTCTGAATCTCGAGAGAATGTCGAGTTGACCTCAGCTAAACAATGTCAACTGATCCCTCTCATCACTGCGACCGCGAAAATGAAACCTCGCATCCTAGTTCGGTCGACAAGTACTGAGCTTGTAGGAGCTAAAATTACTACAGTTCATACATACATCAGGCACATGACCATCGAAAGCTGAGACATTGGACAGGGTTGTATTGGCGGTTGACCTGAGCAATAGATACTTATGAAGACCATGCCCCCGAGCTTGTTTTATCTTGGATTTTGATAGATGATTTGCCATTAGCAGATCACATCAACTGCTATAGTTCTAACGATAATACTAGTAGTTTATTTTTTCATCAAATTGATGGTTTTCATGATGGTTTTGGAGGAACAAGGAATTCACATCATATTGTCACCCTTGTTAGATTAGTGACCCAGAAGCTGAAAGTTCTCTTCAACTCGCAGTCCCGGAAATCCAACAGAAATGTTTGATCGAGCTGCCTTGATGAAATGATAAAGTCATCAGTACGATGTAGACTAGAAGAGATCAACAGGCACAATCTCATCAGCCCCAAATTGCAGTAGTTCTAGAAAGCCTCTTCCAAAAGTCATCCTTCACTTTAGCACTGTGGAATAAGATGCTTTGCAGTGGAGTTTGTTTCTCGATATTTACAGTTTTTCAGCGTTAGCGAATAGACAATATCAAATTAAAACTGGTCAGTCAAAGCTTGATAAGTGAAATGAAATATTGAGGAAGTGGGTATGTAGGTAAACGTTATAAAGATGTTCTACACAGCTTGTGGTAGAGCAAACTGCCTTATTATTACATCTAATTTTAATGATTTTTGTTTCAGGATGTTCGTCCCTTCCGTCTAATTCAAAACTGTCTTTTACTGTATTCAGCAAATTATGAAAATATGGATTACGCATATGCAGTACTTCAATCACGCTAAACAAGACAGGATATAAAAATATGGATTTTCATTATTTCACCCATGTAAAACTAGAGTAATGAGAATCTTAGAAGCACATCTAGTTTTTCCTATCTGTCATTTTGGCGACACATTTTTTTTAATAATGTTTTCAATCATTAGCTATTTTTTGCTTGTAGCTTCTACGATAATTTTCCTCAACAGTTCACTGCCATCTCTGCATCATAATGTATGTATATTGCAGTAATAGTTGTTCTTATTAAAGTAAATGGATAAGTGGGGCACTTTATGCTTAAAGTACTCGTACTTTTTGTTTCCGATGTGGCATTTATTAGCCTCTGGGTCAACGCATTGGTCAATTCAGCTAATCATTTGGTGCCAGCTTGATGTCTGTATATAGAATTAATTTATCTCGCTAGTAATTGTAGGGTTTTTATCTTCGTTCGTATTTATGACGAGTAAACGTGTTAGGTGCATATATCGACCGAACATGATATGCCTAGGGCATGAAGAGAGGCGTATGACCTATCAAAAATTGGGTTAAGGATGAAATGTCTTTGTTAGATAGTTCCAAGTGTCTGCTTTATTAGAGAAAATTTGAGCGAATCGATTTTGAAAAATGAAGAAGTGTTAAAAAAATCGATGTTTGAATTTTTTATATTATGATACTTTTAATATTGTGAATGGAGACAAAGCTTTAAAAAATTCGTATACATTATATTTTGGTACAATTCCTAACGGGGTACAACCAATTGTGTAAGAGCTGTCATTGGGCTACTCATGGATCCATACGAACCTATAATATACCACATTTATAGGCTGCCTGATCCTTTAATCAATCATTTAAGCCATTTCTCCACCCTTAAAATAATAGGTCAGTTTTCACAAAAAAATATAAGCGTTGAGTGTTGCTAAACTTATTTTCGAGAAAAAGGCATGTTACTATGTTTTGAAATAAAAATAAAAAATCCCTTGTGGAAACAAGACCTTGTTTTGATTTTTCGGGGTTTATAAATACCAACCATAACTAGAAAGTGACTAAACTTTACGACACAGTTACGATGTACACGAAAATTGTTTGCAGCAGATATTTTCGTCATTTTATTAGCCTGTTGGGTAAAAACAGCCAGCTAGTCGACAAAGCAAGCCAATAAAAAACTCAACAAAGGCCACCAGAGTTATATAAGGACAGTGTGCCCTTATAATGATTGAAGGCATTTAGGGTGAGTTGAGAGGAATGCACCAAATCGTTAAGATATGCAACACACCTGAAACTAACTCATGAAACTTATAAAGTACTGCAAATAAATTTTCCTGTGTAGACATTGTAACGATTCTGCAAAATACTATAATTCATATTTAGACATATTCTGCTGGGACCTTGGGTATCTTCAATTACATCTGTAGTGAAAACTCATGTTACTCTAAGATTGTACTTATTCCTGGATCATCCTATTCAAAAAACGGTGGCCAATGATGAGCCTAATGATTATAGTGCTTTCAAAGGCAATTCTAGATAAAACCCTCATTTGGTTTGCGTTGAATGCAGAAATACGTGCACAATTATTTTGAAAATATTCAGGGCAATGAGATAAATGTACTGATATCATGAGAAAGATTTTCGTCAGACCGAGGCAAGCATTTAAAAAAAGTCGCGAAGGTCAAGAAATCCCTGGCAAAATTGAACTTTTCTTGAGAGGTGTAAAGCAAAGTCATCAGTTATGTAACTGTATTGATTTACGATGCGCAGTAAGACACGGACTAATTATTATAAGAACTGTTCTAATGCTACATTTTAAAAACAAGCAGCAGCGTGTGAAAATTTACCAATTCATCATAATCAATCACGTTTGTGACTCAATTTCAAATATAGCCGTAAAAACTTATGTTGCCATTTTCTCTGTTTTCTCAACTGATAGAACAGTTGATATATTCCTTTTTAGTTCAGAGTATCAAAAGTATCGTAAATAAGGCAATTCGGATTAGTTTTTCAGTTATATTCCATTAGGTTATTTCAAATTCGGGTTTCAATATTTGTTGCCATATTTGCGCATCCATGAAAGTAACCGAAGCTCAAGTTGACCATTCCGTTAAATTTCTGTAACTATTTGTTTTATGGCACGTATTTCGAATCTCTATCAACAACAGTTAAATAGAACTGTGGCATTTATCCACGTGCCATATATGCAAGGACCAGAAAGATTGTATTTATCAACGAAGTCCACCAGCTTCCAGATATTTAACTTGTTAGTTATGTATGAGCGCAAAGGGCAACTGTTCTTAATTAAAAATGTTGAAACACATTATGGAAATGTAAATATGTTTGTCCACTAAGCACATGCGCTAATAAAGTTGTTAATTAGGTCATTCATAATGGCTGAATTTTGGTAAAAATTAAGAACTTTGCTTTTTTAAAGAACATTGATACTTTAAAGCTCAAAAAACAGACTTTTGTAATCTTACACAATTCTTGACATTGATCTCAAAATAGTTTTTGGAACAGAAAAAATTATTTTATAAGTAAATTGAGCCATCAAAATTTAGTACACTAATTATAAAAGATTTTTATACAGATTGTATACTTTGTATTTGGCCTGAATCTGTTTCTATGATTTTGATCTCGTTTGCAAGGTTTTATCTTGGTAAGTGGTGCATTATCGAGGTTTCGCCATTTTTTATTCTTGCAATCATGCCTATATAGAAATTATTGTTTTCCAGTTTTCGAAATGTCATAAAACTCCTACAAAAATGTGAAAGATGCGATTGAAACAATATTTCAATTGATGTGTCTGAACTACTGCGTTCGAGCTATGCTACTTCTATAAAATTTCTTAATAAAATACATTTACAAAATGTTAGAGATTAAAGATAATTTTCAATCTTTCGGGATGACAGCTTACCTCAAAATTAACATGATGTCTAAAATGATTTCCCGGCACATTATTTCGCACACACGTACGAGTATTACACTAGTCACCACACACCGGTCAAAACAGTCTGATAAGTTTCAGCATACATCAATAGCCTCTTAAAAACGATATCGTGGTCATGAAAGTCAGCAAAAAGTATATTTTCTTACTTTTACCAAAATTACATTTAGCTCTTTTTTATACGTATCAAAATCAAAAATCAAGCGAAAATTCTTCAAATTCCGTACTTAATACAGAAAAGTCATCTAGATGCTCATTATAGATATTTCTACAAAAGCATAATTTCCACTTAGCCCCATAAGTTTCTTGAATCAAAATTAACTGCTCAGGATTTATAATAATGCTGTGATATAGGATTACAATTTTAGCTAGTCAAAATTGCTTGAATTTCACTCAGATCATTTAGAAAATTGTATGAAAAGAAAAACATACCTTTGAGGAGACAAATACTATCAAACATGTAATCTTTCACAATAACCCATTACCTTGAGTGTAAGTTAACAGCATCATAAATTTGTAAATAAATAGTGTTTCTATTTATCAATTCTCCACATTCAATAATGATATTTTAGAAGCTAAAAACTTGCTTCAAAGAAACATACTTCATTCATTCATTTTTTCAGTTCGCTCATATAACGTTTTGGATGATAGCCCATTCCTTCTTCTGTCACCTACATCATTCTCGTTTCCATCTTCGCCGGTCTGTTAAAAATGGCATCTCATTACTTTGTGCCTTCAAAAAAGATTCGCTCCGTTTTTCACTTCCTGCTTGGTACAAGCAAAGGCCTGGTGACTCTGATGGCATTGTGGGAGTCCATCTGTCTTTATTTCTTTAACCACTTTGCAAATTGAGGAAGACAGAATCGATAACAGATTCCACCATTTTTTTTATTCTACATATCTGATCTGACTAAAACAGGGAAACATTGTAAGAGATGTTGTTTCTTGGATTTATAACTAATTATCACTTTGATGTTTCTCAGTAACTAACTCCTATATATAATTTTGAAGTTTTCCCAACGAAAAAAATAATACAGAATTTCCATTGATTTTTGACTGACAAATAGTTATGTTGAAGAACCTTTTGATTTCAGGGCGCCACGTTCATAGCTGAGGGTTCGCAACAATACTGGTAAGTCATTCTATTTTGAGATGACTTTAATAGCAAATGGGTATCTTATTCTTTACAATATATAACATATTATGCAGAACCTTGCTTGTTTAGCAATTTTGTCCTCATTATGATCCTTCTATTATGATGTTTCCATCCTTACCCCAACGGATTGGTGATGTAGATGATACTGTGGTTATCCTTCAATCTGCCCCTATCATTAAACGCTAAGAATACAGACTTGATATTTGCTTTGCTGAGAATACAAAACGAGAAAACTATGGACGTCTTATATGAAAACAATGCCGTAAAGAACATTGAAAAAATTTAGTACAAGCCATATAGAATCCATGATAAAACTATAACTGTTAGATAATTTCGCGACATGCCCCTGCACATTAGAGTCCCCAGTCGAATAGCAATAATTACTCACCGAAAACTGGAACAAGGATGTATGACCCAGTGTCCGGCCGCTTTCTGCCTGATCCGTTCCTTCATGAGCGCCTTTTTTGAGCCAAAAAGTTTCATGGCCAGCTTGTTGTCCGTCGGTTGGAACAGCGCCTGCAGCTGGTTTTTGATGAAGCTCTGCTTGCCCGCTTCTGCCGAACCCAGGGGCGTCGGGCCCGGTTCTTCTTTCGGGGTGCCATACAGCGAGACCTCGTCTACGCCGAAGTGCACCTGGAACAACGAGAAATGTCGAATGGGACAAAAATAAGGCTATTGTTAGGTTATATTCATTGCTATCTCGGGGTAGGTGACTGGGCGATACTCCGCGGCCCAGGGGTTCTACTGTAATTCCCTCAACATGTTCACTAGTCATGTTGATTGAGCGGAAAACAACGCGCGAAGAAAAATCTGTTGGCAAAACTTTTTGCAGGCGGTTTTCAGCAGATTTCTCAGTTACACTGTATGAGGTTCAGCTTGACCCAAAAGAAACGTAAAAATGAATAACTGTATGCATGTGATCTGACCTGCTAAAGACATGCATGTTTTGTCTTAAGCCTCACTCGTCCGTATAGTTAGGCAGTCTGCCAGTAGAGAGCAGCTATGTTGTATATATCTAACCCAGGCAAGGATCTGATAGTAACATTTACTTCAAAGAGGCGCTGCCCACAACTTAGACTATGCCAGATGCTTCCTATGACATCTGTGAACAAGGGTCAACCGATTTACAGCGATGTCCTTTGTTCATCGTAAACAGTTTTCACGATATACTGTTATCTCGGCATCATTCTCGTCAGAAGCTGACGAATGATAGCGCAGCGTACTACCCCTCACTACTGTAACCAATTGAAATCTGCTAGAGCTGCTATCAAGGTTGAAGTACTCATCAAATAAAACAAGTAAATATTTCCATTTGACGTGCCTTCACAAGCAGCGAATTCACCAGATTTGACTTTAAGTGCTCTATTCTCAGAGTCCTACAATGCGGCGATGATTCACATCAAATGATACTGAGGATGATTACTTTGGGAATATTAAAAAGCTGTAAGTCCGTTGGACTGAATCTCCAGAATTGCAATGTGATTACCTCAATTTCTAATAAGAATCTATGATTTTTGAGTTTACTCAAAAAATGATGATGTGTTCATTCGAAACTAAAGTAATTGACTGAGTTTAATTCACCTGACGGTGATTGAAGGAATATCAATCAAAATGCCATTATCTCAAAAATTGATTCGATATTGAAAGGGCGGTATATAACAATTCAAATATTTAAGATATTGCCAGATTTATATCAAGTAATTCAGGAACCTTCTGATAATTCAACTTTTATAATGAAATACTTATAAAGCGCCTTATTCAAATCAAACCACACAATCACAGCTCATAATGTGAAGCAGTAATAATCCTGATCTTTATAAATATGAAAGCGAGTGTCATTATTCAACTGGTAGAGGTTATCCAGTACGAAGCTAAGGTGACCTGCAATGTATTTTGCACGTTCTCAGAACCGGAATACATTGTATTACATATCTGAAAGCTACATTATTTCTATGTTACATCTTTCAATACTATTATAATATACCAGGCTACACATATCGACGGATATGTTTATGTACAATTGTTCTATTGATTGAGGGCAATTATATGTTCGTTGGTTGATATATTGACGATTGAAACCTAATTCTCTTTTATATTGAAGTTCTAATATTTGTGGGGAATTCATAAATGATTATGTTATGTAACAATGAAACAAAAGTATTATATTCCTCTAAACATCAATTTTACGTTAAGGAATTCTGAAACATGCTTAGATTATCACATTCTCCTTTTTTATTCTATTATTAATATGTCATCTAACTAAATGATCGTTATGATATCTGACTGTCTCAAAACAGATACCACGGGTTTTAGTAATTTCATTAAATACAAATCTAAGATATTTTAACTGGCGTTATGGACTGGTACAAGCCATCTGTTATTAGTTTTAAAATTCTTCTGTAGTCTTCAATCTTGAAATGTGGAGCTTCTATAAACTTGTTCAATTCCTCAAGATTTAAGATAAGCGTAATTTTTTCCCACACAGTATATTTCCTATATTTTTATTTCGGCTTCTTTGCTACCCAATTTAAAAGAACATATTTTATGCTAAGACGATTCCTGATATTTGTTTCATAAATACAAAAAAAATCTACGAATATTCCGCAGAATTGAAAATGTTATAATATGCAAGTAATTTAGGAAAAACATAAAGACAATCTTCTTATGGACAGAAATTTGTGAGCATTCCATATAAGCTCTGAATTAACTAGCAACATAGATACACAAAAAGATCTGTTGTACCTGCACTGTACTCGAAAACATCGAAACATTGGCCAATCGAATACTATCCTTCGAAGCTTCAAATCCTCAAAGCTGATGAAGAGTATCATTTCTAATAGACAGATAACTTTTCTCTTTGAAGTAAATCCGTCAAATTGATTCTAAGGAGCACACAGTTCCCCTCATGATCATTAATATATCCCCCCACAAAACTACAGTTTCGTTATCATGCTCGCCAAAATTGCGAATTGTTGCTTTGTGTGACCTTGTCACGCAGCCGAATCCCTATGAATTATTATGCGATATGGCGCACGTGCTTCTGCAAACCTATTGTTCTGCACCTGTTTTATTCCAAACCAATGCAAAGCAAGTTCTGCTCTATTCATTAATAAAATTTAGTCAACTTACTAGAAAAGCTGCTAATCCACATGATATTTTTATGGCGCAACCTTTAGTTGATACAAAATGGTACACAGCAGTTTATTTCGATGTACTGATAGATTAAGAAAAATTGCAAAATACATGCAATATGGAAAATATTAAAATAGTAAATCATCTTTATTGAAATAATCACAGATGTATATTATCTATGATAAACAAGATGATAGCTTAATGTGGAGAAGTTTAGCTTCACCTATTCGTAGAATCAGTGATGGATACACATAAGCTTCTGAACTCAATTTAGAAAGAGTACTGCATCTAATGAAACAAAGTCTATGGTGTACATGTTCCAATAAGCTGTCTGGCATAACATCAAGTCAGCAGTACAACAATAACTACAGGCAGCATCCTCATCAAGTTGAACTTATCTGCAGTGCAGAATGGGCTGCTGGAAGGTTTGTTCCCCAATGTACAAAATTTACAGCATTCAAGGTCAATGTGAATATACATTTATCCCTTCAAACCGCTTTTGAAGCGCGATAGGCTTTTTTCCTTTGTCAGTGGTTATGTATGAAAAAGCTCAACACCTGCAATTTGGTCTAGCAGTTGAGCTGTGTTGGTACATGGTCATCCTTTTCTACGTAGGAAACTTTACATTATAAATGACCATGAATTTGAAATCATATTGAATTTAGGTGTTACTAAGATTCCAAGAGAAAGCTATATTATTATACTATCTTTGAATCTGGAATTAGAAGTCAGTGACAAAAATATATAGAATTGAACTTGTGAAACGATCTGATAATCGATGTGTTGATGTTTCATTTGCCGCTTGAGGCACAGTGAATATTACCTTTGAGGCAGTTACCCAATAAATATGTTCATATGATAACTACGTGATCAAAGAGCTATGTTGTTGCCACAAAAACTCATTTATCTTTGGCGAGTTTCAGATCATTTTTAAATTCAGATTCCAATATTATTGTATGAATTTGTATGTCTGTATGTATCAGAGATCACTAATGACGAGGAACAATATTTTGGGAGAGTTTAAATGGAGCGAATAGTAGAGGTTGGCATTGTACTTCCCGGATAATATTGGAAATAAAGACTTGTACCTGATTTGCCCACTATTTCGAATTCTATTGAAAAAACATCTAGAATATTGAAAAAATACAAAACATTTTCAGGTTTTCCAAAATATCCATATTTTCCAATATTCCGAATATTTACTTGTATAAGTAAATCAGCAGTTCTATAATTCGATTTCCTTATAAATTGCAGGTTATATAGAGAGACAACCAATTAATGCGATTTATTAGGAGGCCAGAATCCTTCTGGAATTTTAATGGTTCTCATTCTGTTAAATGCAATAGTTTGTAGTACATACTGGTGGTATTAGTAGTTGGTAAACAAGAAGCGCGGCAAGTTAACCCTTTTCAGGAGAAAATCAACTATGGCTTAAAATACCGTACAACTTGGAAATAATTAAATAATTCAAATTTGTTTGCAGCATTCGAAAAAGATATATTTAAAATCTGTTGTTCATCAGTCACAGGTGGAGTAAAACATAAGTGCACTGGTATTGAAAAATATATAATTTGTGTATTCTGAAGGCCAATTTGTGCACAATCAACTATGTGTAGCAAGTACGGAGAAGAACCGGGACCAGTAGTTAATGAAAGAACATCTTTTACTAACCCCAAAAAATGAGATCTTCTACTCGACCGCCCCTCGTTCCCCCGGCCACCAACTTACAATGTTTCACCCAACTGCGCCTATTGGCACAGGAATTTGAATTTATTTAGTGTAAATAGAAATTTTCCCTTAAAAGAGTTTTGATCGTATTACGCATAGTGGCAAGGCATTGTATAAACCCCATTAGGAATTCGCTCTGCACACATTAACATACAATTCTGAAGGTTTCTGAGAATTCAGGAATAATTGCTAATCCTCAAAGGCTCCTGGAAAACTCGGTAGTATAAGATAGACAGAAAGGTAAAAATTATCTTGGACAGTTACATCAGTTTGGTGAAAGTGTTCAGCCAAGCATTTCCCTTAACTTCACAATGCACTTACTTCATGAATTGTTGAGCTATTTCCTGGTATTCCGAGATTTCATGCAACCATCGCAGATACACGGTAATTCAGTTTCAACTTTTATCCGTAAAACAGAACATTGTCATGCATCTTCCGTTCGTACTGTAAAATGGTTATTCAGAGACTACTCTTCGCCAGGAGTTTGTTTCTCATTTTATGTAATAACTCAATCATCAAAACAAGAACGTGTGTGATTTAAAAACTCCACTTTATGTATCCGACTTATGTAAATGATGCACATGTCTCTAGATATTTTGGAAAGTACATGACTTCTGGAATTTTTAACCTCTCAGTTACAGCGCTGTCAACACAAAATGGCAGCCACAAGCATACAATCCAAAAAATGGGTCATACTGAAACAAAACTGTCACTCTAAATTCCAGTCAAATTTCATTAGTTATGAACCTCCGTAACTTCTGCTGGCTACAGATCTTTGATCGAATCCCAGATACTCGTTGTGCGTGTTGGCGCACGTCTCACCATTCACTATTTTCTATTCGGGGGGTCCCTCCATTACTTCACTCCACAAGTTTGCATTTGCTTATCCCGAACTGGCTTTTGATGCCTGAGTTAAAAGTTCTGCTAGTTTAAATAGTCCTTTCAGTTGCACTTCAGTAGCCGCGTATAATTTTATATCATCCATTTACAGAAGATGATTGATTTATGCGTCTAACTGCTCCACGGTACGATAGGTGCTGACAGCTATCTATCATATTAGAACATTGTGATGCCTTCAAGCCTTATATAATGGCTGAATGAAATCCAAGCGTCAAGCTGATTGAGACAACAGATTCGTATGCCAAAATAATTTATTGTATATTTCGCAAAAAAATCAACATATTCATGTATCAACACAATATATTGTTCACCTTAGCGCATTATATGGACTGAATTTTATGGTCGCCTACTACCACACATACAAACTATACCATATTGTTTTGCAATATAGTACACTGAAACCAGATTTATTTGTGCTGTCCGATTGAACCTACTACATTGAACTTTGAGACTCATTTGTTTTCAAAATAACGGCTACTTACAACAGTTATGTCCGAATGTAAATTCAGAGTGTAAAAGTCAGCATGTAAATTCGACCTACTGATCGAGTTTCTATGGAAACTCGTTTCTCACAGTAGTTTTATGGCTGTCGAAGTTAAAGAAACCATACGAGGACACGTGTTGAAAACTTTATACTCGCTGTAGGAAGTTCTAGCGCATTACATACCGTTCACTCGGCGCTAGGAAACATTAACATATATAGTGCTAGTGAATTCCATGTAATAATATACGCTGATGAGAATTCTTCGGCAGAATTTGACACTTGTTGGAATATACCGATATCCTACGGAATAATTGAACAGATAGTGTGATTCAGTTATTAGTACCAGTGGTGGTGCTCAAGTTTCGTTAATAATGGAGGTTGGTTATCAATGAAGGAATGACGCTTTCTTTCAGTATCTCGCGTAGGGAAATCCATGAGTCTCCATTGCAATCCCTAAGAGGGACTAAATTAATAGTTAATAGAAAAGTTAGAAAAAATGTCTTGTCAGTGGGGTAAGGAATCACAACCTCCTGAATTCTGAGCAGACTTTTTGCCATTCCGCTATGGCGATGCTCCAAGTAAACTGGAAAGCATGCTATGGATGATATCTCCCCCGCACAATTCGTTTTCCCAATTTCTAACCAGCATATCAATCTGGTAACTTGATAGATCTACCAAAATATTTAGATTTGTTTTTTCTGAGAAAAGTATGACAATTTGACATACACTTTTTGTAAAAAGTGTAATCAAGTATATAATTTAAGATCAACCTTTTTTCAGTCAGATCATTTTATCATCTTCAGACTGTTGTAACTGTTTACAAAAGCTTCCCATGTTACATGACAACTAGTTCTATAATGTATATGAAACTAGAGTTCTTAAATCTAGCATTCTCCTCAACCATGCCCAGTTCTTTCCTGTGTCTTATAGAAAATGGTTTTCTTGGTGATTTCATTTGCCCATGACAAAAGGCCTACGATGATATTCTTGTAAGCTGTATGAAATTTACAACTGTGCAGCAATATATACTGATAGATGGATTCATTGAGTGGATGATTCAGAAAAAAAATTATTTAATTGAAGATAATGGACATGAAAATTTCATGTGAAAAAATTTATTCGTTTAAATTCTTGCCCATTTTAAACATTTTCTTCTTGACAATCTGATCATGACATGTAAGGAGACCACAGCTGCTAAAGTTGTTGTATGGTCTATTGAAGATAGTGATGAACTGAACGAAATAACGTTATGTGGGTGGATGCAATGGCTGTTCGTCATTCCCATACAGTTCTGCATGTACAGTTCAAACTGCCAGAAGGAAACGACGTCTGAGGAGAACCTCTGACGTTACTTGTAAGCTATGGGGGAGAAAAGAAGTCGTCTTCTATTATGATCCATCATCCTCTTTCAACTGACGAATTCATGTGAACAAATATCAAATTAAGGATTCCTTATAAACGCAAAGGCGTTTGAATGCATGCCTTGAGAAGGTATAAAATTGTGAGCATTGCGTTGATAATAGTCACTAGATATGATGTTTCACAAGAGTAACGTGATAGTGACTTGGTCCTCTTCAGGTACCTTACGGACAACGTACAATCTGGCCTACAATCATCCGAAAAATGATATTCTGAAGGGTACTACTAGCAGTAGTAAGTAGGGTCGTCAATGACGTCATCAGTAGATATTTGTCGCTCATCACATAGATCACAAAGGAATACTTGCGTCAAGCATCTCGGTTCCATGGCTCGATGCGGATGTGTGTTCCTTACTTAATGAACAAGGCTCGTTGCTCTTCTCAGGTTTTAAAAAATATTGAATTGAAATTTAAAATTTTCCATGATCTCTAGCATTTCAAAAAATTACTTGAGTTAGATCGACAGTACTAAGATCCCGTTCAGAAGAAAAGTTTACTACGGCATAAAACGTCGCGGGCGAAATGCCTAACCAGTATCGCCGATGCTAGGCTGCCATCGCAGTTTGCACTAGACCTCGAACGTGGTATGAAGGTGAGTCTCATTATTTAGTTTCTTTATAACTCAAAATATATGTGTTTAACACTCGTGAAAGAAATCTAATTGTTTGGAGTATTTGGCATGAATTGAAAGGATGCTATGTTCACAAAAATCGGATATACTTATTATAATATTTCAAATCCAAAGCTAATCAAAATAAACCAACCTTTTCTGTATTTTGAAGGAAAATGTGTGAGCAATTATCCATATCTAACAAGTACGGAAATTTACTAGGTTCAAAAGTTTATCGAAGACGGATCATCCTTTACCAAAGCCAAAAAAGTTTGTGGTTTCTCTCTCCGCCCTATCCTCCTCCCTAATATTTTAATCTTCCAGAAATGTCTTGTAAATCAAGGAGTTTAACAAACGTCCAAAAATGAATATTCCGGAGCCACTGTACGAATTTTCCAAAAAATCAAAGCTTTTTCATTTATACTAACTTAGTGTAAAATTTTATTCAAAATTTGAATGTTAGGTAGTTGGCATGCAATCAAAAGGAATAAGTGACATAGTTTTTCATGGATATACTCGTATGTCATCATATATTAAGGAAACATAATCTGGATTTTAAAATTTTTCGCGGTTAAAAATTATTTGCATATATATTGTGCGATATATTCATCAAAAGCCACTAATATTGGTATCATTTTAATAGCATGTTTTCTAGCTAATATTGGCCTAATTTTCTAATGATAAATTTGTTAGTGGTTAAAGGATTAAGATAAGTACCACCAATATACGTTACAAAAACTTTGTAGAAGTTTATACGCACCTTTCCGCTGCCCTTGTAATTCATGTCGTTGCTGAGATAATCGGCGATGAGTAGCGTTTCGTCGTCTAAGGCCGTCACCAGCGAATCGGTGCACGTGTTGGTGTTCTCGATGCTGATCTTGATCGAGTCATCCTTGGCAAGGCGGCTGCAATGCAACGGCGGCGGCGACCGGATCTCCTCTTCGGACTGAGCCGCCGCTACCCGCCCGTTCGCTAGACGGAGACTGGGCGCGCGCCTGCCGCCCCCATATGCCGCCGCCCCCGCACCACCGCCCCCCGACGCGCGACCACAGCCGCCTCCGCCACCGCCGCCACCGCCGACGGACTGCTGCTGCTCCCCGCCACCGTCTCTGAAACAACAAACAATAATTATTAATTTGTCAGGGGTGAAGAAAATTGTTACCGGCCCACTCAGTTGGAGCAGGAAGGAATGATTTTTTTGTTATTGAATGAACTATCTGCACTATGACTGCAAGCATAGCCCAGAGACGTATAGAACCCAAAATTAACTAACTAATTTTGATTTTGTTTTTTATGAGCAGTAGAAATAATAAAAAAGTGAGTTTTTTACCTATAATACGAAATGAATTGCCTTTACTTCCGTTTGTAGAGAGTTGAAAAACTCACCCAAAGGTTTTTTTTTGACTGCCATCAAGGAATGTTTTATCCAGCAAAGTTATAAGGAATATTAAAAATGATAACTATTTTTATGAGCAACGAAGATATACCCCATATTGAAACCCATTTTAAATAAGTTACACTAAATTCAGAATGAATGGTATAAATTAATATCAATACTTTCCACTAGTAACAATATAAAAATGCCAATGAAAGTGGGCAGTCTCACCATTTTTTGGAGTGCCTGTAGCATTTGATAATAGAATCAGGTTTTTGATATAAAATTTATATATTAGCATTATTAGTAAATTAGTGTACGTAATAAATATTCAAAGACGATACTTTAGAACCATCAACGATTACAACTGGGTCCTATTGAAGGAATAAAACACTCATCAATGGGAATGGAGGACAGGCAGGGTAGTATAAACGCATCCAGGTATGGATGGTAAGATCCATGTCGTCATCGTTTGGACTCCAAGCGGTATCCTGAAATGAGCTGCCAGTTGGAATTTTACTAATCGAGGGAGCCCTGTTTTCTTTGGAAGCTGGATTTTTCAAGGCCCCCGGCATAAACGCGCGTCATATTAGCGCACTTGGCCACGCAGCAGCGGCAATATTGTGGATTCTTATTGAAGGAGGAGCCTCTGCGACATAGACCATTAGACAGCTACTCAAAATATCATTTCCTCTCCTTTTCTATTATATTATTATTATTGTTGTTTGTAGAGACTAGTCTTGTGACCTTTAAACAGTCAACTTATACCCAAGAAATCGCATCAAACCAATACATCGACATCAAATCCACAATCTCTTGCATTCTAGAAACAACAACATCTTTCAATTAGATGTTCAATCACCTGGACTGTCCAGGTGTTAGGACCGTTGGTTTCGTAAGATGTCAATGGGCGTCCCCATAGAGGGCGACACTTAGGTGAGTTCATGTTGCTATCATACTCTTTACTGTGTTACGTATATAACACCCGATTGCTCTCTACACTTAGATCGCCAGGCTATACTGACCAGTCTAATGCATTGTGGAGAGAATACACTGAATATTTACGAGTTATATTTTTACCTCCATATGTAAAAGTATTTTAATTCTTGTTTAAATAGTTTCACTGATTCATATAGGAAAAACAAGTAAAACTACACTAGAAAGTATAATCGGGAGTAATTTTTCAAACATACCTCTACCATCACGTGCTCATTTCTGACGAATACTAGGAACGTATTATGTCTCGTAAAAATTGCACGTCGCGCGTCTCGTAAAAAACGAAGGTTGCAATTTATATGGAAACAACTTCACTTCAAAGCGTGGTTCTGTAGATAAGGCACGGGTTTATCGTCAAGAAGACCCTGATTCGATCAGATGTAGGTATACTATTTCCAATGCTATGAAAAACATTTTTTATAAATGCCTGTCAGATGTGATACAATATATAGATGAGCACATTTCAGTACCGAAGAGGTAAAATCTTAGGGTACTAGATAATACATTAATCCGACGTCGTGTGTGGTAATTTAGTTTTAGTCTTGTCAATCTATGTCAACGTCTTGTGATGATAGGTAACATAACCTATTTTAATATCCCTCAATTCATATGGTTTTCGTGTAGTAAAATTGCGTCCTCTTGCTTTTTCAAAATGGGTCATTCTTGTTTCAAAATTAAAACCCTCAAAGAAATTGAGCCAATCCCTCATAAAATGCCCCCCCCCCCAAAAACCGAAGAGGGATATCAAAACATCAGTGCCACTCGTCGTCTTCTATCCCAGATAAAAAAAACAAGAAATAAATGGCTGAAATACAACTGTATTCTCAAAGTAGACGTTTTCCGAAATGCTTTATTTTAAATTTTGACATGGTATACAAATCTAACGCAAATTCATATAAGGTGAACGAAAACAACGCCATTTCAGGTTCCATCACTTAGACCTATTAGAAGTCAGATAAATGATTTTTGGGGTTGCTCACTATTTGAAATCGTTTAAATGTCTTTAAACCTCTAATACTGTGTTTCAAAAAACCTGCTCATTTTGGAGCGCTACCAGTAAAACTTTTATGATACTCAATAATCTTAGAAAGTCTCTAGCCCCCTATTTGTACGTTTTAAAGTTTTTGACCATTTTGTGTTGTACTTTAAACGTGCCACTTTTTGCCTTCGGATTCGGATATTTATGCGTACGTATTTTCTAAATAAGTTGACTTCATGCTGCATTCATTAATGTTTATTTATCTAGACAAATAATAATTCCAGTGTACCGTGGCTGCTATGAAAAAGTTGTACACTGTCAAAATATAAGAATTGAGCATGGCCTTGCAAATTATTCCAAATTATTGTCGCATCAGTTCTTGGAGTATAGAGAGCGATTACATTCTGATGAGAAGTGGCAATCTGAAGAGTCCATCAAGTATGCTTAGGAATAATACGAGACATCTAGACACCTTTCATAATAGTGATCCGTCATCATATACATTTTTTTGAAAATACATACAAGCCCTTCAATCGACAGAAAATGAATTCTCTACATTCGAAAACATTAATTAATTTCCTTCTCAGTTTATCTGTATTTCATCTTTCATTCTCTCGACTTCCTAGCAAATATGATACTATAAGCAGACTCAGACAAATTTTATTTTGTTTGTCAAATGTTATATGCGAAATTTCATTGGAATTTTGAGCAACTTCTAGGCTCAATACATTTTCGATAATATGTATTAGAAACGTTAAGCGCTCATCGATGGGAAGCAGGCTTGAGGTGACGCTACGAAGGAGTACCTGACACCAACATGTCGAACTGAACTCACTATAAAGTCATAAAATACCTAAAACGCTATATTTTTGTTTTTTTTGTTTTAGGGGGCATAATGCCTTCATATTAAAACTGATCAAACTGATCAACCATTGATTTTCCTTTGAATTCTTACAAACTAATACAACAACAACAATAAAACGCTATATTTAACAAAATATTTCGAACACCTTATTCAAAATTTCACGTGTAATGTTGACGTGCTTAACTTGAGATTTCTACATAGTATGACTTCATTTGCAACAACTTCACAAGTTGCGCTTCAACCTTTCTGTGTCTTCATTAAATGGACTTTGTACTATTTCAAAACCCATTAATCAACATCATAGCACAAAGTTATTGTAGGTAGTTTGATGTGTCTTTCCTTTTTCGTGATGTAATTGCTAACTTTCTACAATTGTTAAAACTGGTATAAAAAGCGCCCTGACAAAATTCAAATAATAGCGGATAGAATCATTGATTAGGAATTGAAGCAGAGCATTCATCAACCACTGCTAGTATTAAAGACACTTATATTTTTAAACCAGACAGCATCTAACGGACTACATATATACGAGTACAATTAAAAAGATGCCTGGTTTTGGCCATTTGAGTAAATGAATAGATAGGTTTAAGCTTGTATTATTTTGTGTATAGTATAGTAAATCAATACACTTTTCAATCCCAATTCACAAATAAAGGTCCAATATTCCTGAGATTCCTTATACATTTTATATTGTTTCTCTGTGTTCCTCGTAAACTTTCATTTTTAAATATTGTCGGTAATTTGCTTTAGTTTCTAACAATATTCCAAATAAACTTCCTTCCGCAATACACCAAAACCCTACAACGCATTGAATATTAAATCACAAACATTTCCTGGATTAATCACTTTTCAAAACATATGTAAACATGATACTGCTATTATGTCTACTAAACAATTTGCTGCGCGATTTCATTGCATAAGTGACCGGATAGTTAGCACTTTCCTATCTGAATGATTATGCATATATTTATACACACTATTGCTCTTAAGTTTATTACTAATTCTAGCTGCTTTATAAATCTAACATTATACAGATTCAAAGTTTGTGTACATTTCACAAAAATTATTTTTTAGTTTAAACAACATCAACACTACATGATCGTTAAGCAAATGTCGTCTACCGTGATGAGGATTTTTCAGCAGAGCTGGGCATAGTGCTGTACTTTAGTTAGTTTTGATTGGAGTGAGATTGGTTTTCAAGCAGAAGTTAAATAAATATCATTGATCTTTCCTCAATTACTAGGTACTTTCAGAAACGAGTACCTCTAGTATCAAAAATTAAAGAAAGAAAAGTATTAGGTAGAAGCACTGATAATGGTAGATGATATATCATACGAAAGTGAAATATGAGATTGTAAGAAGATAAAATTATAAAATAGTGAACAAATACACATTTCATAATAAAAAAACATAGTTTCAAACGTTAACGTACAAAAACATCCAATTTAGTTCACATTTTTGTTCATTTATCTTGCCTATTACTATCAATCAGTAAATGTATATCACCTGGTTATTCAAGAGACTGATTGGTAAAGATAAGAAATAAAAACAATAGATAGGTGAAAGTTATTCTTTATTGTCAGTTATTTTACTAAACAATTTCTCCCAAATAAATATTGCATGCCTTTCAGGTCATACATTTTTTTGATTATTCCAAAACAAGCATTTAAATGCAATTTATTTTGAAGGCTATTAGGAAAAAAAGAATTGAAATATGAACATATCATCGGCCAACATGACGTCATTTTTCCTAAAAGCATATTTCAAGCCAATCAACCAAAGAAACAAATCCTGGCTACTAAATTTGAATTAATTTTGTAATTGCCCCTCTTGCAGATGAGAATTCCAGGCGAACAAAATGAACAAATATTTATTGATTCAATAATTGCTTACGCTACGAATTCAAGACATGTGAAGAGTAGTGTAGGAATGAATGTAGGTTCATTGACTTCATCGTCGCATACACGATCGTTTACAATATTGCATATGCCGCGAATCGTTAAGAACTTGAACTTCTGTGGATTAACAAATACCGGAAAACAGCGGTGACGTCCGGATTTGAAATTTCGAGTGGATTGTGAGCCGTCAGCATTTGAGGCATGTTGTGATCGGACGGTCGACAAAATAAGACAACGGACGATACGAATAAGTATCAATTGATCTACTTGTTCATGGCTACAGCGTGTATTAATTCCTAGTCATCCTCAAGTAAGTTGTGGGTATTGAACCCATGGCCGTTGATTCATTCTCATCAATTGATATACAGTGATGTTAAGCAATAAATTTGTTGTGGAAGTGCATAGAAAAATGGAGTCAATCAGATTGAGGCACTATTACCTATTATTATCCGATATACAGACACACTATATTTTATTCTAAATAAAAAATAAACGCGATTTTAGAAATATCAAGAAATATAATTGAGGACTTAAAGGCTGGTAGAGCAATTTCCTTGTTTCTGTAGGATGTGTTCATGCTTGCAACAACATCGGTTTTAAGTCTAAATTTGTTGATTTACCGGCCTTTAGTGTGAATCTAGTAGTGATGCATTGCTCTGTATTGAAAAGATTTCTCATCACCATCGCATCATTCAGTATAACAGTCATTCCAAGACTTAAATAAAATCAATTTCATTGATCTGAGCGACTTTGCGTCAGGTTTTGTCAGCTCAAATGTCTGATGAGAACCAGTATTTTTATATCAAGTCTAACTTGTTACAGAAGAATATTCTATTATCTCCTAATGTTTGAAATGACCTCACTGTTCCATTAATGGTAATGGGTGTTACTATGTCTTTGACAATTTTCCAGTCTGCCCCTCGAGGCCTTGATTATCATACTTTAGATAGTGATCAGTCAGGTTATCAGTTACCAGGTTTTCTAGAATGGAATTCTGAGTTAGAATTGGTAAATTGGTTAGGAATGGTAAAGATGTCATCTCATTGTTCAATTGAACTCGTTTCATGCTATCTAAAAGATATTTTTTGAATACAGCACTGCTCGGCATTTCCAACAAGACATCGCAGGATTTTTTCCAGGTAAAAATATTCCAAGTGCGACAAAAATGAATATATTGTTTGAAATTTATAGGGCAATGATACTGTATTCACTTATTTGGGTAAATCTCGTTGACTGATGATAAGCGATTGACCATTCCCAAATGTGGCATGTTTCAGCAAGAAAAATATATCTGAGAATCGAAAAACGTTAAAAGAGGTGAGGTGAGAGAATCCACCCGTGACCCCGACGTCCAATCTGAATAATGTTATTCAGTAGTTCAACTAAGAAATTCAAACCCTTCCACATACGTCACCCAATATATTTTCTTATAGTCTTGAAACGTGTATTTAGTATGCTGGTGTGAACAATACACCATATGTCAATGCTTAGCTTATTTTATGACCTGTGATATGGTTTAATTGTATTCATTGTTACAAGTTTTCTCAATTAAACCAGAAGCACTTGAGAAACAATGGCTTCTGTTAAATGAGTTATAAATGACGCGCAAAAACATTATTCATTTCGTAGGGGAGCTGGAATGCGATCCTATTGATTACATTGGTTAATGTGTTTCATTCACTGCATATTTTTTGACATTCATTAATGTGAATCCGTCATGAGAAGAGACTTGATGATTTTAGTTTAACATGGTCAGATATTGAATGAGCCATACAAAATTGATATTGTTTTTGAGCCCATTGAATTTTTCGTACTGGATGCTAAATCAATTGATATCTCAAGAAATATGTTTGAACACAATATCCGCGAGAAATGGTTTGAATAACCTCTAAAATAATCGAGAATTAGAGCAATATAAAAATAATTTTGACTCCCTGGTAATGGCATGAGTTTGAAAAATGTAAAGATTTTCTACTATGAGACAAAATCATTCTTCATCCAGATTTGATGAGGAGCAAAACTTGGGTGGTCGTGAGAATTCCAGCAGAAGGATACACAGACCGACAGAAATTAGTGTTATATAATTTTACGTAGACATAATAAAACATCCAAAACTGTAGATTGACTATATTTTCCTGAACTCTAAAATATCTACATATCGATAATAAAAATGGGATTTTGCTGCTACAGGCAGTGTTTATATGAAAATGCTGACTTAACTTCATATTGTTTGATGAACATGTGTTAGGTTCTTTTCTACACGTACATGTACCGCTTGTGCCTATATCAAAATTCAACGAATTATAGACAAGTTAAATTTGAGAAAACGTGTAGAAATGAAGTTTGTTTCATTTCAAAATTTGTAAGCCAACCATACCAACACTTAATCCTCCGAGTCGAGCGCTAAAGCTTCCACGAAATTACATTCGCTCAAGTGATTCTATAAAGCAACGTGTGTTGCATTTGAATACTGTCAATGACTTACTATAAATAATAAGTCCACGATCTTCAACCTCTTTTCCATAATCATCGTGTCACCGCCAACTAATGGAGCTTGTCGAGCATCACATCAAGGAATGACTTAAATATATGATGCCAGAAAAATCATTTGCTGAATTAAACACCAACGTGTTGTTTGCATTCACCTTCTAGGTTATTGGTTTTACATATTTATCTAAGTAGATGACCTTAAACGGTTTGACTTGTTTTAGAAATTTTGGTATAAATAGAAGTGTTCGTCCATTGCCTGGTCATGACATCCCAGACCGACAATAGAGAGCAAATGCACCTAATTGTGAAAAAAATATATTTAATAGCAGCAATTTATAACTTACCAACTTGTATTCACAATTCCCATGAATCATCACAAAAATTAATCCATATATACCTAATTCTAATTTGCTAGTCAACCCCCCTTCTCGCTTAGCTGTCAATGATCAATCAAAATAAAAAATGTCACATTGATCTTCATAAATTATAATCATAGTTAATTTCAAGAACATTGGTTTCCTTACCATCTACTTCTAATAATTTAGGAATCAATAATTTCACTCCTACTTATCAACTGTTTCATCCCCTTTTTGTTCTTACTCTATCCTTTCTGCTGAAAATCTACGCTTTAGGAAACAGTTTCCTTCACCCTCCATTTCTGTAATAAAATTTAATCCATTTTATCTCCCTTTATTTCAGACAATTTTAATAATCTAAGACCCAATATTTAATACATTTAAAGTATATTGGAGAAAATCCTAAGTAATTTACGTATTTCAAGGTCTTTCGGACCCCTCTTTTTCAGACGCTTTTTCCTACATTTAAAATATAATTTCCCGAGACTATATTTTTGCCACCTTCATACAATTTTAATATATTCCGTCTGAGTTTATTGATATTTGACACTGACCTTTATTCCCACTCATCAGTTCCTGTTCTGTTCACTACAATTCTTCTCAAATCGTATGTAACAGTCTGTTTCCGAACAACAAGGTATAATACTTTTTAATCAAAAAATTTTACTTGCATATTTTAACCACTCACGTTAATTTTGTGTTGTTTTGTTGTATACATAATGGTGTAATCAATTCCACTATGTTATTCTTGACTAAAATCTCTGAAAACTTTTTATTGTAGGGTACTCATCTATTTATATTTTTGAAAGCAGACGGTAGGTTTCCCTATAGCAAAATTCTCAAACTGTTGTGACAAATGGTCCATACAGCTTGGATTGTCTAGTAGCCTCGTACGAACGACAAAAGGATGTTGCTGTTAGTTCACTTTTTTTGATCGTAGGGGCCATCTAGTTATACGCAGTCCGAAATGTTAGGTCCATTAGACTTCGGAAAGAGGTTTATGGACAGCACTGCTTGTCGCAACACTTGCAGACTATTGCTAAAACGACAGATACCTTTTTTGTCGGGAAAAGTTATATACAAGAAGTGATTGTAAAATTCAGCAGAAACGTATTAATATGCGTCTATTTGATTGAATATGAACGAGCCTTCAAGAAACCGTAATTTTTGTTATATTATCGAAATTGTTAAGGGTTATAAGCAGTGATGTAGTAGGGAATTTATCAGTGTGGGAACGCTGAAAAGATGTTTATCATACTGTAAGAAAATACCAGTTTTTGAGCTGTACCTTTATAAAACCAATATGGTAACTCCATCCCCCTCTCCGGTCCCCCCTTTACTAAACCCCTAGTCAATAGACAGAGTGGAGAAAATCTAAGCTGCCAAAAATCTCTGTAGTTACCAGGAAATATTTATTTTTAACATATTATTATGATAATTTCGAACGAATAAACCGGGTCGAGAATACCGATTTAATGTTATTGATTCCATTCATTTTTCTAAGCAAATAATCTACATCTCTCAGATTGGCATACAGCGATATTGTCCTGAGGTTAAAGAGATATATTTGTTTTTTTAGAGGACATTCATGGAGGAGATCTCTATGTCTTGTTTTGTTATATTGTAATGATAAACCTCATTTGTTTTTTTGAACAGAACAATGCGTAAATGTTTTACAATGATTGCTTCTATTTATATCTAATATTATGTATTCTTGCCCCCACTAGAAATCGCAACAGCAAATACATTAGTCTAACAATGTAATGAAAGATCTCAGTTCTGCAAATTTTCGGAAAAATTACATTATCGGTTCCCTACAATTGACAATCAACAGCGCAAACTCAAGCTGCCACCCACATTATATCATATTATACATAGTAAAGTAATTATACGTATGTGTGAATTAAAATAAAAAATCTCTCCAAAGCTACGACTATTTTCTTCCCTACCATGAAAAGGCCTTGTCTTCATAATTTATTACATTGTAATGGGACAATCTCTCAGCATGCTCCGAAGGATGAAACTTGCTATAAAGGCTTCACAAGCATTAATTGACATTTTCGCAAGCCAATCGAGAAATGATTCAAATAGAATGATTCAGTATTTTCCACGAATTGATATAGTTATCTTTATAGCGGGAAGTTGTTTGTTGTTTGTAGGCCCACAGCATATCATCCTACAAATTTTATCAGAATCAGTAAAACAGTTACTGAGATTACATGATGACAAAGACGGCAAATGACATGCTAATCGATAGATAAGCAGAGCTTCAAGAATACGTGTACCATAAAATGCACTTCATTTCATATGAAGTGATTCCAAGCGGGGGCGCATATCTAGAGTAGAATTGTAGAGTAGGGCTGTAATGACATGAATGTAAAAATAAGGTTTAGACGCATTCTAAGTTACCTGAACCTCTTTGTTTCAATACGCTCCAAAATGATTGGGAAAACATAAAAACAAAGTTTGAATGGGTATGACCTTTTTCCGGCTCATTACTCCGCATACGTCATCGTCCTTTCCGAATTTCATCAACATCGGTGCAGCGGTTACTGAGATTACGCGTTGAGAAAAATAAAGGGAGTAATCCACCGGAGTAGTTCGAAATCAAAATGAGAAAGAGATGCTTTGCTTTTATGAAAATAGTCTCAGTTCTAGCTTGTTCTCCGCTACATGAAATTCTGGGTCGGCCCTTGAATGTTAGTACAGCAGATCTCAATAGACAACCAATCTTTATTCACAGCTACCATAAATGAAAACATGCCATGAAACACGACCATATTAAAACAATTTTAATTCACTTGTAGAAAGGGCAATTTCTCTTTGGAAATTCATCAACACTAGCGTGCCAGCGAAATCGTTTTACGTCACTAGATGTTTATCTCTTAATGAGAACGACACTCTTAAGTGCTGGTTCAAGGACAATTGTGGAATGTTTCCAAAGTTATGCCTACTGTTATTATGCTAATGATACAACAATTGGCAGTAACGGCGAATAGTATTTTGTAAAGAAAGGTCTTTCTTATACATAACAACTGCTTGGACTCCGCAAAAGTTTATAGTGACAGTTATATTTCAACTGTTATGTAGATTTGCTGCCACAGGTGAGAAATCTACAATATTATTGTCTAATTTCGTATCAAACGCTATGCGAGCCAATTTATAATGCAATAGCGCCAAAGAACTGTGTTAGTCATGAAGTCGAATTGTCTCATTGTAGTGCAGTGTAGTAGTGCCTAAATTCAAAAATAACGAAAGGGGGATGATGCTGTTAAAATACTTTTTGATTTGGTTGATCTGGTAGATTCACGTGCACTTTCGAGGGCTACACTTATTATATAATTATAAAATATTAATATAATTACATAAAACCAATTATTCTTTTATTAATCAGACAATTGTTTGTTTAGGCGGAGAAGATACTGCAAATGAATTTCAAGATATTTTGCAGGAATAGAAATGTTATCAAAGCTCATAAATCTTTGAACCCAACAGTCCTAAGTTTTTAGAAATTATAGCTTCTTTCCAACAGACGCCAAGATTTTAACACCTCAAACTTCAAAAGAATTTTAACCGAATTTATTTGAACTTAGGTTTAGATTAATCGGGTAATTCTTGTCATATATGATTTTTCCATCTTTTAATTTTTGGGTTTTCGTTAGTTCAATTACAATAACTGTACAGACATAAAAAAATTATATATTCAAGGATTACAATATTTTCCTAAACATATACTCACGACAAGGACGTCTGTTCTCAGACTAAAAATATTATGGTTTATTCGAACTAAGAAAATTGTATCTTCCATTTCAATACACATTATAAAAAAATATATATATTTTTTTCAGAATTGAGATTTCAATACTTTTCTAAATAGTATTCCATATTTTTTAAGTAAGGTTATCATATTTTTCAACGGACACCCGCTAACCTGGATCAAGAATACATTAATCTTGGAAATTAAGAATATGTATTCAGTCAAAAATATATTATGCTGCTTTCCAAGTGCGGATATTCGCTCCAAATAAGTCACCATCACCATTTCACATCACCATCTTCGTCAACGACATTTCAACGGTTCGCGTCTCCCGCTTCATGCCTGTTTCGCGCAACTACTATAACTATGGTTTTATACTTATCACCCCCTCTCCCCCTTAGGATGAATTAACTGTTGAAAAATTGGGGTTGTGAGGATATGTTTTATATTTTACGTTTATCTGTACAATACAATACAAAATAAACTTGAACCAGGAAAAATACTATATGATGCAAATGAAGAGATAAAGAAGAAGTCACATCGATATAGTTTGGAAGCTTTTTTGCTTTATCTTCTTAAGGTTACCGACAGTGAGCATTGGTAATAGCACATCTAAATTATCGAATAATTATACCAACACTTTTAGATTCATCTTCCAAGAACAAACTTTTATAATGAAGTCAAACTATTTGTGGCAAAATTATGGAATGCTTCAGTCAACATTATAGTAACCGTATCCGTGATATCTTGTTTGTTTTGTGCAAGATTATCGTATGCTCAGTTAAAAACAGTATTAAGCTATAGCTTGATCTTCCCATTTTTTTTGAGGTAACAATGAATACTTCCAAAAATTACACAGAGTCCAAATGTTTATTTCCAATGTTCTCTTCATTCTTTGAGTTCTCCTAGTCACTGAGTTATAATATAAGTTTTTCGATAGCTTTAATTGAACTGTGTGAGAAACCATCATTAAAAACAAACTCATCGTTATATTATAGTATATCTTTCAGAACGGATGGAGTATATCCAGGTGGAAATCCAGTGTTCTATATGTATAGTACTTATGATAGTAACTTGCATAAAAATAGATCTCATACTGCAATGGACGAACATAAATTGCAATTGAAGTACCTACCGTTACTACTCACAGCTTCTTTCACAGATATTCCACACCCTATATGCTTTATATGCTTCTTTGCATCTAGTCACCTCTTCACACACAATCACCACTCGAGTCTACAGTAAGAGATTATCACACCGAGACCACTCGAGAAATTATAGTTTATCAAGCCTATCAACTGAATCAAAGTACTGGAACCTGAAGCTACAAGAAACTTGTGGATTCAAGTGGATCTGCAAAAAGCCTTCAAGACCTACTAGCCTTGATCAATCACTACAGCTACACATCGATGAACCGGTACTACAAGCGCGTCAAGTGGTGACTCAAATGAAATCGATTAAACAAATGAATCGCGTCGCACCACAATAGCCGCGATCGTTCACCAACAGACCAGCACTGAGCGCAGCACCAAGAAAAAGCAGGCTGCGGCTTCCTGCCACTCTTCGTTTGTTTCACGGCTGTTGGAATGGGGATATTAATGCACACACGTACAGACCGACGGCGGCGGTGCTCGTTAGAGAGGACTTGTTGCTAAAAATAGTGTTTAAGAGTGCATTTGGATGTGCAGCTAGCAGCCTGTATAGATTTGAAAAGAAGTCATTAACCATCCCTGGAACAGCAAAAGATGTCATTTGGATTATAGGTTGCCAATCTCTCAAAAAACATTTTATTTCAGTAACCGAGTACAACAATCCTAATCTATCATTTGAGTTTCAAACAATTGACATGATTGACGCTTCTGGATTCATTCAGTTTTTTTCGTTTGGTTAGAACTTTAGAAGTGACCATCGTAGTAGTGATATAATGCCGGATACAATCAGTTTGCAAGGTATCAAGGTATCATCCGGATCCAATATACCTCTGAACCATTTTCTAAAGAAGTGGATTAACGGATCAGGAAATAGAAAAGTATTCTGTAAATAACATATCGCCAATGGCGAACTCTTGTAGAATAATTTGTCTTGTACACTTTCTGTGCTTTGCGAACTAGTCTTCGAAATAGTTACAGGCAGTCAGATAGGCAGACTACTATATGCTATCTAGTAGGCTCTTTCTAGATGGTACTGTTGGTACTCTGATGTAATTGCTTAGCTTTTTGCAACATGACTAAAAAGGTTATAATCACAGTTTAACTATTGAAAAATCCCATTAATGCAGTAGATATAACATCACAGCTTGTTGCACAATGCAAAATATCATGAAATATCGGTTCAATTCTATTAGCTTGTCAAAAAAGTGGAGTAAATCCATTCGAATTGGTGAGATGAAGTTACGTGTATTGGTATGGTATGTGGTCAAATAGACTCGATCAAACCTATTTAAATCACGGACAACAGAACCCATAAGCGAAGCTTAAAGCATAAGTTCTCTCATTCAGGTTTCTCTATGACTAATTTGTGAATTACAGACTATAATTTAAAATAGCTACCGGTGGCTAACCATATATTTCAAGGAGATTTATGTAGGCTTGTTAAAAGCATGTGACCATTCATAGAACAGAATTCAGCCGCAGCACTGTTTTGTCATCAAGTGTAAGTTGTTATAGCTCTTTTAGAGCTATAAACCTGTTGGATATATATTTCGTATGTATCATTCTTCTCCGCCAGAACTATAATCATAAAAATATTTTTATTATTATAGTTAGTAGTTATTAATATTTTATTTTTATTATAATTTCAATTTTTTCCCCTTTAACTACCTTGGGGTATATATTTAGTTAATTGTATGTATAAATTACCATAATCATATCGAATACTTTGCTTAGCATCATACGTCTCGATTTTTGTGGAATTTAAACCAACCTTCCTGTTATTATATATCTAGAAAGTTTGTTAGAAATGGCCCTTTTGCCCAGCATCTAACAAGTTAAGTTGACCCTGATGGTTCACCCATCTACCATATTCCAGTAATTAGTTAGTTCCCAACCTTAACTGTAAATAGGTGAGGATTTGCCTGCCAAAAGCTGTATCTTACTGATCTTAGGGACGCAAATATTACTTGAATAGTAATAGTTTTCGCATAGCATATATAGTAAATGTTGACATCTTCCCAGTCCTTTGAGTGACCTAACAATTTAATTCACACCGTGCCGCATTTAAGGCGTTTTTAATATCGAAGGCCATTACAGGGAGTTCTTAGTACCATAGATTTCATTATACGAGTCACATCACTGCGTCAAGTGTGTTTGCAGCAGGTACATCGATACTGGCGACAACATCGTCTCACGTTCAATATAGTCTCTCAAGCAGTCTCCTATAAGCCGTTGTATCAGCTTTCTCAAAGTAGCCTAGCATTCATGAATGCCTGCGCTTAACAATTATATACCCTATTTTCTTCAGGCTTCGTAATAAGTAGGTACTAGTACCATATACTTCCGTCTCTTCGGACATATCCCTGATCAGAGCTTTGACTATTTCATTCGGTATTTAATGCAATGCAGGCAACTTCCCTGCTTTTGGGCATGCTGTAACTTTCTCCAATTCAGTCATAAACATACAGTGACTCGACAAATTTCTATTTAGCCTACGGATACTCTGGATACAAACTTTCAGTAATTCATTTGCCGCGCTCTTTTGATTTTGATGGAGCATATCTCTGGAATAATTTTCTCAATTTCAGCTATCATCTGAACCGATACACCTCCATAACATAATAGTTGTGGACCGATCCATTCAAGCTTGCATAATTGATGTGTATATGGCTTCCAGCTAAGAACCGCAGCCACCGCTGTGAATCGAAAATTGCATTCTGCGGGAAATATCCGACGGAATCAATCCAGAGGTCTATAATGGGTGAATCTAATTGATCCGTGTCTATGTAGTCAACGTATGCTCCAAGAAGAACTGGGTCTGTTGTAGAAATTTTTATAGGCGACTGATTTTTTTAGATTTACTTTAGACTCTAGACTTCTGGAGAAATGGCTACGTTTCTTATTTAACACATGAACTTGAGCAAGTTATATTATTGTATTCACATTAGGGATGTGCGAAACTGTATATTTGGGAAAGCAGTTGAAGCTGCTCCTGCTTTTTCCAAACACCAGCTTCTAAGAAGCAGCTTCTTAGTAGCAGTTGTACGTATTTATTACATATATGGTGTAGGGTGCACCCCTGTCTTGTTTACTTATCCATATGGAAAAATTGTTCCAGAAAAATACATATTATAAATCACAATATAATTTTGATTATAAATACTACTAACAAAAAAAGATAACGTAACATAAACCTCGCAAATCCCGTACACTTGAAGAGCGTAACATGATAACCTTACTTTCCTTCACTTACATCTCACCTCCAAAATACCCAATAAATTACTTATTTTAAGTGTTGCTTTATTTATTTGTATTCGGACACATAAATAGGCAGTACCACAGAGCACATCCAATAAAATTATTTAGTTCAGCAGCAGCCTAAGCGTGAAAAGCTTTATTTTCAGGCGCCTCGCCCAATTCAAAACACACATATAATTCTTCCTATCTATCTGCTGAGCCTATTGTATAATACGATACGATGAAATGTAGTAATTGGTACTTATTCATATTGCTAACGCAAACAGCCTAACCTAAATCAAATAAGTAACCGTTTAACTGCTTTTTTATTTTCACGAAGCACGGCAATTTCTGCTTAAAAAACCAGCAGCGGCGCCGAACATCCCTGAATGTTATTGTCTAGTAGGCGTCAGCAATCGCGACGTCGCAGAATATTCGGAACGCAAAATTTTCCTTTTCGTAAGCAGCTTTACAGACATTTAAGTAGCAGCTTCAAACTACTTCTAAGCAGTAGCAAATTAGTAGCTTCCAAAATATCAGCCCATCCCTACACATTATTATTTGAATATACTATGACTATTTTTAATTCGTGCATGGATATTAATGAGTTTGTTATTGTTAAATTAGTTTCAATCGATGAACAGATTTCGTTAACTATGTTCGCATAGCATAGAGTTCTGAAAACCCATGTATGGCTTGCCATTTATAAATCTATGTGCTATTTGATAATATTAGACCCATCTGTAACACGGAACCAGAGGTATGATTGGAACGAAATATTCAAGGGCTCTATACACATGTCCTGTTACATATCTATTTCAGCTTATCGACATAGCATATGATAGCAATCCAGAGTTTCGCCTCCACTCAGCCTTGATCTGTGTTGTTACCAGGATAGAAGCAAGCAAAGCCAAACTGAAAAGAATACAGTGTTTTGCTTGCCCCAGCAAAGAATGCGCTAGGTCGTTAGATATAGTGCAGAAATGAAAGAGAACTCGATTCCAAATCCATGCTCCTGGGGTCACTTAGACAAACTATATCGGAATCCAGGATTTTGGAACCTGAAAGTAAAAAATGGATAGGATCCAAGCCAGGCTCGCAATGTCGAAGAAGGCTGGTCTACAGTGACAAAGGCAAAGATAGTTCCGTTGGCTGGCTTGATTTTAGTCATCATATAACCTGATTATTGCTTATTGATTCATTCGGTTCGATTACATTCACTTTAGTTCCATTGCCTTTGACGTCACCTACCCTCTCCCGTAGGACTATATGATGGGTACGCTGTTACCTGTGTATACTGCATGGCTGTAATGCGGCCACTAGCCGGTTGGTATTGGATTACCATTAATATGCAACTTTGCAGATTGTATTCCCGCCAGACTTTCATCTGACAACAGTAAAAAATAATTTTGCGAGAACTGCAGAAGCGATGCTTGTAGCTGGATGTAGTCGGTCAGAAAAGCCCTCGAACAATGTCGATACAGCTCGATATTCTTTGAAAGTCTACAATGTCTACATATTATTAATACACCAAAAACAACTAGATATTAAAATATCTTCTTTCTCTTCCTACTTATATGTAGCTGAAATAATTTCCACAAAAAATGGAGCGAAGTAAATCGCATTCTTTCGCAGAATTTACATTGTTTTAAAGGGTAAAGATACCGTATCCTGCTGCTAAAATATTGAGACAACATTGATGGCTTGCGTACACTAATGCAGGTTACTCCTAATCCTCTGTAAATCTGGAAATACTTTGTGTACGTTGATGAAACTTTGACAATAGGTCACCAGGGTGACAGCGACGAAATACCTTTGTATCTTCGAAAATCGATTCAGTGGCGCCGAGTTATTGTGAAAAGACAGAAAACAATGAAACTTCGTTATGGGACGAGAATCCTTTCCTAATTTTGATGGGTCTAAAATTGGGGTAAGGGGTTGGAGAGGGGGGCGGCTAATTTTGCTGTTCACAGTATCAAAAGAGTAAGAATTACTATCTTATTCGTAATTTTACAAACGACAGCCAATAATTTTGCATTTGAGTAATGCTTAATGTAGTTGAACATCTCAAATAACATCTTATAAACATTCAATGAATCAAACATTTCACCATTTACAACATGGCCACGCAGTTTATTTGCTTAAAGTGTTAATGGCTTTGATAGATCCATAGCCACATGAGATGCTGCAACTATTTCATTTTGTTCGAGATATAGCTACAACACAATGCCCATTTTGACAAAGAGACACAAAGGAATTTAATGTTTTTGTACTGGTAGATGGAAAATACTATACACGATAACACCAATAAGTAATTGTTGGGGAATTTTATTACCGCAAGCACTTGACATTGATATCAGAGTAACGAGGCATTCATTAAAATCCATGTAAAGTATTTTAACTTACCTTATGCATTTTTCATGATTTCCGATTTAATAGAATCACAGCGGCATCGTGAATACTGCTGAACATAAACAATGTTCTATTACAGCATACGCATGAGTGACAAAAGTTTTGTGATCCTAGAAAGATTGGAAAGTGAGGTTTTTTGGATGCTTCATGATGTTCATTCACTACCGGAAAACCGTTGTCGCCCAGCTTAGTTGACTGTCGGTCTGTCGGTCTGTCGGTCTGCCGGTCTGTCGGTCTGCCGGTCTGTCGGTCTGTCGGTCTGTCGGTCTGTCGGTCTGTCGGTCTGCCGGTCTGCCGGTCTGCCGGTCTGCCGGTCTGCCGGTCTGCCGGTCTGCCGGTCTGTCGGTCTGTCGGTCTGTCGGTCTGTCGGTCTGTCGGTCTGTCGGTCTGTCGGTCTGTCGGTCTGTCGGTCTGTCGGTCTGTCGGTCTGTCGGTCTGTCGGTCTGTCGGTCTGTCGGTCTGTCGGTCTGTCGGTCTGTCGGTCTGTCGGTCTGTCGGTCTGTCGGTCTGTCGGTCTGTCGGTCTGTCGGTCTGTCGGTCTGTCGGTCTGTCGGTCTGTCGGTCTGTCGATCTGTCGGTCTGTCGGTCTGTCGGTCTGTCGGTCTGTCGGTCTGTCGGTCTGTCGGTCTGTCGGTCTGTCGGTCTGTCGGTCTGTCGGTCTGTCGGTCTGTCGGTCTGTCGGTCTGTCGGTCTGTCGGTCTGTCGGTCTGTCGGTCTGTCGGTCTGTCGGTCTGTCGGTCTGTCGGTCTGTCGGTCTGTCGGTCTGTCGGTTTATCGGTCAGTCGGTATGTTGGTCAGTAGTGCATATCGAAGTAATGCTCCCCTCCTGTTTACGATTCAAGAACAAATTACAAGAAAAATGTCAAGAGATTTATCAAACCTCATAAAGGGAACTGGGGGAGGCTTTTGTTTTTGTAAACATTCTTCAATGATTCCTATTGTGCGGTTAAAGGATATTGAAATAATTTCTAATGGAAGAAGATGAAATTGTATGTTTTTAAGGATTCTACCACTTTTCTCATGTTATATATTTGATGATAACTCTAACTCCTTCTGAGTAAATATCAAGAGTCCTTGTTACCGTCGCGTGATGAGATCTCATCAGGTGAGAAGTCATTGCTTATTGTTGTATTCTAGGTGAATGTAACAATATTCAACTTTATTTGCAACGTTTTACATTATCGTATTTGACCTGTTTATATACCAGCAAATCAAGGTGGAAATATAATTACCAAAAATTATCGTGAATGCCTTAACATATGGAACACTAATGACCCAAACAATATTCATAACAGGAAAAGGTAATAAAACACCTAAAATAGCATTGCTTTTGATTATACATAATCTGTTCCTTGAATTACGTTTTTTTTTTAATTTACGTTGGCATTGTGATTTCGTTATTATGACACAATATTATGGCATACTATGGAATTTCTACAATAAAACTGTATGTCGGCGTCTTGAAGTACTTCTGTTCTTATATAAATGTGTTCATTTCATAAATTCAATCTTGTAATAGAAGTGCTTTAGATTTGGTACCTTGCGAATAGATGTCTCGTTATTTTTCATTTATAATTGATATCCTAATTTTATTATTATTTTTTCCAAAAAAATGTGGTCTAGTGGATGCATATGGTATTTTGTAATGTGTGATGCTACGGTGTTCGGCGCTAGACAACTGCATAAGTTTCACAAAATCACGAGAAAAGCAATAAACTGTGAGGAAGCGTCAACAATGCAGTGCAAGATAAAGTCTGGTAAAGACCAAAGCCGTATTATTTTTATTTATTATTATTTATCAAACAAGGAACAATTCCAATATTCCGATCTTTCGAAAGAGGATATATCCTTCGGACAGGTTGTATTTCTCCTCTGCTCAAATAATGCTTCCTTGGAACACAAAAAAATTAGAATTCTATCATGACTCAATGACTCACAGAATCAACTATGTGTAAATTCATCTTTTACCGATGCACAGCTACATTTTATTAGTTTCATTGTGCTCGTTCGAGAATACACATTTTTTTGGCCAGTAAGCTTTTCTTGTGAAAGGCGTGGGAACCATTCGTTATTATTGTTTCAAAATAAAGTAGTTTTTCGCTTATATATTATCTCGATTTCATATAAATGAAATTCCAATGTAATTAGTATTTACGTGGAGCGTGACTTAAATATGGAAAAAGCAGTGTGATATTACAAATGTTAATCAATTTATTCCAGCAGATTACTTATAAAACCAGTTGAACGGCGTGATGATGATAATATAATTATTATTGAACCGATTTACTAAATTGTTCCATTCGATTGAAGGACGAGTTAGTAAAGTTGTGATTGGAATTAGCATCAGTGTTGATGATATAGCTATTTGTATTAGCCACGTGCGATCTAGGTAGTCATTGCTCTGTTTGGCGTCTAACTCGCTTATGAATTTGATTTTTAATTTGGGGAATAAAGTGATAGATCACTACAAAACTATGTAAATTAGAAATGATATTTTGTCGAGATATTTCTTAAATGCATGAGTACGAATTTATTTATTTTATTTATTTATTTATTTATACGTCATCCAACAGATAAATCCATTTACAGGATGAGATAAATGTAAGAAATATACATTTCAAACGTAAAACTAAACATACGAAATATTACAGAGACAGCGAAACAACAAAAGTATGAAAACTGTGTACGACAAATTGGTACGAACAAAACATATAGTATATACATATGAGTTCAAATGAAGTATTGATTGAGTGTAAAAGTTCAAGTTGACAAAACATACTACTTAAAGAAAAAATAGATCGATGTCTTTTGAGTTACAAAAGTGGCAGATGGTATACAACGGCGAAAACTTCAAAGAATCTGTACGGAGTGTGCCCAAGTAAAATGTGGTATTGTGCCTAGAATTCAGTCTAGGAACACAAAAATTGAGCTTATGCAGAAGTGGTGTGCAATCAATTATGCTGTTCAACAGATGTCTAAGAAATTTAATACCAAAATTTTCACGTCTATCAGCCAAACTAGATACTGAAAATTCCCTGAGCAAGTCCTCGTGTGGGAAACCATACGGCGGAAAAATGCCAGTCGATTTAAAATGTAAGTATTTGAGAAAACGTCTCTGTACTGCTTCCAATTGTATAATATATTTTTGATGATGAGGAGACCAGACAATTGGAGCATATTCAAGGGAAGATCGCACTAAAGAAAAATGGAGCACTTTAAGTGCATGTATGTCATTAAAATGTTTGCAATTGCGGAAAATAAAACCAAGTGCTCTATTTGCCTTAGCGGTAATATTATTCATGTGCATGCTGAAACTAAGTTTCTTGTCAAAAGTAACTCCAAGATCCTTTATTTGTTGAAGCCTCGTTAGCCTGACATTATTAATTGTATAATTATATTCAAGATGATTTTCTCTTTTACCAAAGCTGACAATAAAGCACTTTTCAGTATTTAACGTAAGCTTATTTCTCTCACACCACACGTATAATTTCACCAGGTCATCCTGTAGCATCTGACAATCATTCACATCCCTAATTTTACACATAAACTTCGTATCATCGGCGTAAAGTAGGCAACTTACATCCATATTCACAGAGATATCGTTTATGAACAATAAAAAAAGTAGTGGTCCCAGCACGGACCCCTGTGGCACGCCAGAACTAGCAGAGAATGTTTGAGACTCAATCCCATTATAAGCAACGTACTGAACTCTTTCAGAAAGGTAGGACGAAAAAAATACTAAAAGATTATATGAAAAACCACAACTTTGCAACTTATTTAGGAGCACATTATGGTCAAGCAAATCGAAAGCTTTCGAAAAGTCGCTGTAAATTACATCAGTCTGCAGTTGTTCATCTATGGCTTCAGCTATAAATTGAGTTGTTAGAAATAGATTTGTAACAGTCGAACGCCCTTTGACAAACCCATGCTGCTGTATAGAAAGACAGTTTTTAACTTGAGGGAAAATTTCGGTATAAAGTAGATACTCAAATAGTTTGCAGAAATTACATATGATTGTTATTGGTCGATAGTTCGAGATGTTCGCTTTGTCACCCTTGTTTTTGAAAAGAGGACAAATTCTAGAGTACTTCCAGATACTAGGAAAGCGCGAGTTTTTAAGGGATGTGTTGAATAAAATCCTCAGGGGTTTGGCTAGGATATAGTGACAATCCTTCAACAGAAATGCTGGAATGCCATCAGGTCCGGCGGTCATTTTTGGTTTGAAGTTTCTTAAGGCAGCCTTCACCGTTTTTTCAGAAAAACTGTCAACTGTTATATTCGAATTTGTAAAACGGCAGGATTCCTCATTCTTATGGACAATGTAATTTGATTTCGTGGTTTGAAATGATGTACTGAAATGGCGAGCGAAGTTATTGAGTATATCCAGAGGCGAATCTATTTGACGATCGTTATATGACATTGAGGCCGGTATCCTCGAACTACCCCTTTTCAGGTTGATAAATGACCAGAACCTTTTTGGATTGTTTTTTATTTCTTTTTGAATAGAATTGCAAAACCTCTCAAAGGCACTGTTGATATCTGCTTTTATTTTTGCTCTAAGGTATCTGAATTCATTTAGATATTCGTTTCTGCTACATTTGTTATAGATTTTCAGCATATGTTCCTTCCTTCTGATATTTTTTATTATATCACCAGTGAACCACGTCAGAAAATTACGGTTATTTGGAGGGGCTTTGTATTTGGGACACACATATTGAAGATACGCTCTAAGGTAGAATAGAACTGATTACAGGCCTCATCGATATCATCAACGATTTCTAGAAATTTCCAATCTGTAACACTTAACTGTTCATATAATAGAGTGTAGCTAGCTTTTTTAAAATTAAAGGACCCTGTTCTGTTACATTTGATTTTTTTTCCCGTGGCTAGTTTTGAATCGAGAGTTAGAGAATGGTTAGGAACACGTAGGTAATCGACGGGGTAATAGTTGTAATGGCAAAAAATCTGGCAATCGAAATAACTAAGGAAACTATGCGGGGGGGGGTTCCTTCGATTGATATGCTATCATATCAATCGAATCAATCGAATCGTTGTGATACTCAAAATTTTATAGACAATGGAAGTCCAAAATCAAACTTTTAAAAATTTTCCATTTTACTTGGACTATATGAGGAATATCAATCCATAAGATTTGGCTGAAGTTGTGGTAGCGTGGGATTTGAGCCGAAAAATTATTGTTCGCATATATAATAGTTTCGTTCTAATGGAATAGTGCTATATTTATATCATGTTCTGAATAACACATTATAATCAACATTGATACTGGATGCTATTGAATATATGTGTCTCCACAGTATTTCATTGCCGGATTGAATATTCACACAACCTGCACATTCATAAAAGTTTAATCTCGACATTTTCCACTTGGAACAGGCTGCTTCGTTCAATTCCCACGAACATATCAAAAATGTATACGCTGAATGACTAAACTTGAGATTCTCCAGGAAAACATCACCCGTTGCCGTCCACGTCCCTTCGCGAAAATGCAGTCACTCGACGCCATTATAAATCATAGATGCGACCTGACTTGCACGAGATTTCAATATTAAATTTCCCGCAAAAAATCGTTGACATTGAATGGAGAGGAAACGTGAGTCATTCGACTGTCTTTTCCGATACTTATCATTCATGAGCTTTTCTTCGGAATAAAAAATTAAGAAAAATTATATACAATGTCTCATTTTACCGTTTTCACTCCCCATGTATAAGCAGCAGATATTGTGATTGTAAATTTTTATTATTTGAGGAGTTCCATTTTTTTGGTGATATATGTTTACATCAATCAACTCCTTGTTTCTTACCTCCACCGACCTGTCAATCACTTTATAATCTCCAATTTTCATAGAATGTAGGGATTGGTTTAATTTAAGTGCGTGGTAGAAAATTGTCTTTCTTCTTTGAAACAGGCCTACTGGCGTTGGACGGATAAGCCTAAAACCCAAAATTTGATAGCCAACTAGTTGTAATCTTTGGAGCTTGCTATAACCAAACTTATTCGGAGGTTTGGGACTACTCTAATCCTGGTGGTGACTAACCTTCCATTTTTTATATCTGTTGAAGCCTTTTTTATTTATCGGGCAGACAAAAATACTTTGATGGAATTAGACTAGCTGCAATTATATCAAACGAAATGTAAGTTAAGTATGCATCCACACGCAAATTCCGCAATATTGTTTACATATTTTGGCTGCTATGAACATTACAAGGGCTAATCAGAATTTGTCACATCGGTAGTATCAAATATAAATTGAAGGACACTACGCTCGACTAAACACTTGCGGAAAACAAATTAATCAGTTTCAGGATCTATGAGGGTGTCGCTTGACATTCTGATTTCATTATACCAGTTCATGATATTTCAAATTTCATATTAGTATGGCGAGTACGAAGTCAATCTAATGGAATGGAATCAAAGGACATCGATTCTTGTAGAACTTTCCATCTGAAAAATTGCAGATTCGATAGAAGACTTCGTTGATACTTTTTGATATTTTTTCTCATTCTCGTTGTAGCTTGGGCAATATTTCCCGTTTTCTGTGTGGATTGTAAAGCCACACGATTTCACCATCCTTGTATCCAGCTTGTATCCAATCACTGATGCCGTAGCGTTTTCCATTTTGTCGCTGGCTGCCTGGAGTGCAGATTCATGGACGTCGTCCATATTCTGCCTAAGTTTACTGGTGTAATTTTCTCCGACTGCGTCTTCACCAGTTCTACAGCCGAACATTATGGCACAGGGCCTGATTTATCGATCAATCAAAAGCTTTGCCAGGGGTTTGTGCAGTAAACTGCCGAGCGGTATGTCATCAAAAGCATGTAAGATGGTTAGCTCAATCCCTCTAATGGCTGGAAACAACCTTGGACAGGTACTTTCCAATGGTTCTATTCATGCGCTCCACCATTCCAGAAAGTAGTCCATTGCCAGCCAAAAAAATGCTTAAGCCCCTTTTGCAGCGAATTTTTTTACCAAAATCGCCCCTCAATTCCCATCATGCAGGTACCGTAAAATCAACGGACTTCCGACTTCCGAGGAAATATCCAACCGATAACACCTAACCATGATGACAGAACCAGAAAATAATCGTACCTCTACCAGCCAACCCTCTTACTCCAATGCACTTATGCAACAACTGAACTCTATCATCCTCCAAAGTACTATAATGGTGTCTTCAAAAACAGGGTCAATCAAAAAAAAAGCTTCCGGTGACGTAGCAATATCCACAAAGTCGAACAAAAAAACTAAGGAAATACCACTAGTTACCACTCTAGGAGCTGTATCAGTAACAACCACTCATCACACCAAAATAAATATATGCAACCTATACATCCCACAACCGAATGATGTCGGCTTTGATTAAATAGAAAATATAATTCAGCAAATCCTCACATCCAGAATAATTTTTGGCGACCGCTTGGCACCCTTTCTTTCATGGACCACCCTTCCGAACCTATATGACAGTGATCACTACCCGATTTATATAGCTCACAATAAGGATACTGAAGCAAGTACTATGTCAGCAGAGAAGGCAAGTTTGGGGAGTTGAATAGGTACACATGGTTGATAGTCTATGTTTTCTGTATATATGTATTTATTGGTTCATTTTTCGATGCTCTGTGTTTTACTGTATTTCATGGATAAATAAGCATGACTATCATTTTGCTATTCATCTTAGCTGCGTGCTTACATACAAGTATACTATTAATTGCTGGCTACGGAAGAGAAATAACTATGGAAGGTGAATGATGTTGTCATTAACTGTAGAAACAATCTTGTTTGAATACTCTAAAAAGTTACAGTATAATGTAGAGTCCATTCATATTGAAATTATATCAGTAGTAAATACTGCGAGCGATGAAACCATGACAAAACATATCACTGTTCTTTCAAGAAGCTTTGCATTAATGAACCACCGTTTCAACAAGAGATTTCGAATCAGTGATCTAACATTGCAGAGATAAATAATGAAGGTAGATATTGCTACGAAATAAAACCAAGCACAGCTAAATATATGTCCTCAGAATTGTGGTGGGAAATAATTGACGCGAACATAAGCAAAGTTTAGGTTTTACACAAACATTTTCATTTAAATTGACTACCAATTTATACCAGATATATAAGTGAGCACTTCTCCCTAATGAGCAGGTACTCTAGCGTGGCAGACCCAATGTAATATAAGCTATGGCTCACTCATGTCACTAGATTAAGTATGACATCATCCGCATATTAGTATATAAGTTGTACAATAATTACATAATATACTTTCATTATTTACGCTATTTTTCGCCATCCGCATTATCGTTGCAGCATGGCATAGATCATAATAGTACAAGAGAGGATAGAATACTGTACAAGAAAATAATCGCGTGCATAGATTGTTCTAAAATACAGCAAACGAGGATAGACTCTATGACAGAGTATAAAAATATTAATCAAACATAACATAAACAAAATAAATTAAAATTCTTTCACTAGTTTGACCCTGAAATGCTGTAAATTGTTATCATTGGAAAACAAACTCTTCGACTGCTCATTTCACAATGGTAACGCTCTAATATTTCAAGAATTAGGCTCAATGATTTACTATGATGTATGGCATAAAACAATATGTACGATGGGGAGAAAAGGAGATTCCTATTAGTTAGAATTGTATCGCAGCTACCCACTATGATGGAGTGCAGCAAATATTACTATGCTCAAGTACATAGCAGACGATCGAAGGGTTTTAAAGAGCCTTCCTATTCCTATCCTTTACTATTTTTACTAACATAAAAGGTTTTTCGTGGCAAAAAAATTCCTACTTTATTTTTATTTATTGTCTTTTTTCAAGCAGCTTCATTCAGCTTTCCCGTTCCCCATTCATAAACTCCGATAAAATCTCTAACCACCAATCTATTTCAGGCATCGCCGCCTTGTGGATAACTCCTCAACTGCTAACTTAAAATGAAACTTCCGGCTTGCAGTTCACTCGACCGCGAACTCTTTTTAATAACCAGCGCTGATAATATTCGAAACAAGCACCAGATGGTGCCGACATCGTTCGTATTCACGATCAATATGACCTGACCCAAGCTTCCGGGTCTTGCCGGCAGAGTTCACTGACTGCTATCCAGAATCTAAACGAACGAAATCGTTCATTTTCAAGAATTTACACTAGGATTTAGTATGATGTAATTATCTGATAAGCATATTAAGAATAAATCGGTTAGTATTGTTTACACTACTGATATTCGTGAACCAAATCCAGAAAAAATGTATTAACCTATCACCATATAGGGTGCAGCTTGTATCACAATCAAAATTTATAGAATGGGATATTAGCCTGGAGCCAGGTATTTTGAAAAAAATTTCAAATTGTCTTCCGTTCCAACAGATAAGCGACAAAATATATTTAGAATAATTAAGTGCATATGACGACCAATTTATGGATGCGACATCCGTCTTACCACGGCGAATACGTGGTTATCAGGCTGCAAGACGTCTACACTCTATAATGCGTTTTTCATTTGCAAAATGCTTTTCATACACCTGGTGTGGCTCGTAATAAACAATTTTTCATTATGAATCACAAAAACTAATAGAAAAAATAGACATATCCGAGATTTCTAAGACTAAAAAAGTAAATTTACCATCTAGCATTTATTCTAATGCATTTATTGTATCTTTTTTCTGCACATTCAAACAGTGAAATTAATTTGAAAGCCGAGCAATTAGTTTCATATTACTTTCTCGAGAAGATCAAGAGACATAGACTATCAATTTATCCAAAGACCACCCGGAGGACTTGCAACGGCGCAAGAGAAGACCTGCTGAACCGAATATTTGGCAACATAGCGGCATGTTCCTTCAGTTAGTAGTCCAGTCAATTTCGGCTTGTCAAGAATCTAATGCCTATATGGAATATAGCATCTCAAAATAGTGAAAAAATAGTTGCTTTCATGCTATACTGTAATGGTATGTATGGTGGAATACGTACCTGCGAAAGAGTTAAATCTCATATTTCAGGAACGTATATTTCCTCAGAAAAGAAATGGAGGACATTCCGTAGGACAATGATACCCATGTCCCATGAGAAGTTTGTATTCAGCTCACAGTTCGTTAAAAGATAGCTGACAGCATTATTATTGGGAATTTTTGAATCGAAGCTTAATAAATGCTTTGTCTGAAAGTTTCGGAGTGTTGATTTCAGGGTGGCGCCCTTTATAGGCTAATATTCTTTCACGAAAAGCTATAAATCAATTTTGATTGTATGATATATGCTTAAAAACAAGTTAGAAGTGAAAGTTATTAAATTTTGAATTGAAAACCCTGTATATTATTAAATATTCCAATAGAGGGATATAATCAAATATGAGATTATGATTTCTAATTAAATGAGACTTTAGCAAAAACACTAAGTTTATTTTTAAAATAAAGGCAATTTAGAAGAAAATACTGGCTGTCTGAAACATACTTTAGTTATTTGCTATTTTTAAAGTCCCCTGTATTCATTACCGCTGATTGGTTACAATTTCAATTACCTTTGAAGCTCTATGTGGAATTCCTCTTTTAGTTTATTAGTAAATTCAATTTCAAGTTTCAATTGAATAAGAACAGCACTGAAAAAACTGACACCATTTTTTGTGTGCTGTTACTTGTTATCAGTTAAACCAAGCTGTGCTTTTGGGTGTTCGAAAAATATTTATATTTATATTAGAAATACACTACCATCGCGAAGAATCGTGTTTTTAAGATTTTTAACACCTGGGAGATGATGAAGATATTTTGTAGTGCGACTAAAATTCATTATCGGAAACCGAAGAAATACAAAAAATCAATTTGGTTTTTTGTTAATTACATGGTTACAGATGTACTGAGTCAGTATTGCATATTATGGTCGTGTATGGATCTGAATAAGTAAAAGAATCACATTTTCTGCGTAAACTGTATGACTGCGAGAAGAAACAAGGCGACTAATTCAATAATTAATGGTGCTACACATTTTCACACAGAATGAGCAAAATACGTTCCATAGGTCAGTATATCATTTCCAACAACAGTTTATTTATTAGATCACCCATACAATTTTGTACAATTGCCTCAAATTTTCTGTGAACTCAGTGCAATTATTTCTATAATTGAATAATTATTTATCAAGTATCTAACAGCGCGCCAATGTCAAGGTAGTTTATATGCACTTAGGAATATAGAAATGCTCTAAAATCTGTCACTTCACTTATTGTATAAGCACAAAGATAATGAGATACATCAGATGCAATCTGCTATGATATAATCAGACGCTGAGGCTGAGGATACATATCCAAAACATCGTCTGCCTGGTCGCCAAATTTTAGCGCTAATAGAATTAAGTCGGGAAACCAATTTCTGTCATTTTACAGATTACTTGCCAACTAGCCGACTATATCCTATCATGGATACAAAACCAGAGCTCTCAAATCCACTGTTGTTTGAAACTTGTAGATAAGGTGGATTTATCAAAAGTTTGATTTCGGACTTCCATTGTCTATAAAATTTTTTTAGTATCACGACGTTTCGATTGATATTCTATCTTCAATCGTCTTCAGGTGAACTGGCGTTCAAGTATTAAACCGAAGTTATGGCTTCACTATGTGGATGACACATTCATCATCTGGAACCATGGAGAGAGCCAACTAAAAACATTCTTCAGTCATCTGAACAATATGCGACCGTCGATAAAATTCACGAAAGAAGAAGAGAGCAACAACTGCCTTCCATTTTTAGATGTTTTAGTGACGAGAAGAAACACCAAAATAGAAACAACAGTACACAGAAAACCAACTCACACAGGTCAATACATACATTACACTTCAAACCACCCAACAGCCACGAAGAAAGGCGTCATCCAGACTTTAGTCGACCGAGCTAGGAGTATTTGTAACACACAAGAGGAACTACAAAGAGAGCTCAATATAATTACACAAGATCTATTAAATAACGGATACCCAAAGAAGCTAGTAGAAGTAACAATACAGGAAAATACCAACAGTAGACGAATTAAACACGAAGAATATCAGCACTTACTCATTCTGCCTTACGTCAAAGGAATATCAGATGGAATCAAAAGAATAGGTCAGCGATACAAGATCCAAACAAGATTATCTAGAAATACCACCCTCAGAAGTATCCTAACAAAAACTAAGCCCAGGAATGAATCTCAAGAGACAAAGAACTGCATCTACCAGATACCATGTCAATGTGGTAAAATCTATGTTGGAGAAACAAAAAGGCCCCTGGAAGTAAGAATCAAAGAACATCGTCAAAACACCCAGCGTGCAGAGATAGGAAAATCTGGAATAGCTGACCACGCATGGACGGAGCACCATAAAATTGCTTGGGACGACGCTAAGGTTATTGTCAAGGAACCGCATTGGTATCGAAGGAAATTCAAGGAAGCGGCATTCATCACCAACAACAGCAAAGTGTACAGCAAACCCAGCGCAGACATTAAACCAATTTGGCAGCCACTCATAAAGAAGATCAATAGACTACGACTGGACCAGACAACAAACAATGACCGACAAACAGCCACGTCAGCGGACCGGAATACCGCGCATCGGGAACCAATCAGAACAGACCGCGCACAACGACACGTCACCGGACGGGGTATAAATAGGCTCTCAAATCAAACTTTTCAATTAAATTACTTTTTCTTTCTTTTGTCTGTCTTAGGAGAAATATTTTTTGGCGACTGCATTGGCACCCCTAAAAACTCTAACCATCGCCTTCAAAATGTCCTTAGGCTGTTTCATGTGATAAACTATTTTATTTCTTAAGATATTTCACTATATCGTAACAATTTTTGATAATATGATTGGGTGTGAAATTCACTTGTTCTCTGAAAAATGCGCTAAACTTTTTAGCTCAAAGGTAATTAGGTGCATTTTTACAAGAAAAAATGGTCGGATAGGTAACAAAATTTTGTGTAATTTTATATCCCCCTATAGCTTTGGTGGTCTGGGATTTTTTAATATTAATGATGATTATCATCTTTGCTTTGTTTTTAACTAACAACACTAATGACGATTCTCATTTATGCTGTAAGGTTCTTAAAAAAATGGTTTATCTCAACTGGTAACACAATAACTTTTACACTAATTTATATCCACGATTTCTAGATCTCAAATCCCATCTCGAATACAGGGTGATCTTTTCTTAGCTGCTACTGGTGACCACGTTGCAATACTACCTACAAACAATGATACGCAACATAATACGTAAAAATTAAAAGATATATGAGAAATTTGACATTGTAGAAGTTATATTTCACACATATACATCCATACAAACATCTGTAACAGCTGGAATGGATACCCTAATCTAGGAGGAAATTTCTACTATCCAGTGTGCAAATATTGTCATGGAACAAGGTTATCAAATTCTGTATACTAAAATCACGGTACAATAACCTTGTCACAAATGCATCAAATTAAGCATGCCAATAAGGTTAATTTCACCAAACGAATTCCCTTTGGTTGAAATTCAGATGATTTAGTTGCAGAGTACATCATTAAAAGCTACGGTGGAAAAATTAAATGGATGTAACGAGCAATACGTGATTAATCCTGGAAAAGGATAAACTTTATCGTTACGGAAAGGCATGGGCGCCGACTAACATTACTGTCCGTCACCGGTTTGCTTGATATTTGAAGAGACTTAAATATTACAACCACCACATCTAATTTCTTATCGACGAAATGTTAATTTTGGAAACAAAACAAATATAATTATTTGCCTTTGTCTTTATTCAATTCCTAAATGTGAGGTGAGGGCTGATAATAGGTATGCTGATTCATTTAATTTGTTACTAAAGCGGCCAAGTAAATGAAAGGAAATTCCTTTTGAAAGATAAATATTTGCTTCTGTGCAAAATCAATAACTTGATGTAAGTATAGACTTTGAGTCGATACAGCTTATTACTCAGATATCAGACGCAACTGTAACATGGTTTCATATCATGCTCAGTTAAGTATAAAAATACACTTCAGAACTCTGAATCCATTTAAGGAAAATCCGCCGTACATATTAATATTAAGGTATTTGTGCAATCTAGGAGATATTTTATCCTACTGCAATTTTAATCCGGAAATAATGCTCCTCACAAAATTCTCACAATCTAGTGCATCTGGACGTCCACTACAAACTGCAGCCAGTCCACTAACAAAACTCCATTTTCATATACTCTCGCTCTTGCACACCCGCCCTAATCCTGCTTTATCCTGTAACTATATTTACACTCGGCCGGAAAATACGTTTTTGCTTCCTCGTTCTTCACAGTAGCGGACTAGAAAGAATGTGCTTTTACTAAATCTTCTCTGGAAGGTATTAAAAAGCACGCCTAGCTATTGGCAAACAATGTTTCTTCATAGCTTCTCTTTGTATTTATGCATTTGTCGCTTGAATGCAGAAGAATCTCAATTGTCAAAGTAAATGAACCTCACAGGAGCAATTCAACGCAATTGTTTCAATCATAGCGACACATTTCGGATAAAAACAAAATTCTTAATTGAATTTTGATGACTTGCCGCCTAGTGCAATGAGATTCAAATTTATGCTGTGCATAGCATAAGTGATACCAAAAGATGGCTGGAGCAGAGCTCTAGGCTGACTGTAACCTACTACCCCTTATGAGTAACATCCCAACCTGGATGCTATGCCGCAGCGCATGTGTTACTATGACCCAAGTTCGATGTCTCTGTTACGAAATCTACAGCATATTGCTGAATTTTGTATCAACGAGGCAGCGGAACTTTGGTAGCAGCCATGGTTCAAACGTCTGAAGATTGCTTAGGGGCAGCAGGTCGCAGGATGTCTTGCATTTGGGGGTTACCATCTCCACTAACATTTTCTGGCCTTAGCGTACTGGAATCTCAGAAGCTAGAAGGTTACCCTTTTTTCAGAAAATTGCACTACTAATGAATGCTTGGATCTAAGCACATTTGGAGAGTTGCTCACATAGATGGTGATGCAATCCGAACCACTGTCATTCTTTCACCTTTTTTTCCATGGGACAGTCATTAAAATGGCAGTCATCGGACCTTGGAAGACACCGATCAGTTCATTATCAAGTTATTGCCAGTAGGAGCATGCCTCGTAATGTATACTCGTCTTACTGAATGCGGCTAAGCTACGAGCAGATAAATCCTGCCTATGCTTGCATTCAGAAGCATTAAAATTAAAGACGTCTAGTCCTGGTCCGTTCCTTGAGAAAAAATACAGTCTATAATTCATTTTAGCGTTACAAGAATTTGGTGTAACAATATAATTTTCAGTTGAGGCAAAAAACGTTTGTTGAGTTGATATTATTTATATACAGCAGCCTTCTTCGCCCGCAATGTGAGATTTTCTGGAAAGTCTGCCTACCCTGTAAAGCTCTTTGTCGCTTTGTTATGCATTTTACCATGGAAATACGTGATGCATTTCATCATAGTAGCATCGTGCTGTAAAGCAAGCCAGCAGGTAATTCCCTTCTGGTCTTACTTTTCTATGCAATTTTTCTGGCATTTATTTCTATCCACCTGATACCTACAAATCAAAGTACCTCCGTCATCTAAGGGACCTATGTAGTATGTAGTGTAACATGAACCAATAAACATTTGTCGTACTTTCTACTCTCTACTTACGTGGTTGTGTAAATACTGGTTGATTGAAAAGTATCACAGGATGGACTCAGCATATCGTACTTATTTATGTACATACATGTACTTTATGACAGCAAATTGGATTACAGGCAGGTTCTATATAACTACCTCCAGCAACAGAGATTCTATAACTAAGTAGGCTGTGCTTTTCTCATCCCTTACTCCTACAGAGTTATTGGGGACATATCGGTAGTCTTGGAGAGCAGTGGTTAGACCTTTCTCTCAAGCATACAAGCAACAAAGAGGAGATCAACTGAGATCGGAATTGGAAGGACAAAAATGAATCAAATTTATAAAGTTAGATGCAATGGGTTTCCTGGTACAGAAACTGTCGGAGTTTCCCACTCCTATTTAGTATTAGAATTAATAAAATTATTATTTTGTATACTTATATTGATACATTTAATCAATTTTGCACCTATATGCACGTGAGCAGGTCCAGACCTGATCTCCAACTGCTCAACTCAAGTATCTAGGTTTATGTTTCCAGTTAGCGCCTAGCAGATTATCTGTATACATAAGCCTAACTGCAATACCGCCTAAACTTTCCGCAGCTCCAGCCATTCTGGGTGTTGAATGAATATTTAAGTTCACGTTTGGTATCGTCTAGGTATTCTAATCCCATAAAAAGTTTTCGAAATGAGTCAGGGGCATCTTAATCATATGTACTAAGGATATTCGTAGGTAGAGTTATAGTGGAGAAATCCAGAAATATAGATGTAAAAATATCATACACAATAATAAGTTTAGATATGGTGGAATAGATTATCCAGGAAGTAATTTGCTAAGGTAAGGTTCATATTTAAGTTATATAAAATCTGCATGTTAGTGAGCCAACAGGAGCATCCCATAATTCTAAATATTATATAAACTACCGTTTTTGGACTAGTTTTGAACTGTATCTCAACTGTTAGTGTCTAGTCATAAATCCATGTATATCCGATCACACTTCTCAAAACTTGTATTACACAGATGCCAGTGCAGACAGTGATTGGAAGCTTTATTCAAAGCGGTTTTTTATAAAGGAAAATCATGACACTTTTATTTTATTATTTAGTTGAGGAGTCTTGGACAGACACCTACAGCGCCACTACCGATGATGTTTTCGAAGACTTTACTAGAACAACTTCATATTATCAGATATTGCATTTCCAATATTAGAGTTAGGATACAACAAGAAATGGAATGTAAGAGGTATAAACATACCATACCCTTAACCCTACTACGATAATGTGTTAAGGACACCATCCTTGTAAGCTAGTATAAAGCCCTTAGCTGCTGATTAAAGCCCACTGGAACTTGTCACCTGCCTCTTCTAGGTGTTTGTAGAAAATTCTATGCATGGGCATGAAGCATTTGAAGCATTTCAAGGTAATTGGCTCCAGCAGTTTTAAAGTACGTTTCAAGTTGGACGGGAACCAACTCTGTGATTGCTGCTTTTCCCTCTTGAAGTCTATTGAGAGTTTTTTTGCTGCTCTGAAAGCTGCTCTAAAAAGAAAGGTTTCTTCACTTGCATTCCCGTACTCGCGCACAAAGAAAATGAGGGGATCGGTGCTCCTCATAACTTCGCAGAGTCTGCACAGTACCACGCAGACATCCGAAACTCCATAGTTCACGCCCTTCCAAGGTGTCTTGGGAGGTGTTTAAGCGGGACTGGGAACTTAGGATGTAGGCTCCTCCTCTCCATGTTCATGCTTGCTAAGCTCTTAGCGTCGAGTTGTTGCAGCTCATCTACAGTCCAGTAGATGGCACCAAATGTGTATAATAACAGAGGGACCGCAAGCATATTTGTGGCAGCGACTTGGTTCTTACCGGACAGTTATGATGACCCAATCTGCCTAACTTGGCATTAAAAAAAATTAATTTCTTCACTTGAAGGCTATCAAACATTTTAATATGGTTTGAGGAACAATATTCTTAGGATTTTTTTTTTAAGAAAAATCTAAATTTTCTGCTTGTACTGTGCGTCACAAATGTCAACACACTGTTGTCGCCATAAAGGCAATCTTATTTAAAAAAATGTTGAAGGCGACTATTGTCAAGTGTTGACTCATGCACCATATTTACCAATGGCAGCTGGAACGATATCTAGCGAACCACAGGACATATGTAGTAGATGTACAGATGTAATCAAGTCCACGAGGTGACTGTATGGATGCTTTCAAATGTAGAGAAATTGTCGGTTATTTTTGTTCATATAATAATAACACACTTTGTCTATCGTTCTATGGGATGGGATTGCTCTTCTCCTTTTGCGACCAATTTGCTAATCACAACATAGTTGTTTCGAAGTGTAAGTATATATCAATATTCGGCTAATGCCCCAAAAAAGGCGCAAAACTAATCTCCCGCGAGGAATATTTCAGAAGTCCGAAAATATACTTTCATTCGGTTACAAAATAAGCAGAACTAGTTTTGTTTCTGGTCAGGATCCAACAAATAGATAGAAATTATTTTAGTAATATCCGGCAAGAAAATAACGTGAGTGATGCAGAAAATCTTTCATACAGAGCTGGAACTTAAATTGAATTGTTCGCATGTTGATCGTATTATATTTCTATAAAACTTGCTGTATGCAAACAACAGGCGACGTTCTATCACCGTCGAGGTTTCAGTATAGTGACGCGAGCACCAAACAATGTATCTGTTAAGATCACATTATTCCGGAAGAGTTTATACGGGTTGAGTTATATGCATCACTCTACTTGTGTGGATGCCAAAAAGCTTCTTAACATGCTGCATCTGTATATCGATTTCTACCCTCTCAACCTTGCAGTCACCTACATACGGGAAAACCACATTGTTAAGCTCGGTCGCAAATTGTATCTTAATAATATAAAAACTGTTCTACCGACACCCAATTTTGAGCCAAGAGCTGCTCATATCACGCTCGATAAATCATGCCGCCTGCAGGCGACACTAGATATTCAGCCACATAAAAAGTATAATAGATCGGTCAGTGAGATTCTGAAAATAAACACGCTTCCTTTCATCACTAACAATATCATTGAAACATATACGGAACTATCATGTTTCAACTAACAATACGACTATCAATATCAATCAAAAATCAATATCAATAAAAAATCGCACTTACACTCTATGATAGACTTAAATGTTTTACGATCCAGAAAATTCACAAATTTCCTAAATTAAAACTCGGAATAACGTTCTTCAGCTGAATTAACAGTTGTAAGAAGTGAGCAATTTAATACCATCTAATTAATACGTAAAATCACGGCCGATCCTCATAATTCATTTTCACACGTATTTACCTTTCTGAAACCTATTTCAATCAGGCACGTTTATTATTTGATTTATGGGACGTTTTAGTCCAGAATTATTTGCTCTCTTTTCTAAACAAAAAGCGATTTATGAAAAGTGCGTTACGAATATCCAGCTTTTAGAAAACGTCGTAGTGTTAGAATAAATGCGGTGCTGTTTAAAGTAACTTTTTTGAGTTCAAGTGCTTTTGGATATTAAGGTGAGTGTATCTCCTGTTGAATCATTTTATTATTTAAGTCTCAAATATCTAGATATTAATTAGCTTTGAGGCCTTATATTGAATAATGTTGAATAATGATAAGTCGCGAGTTGACCCTTCATTTCTAGCTAGTTCTAAGAGTGGGTACTTCGCTAGTTGGCCCTTAGTACCTACCTTAATGAGTAATTATAAATTATTGTTATTCAGGTAGAAATCAGTAACTTGTAGTATTAGCAGTTGTTGAAACAGAAACTGGAGATCCTAGAGTGGTAGATTGACAATCTGACAAAGGCTAGGAGCGTCTATTTATATTATATTTTAGAACTTCCAATGTGACCGTTCGTCAGTATCACTCAAACGACAACATGGGTATGTTCACCGATTTATCGTGCTTTGAGAGATAGTTTCAGTACTACTCTGCTGCCACTGGATCGCCGTCTAAAAAAGTACGAGTTACTATAGGGGATCAAAATTTTATAGATCGGAGAATGTCTCCTACCAACACTTATTTTTTACCCCTAACCACTTCATCCAAACCCGCAATCTTTGATATCCAAATAATCTTCCACTTGAAGTGCGAATTCTGCCATATTGGCACACATTTTGTTACCTGAGGATGAATAGGCATGTTTAAAAGAATGGTCGTTAATTTGATGAATATATGTCTCAAAAGGAGGTTTGCGAATTTTACTTTGTGCCTATTATTCGGCCGCCTATGCACCGGTTCTCATAAATACAACCTACTAACATCATATTTCTCTGAAATTGTCGTTAAGTCCTGTACAGCGGTTGATGATTATTCTGTGACAAGCACGCCGACGGAGAGACAGACACACAGACACACAGACCGACAGTATTGAGTGACGGATGTTCGTGATATAGTCATCTAAAACATCAAAAAAGTGTATTATCAAATTCTCTGGCTTTACATTACATGACATGATAGCATCTCACCCTGGAAATATCAAGTCCCAGCTGTGTAGGGGCCAAGTATTACTCGATTTTTATCATTACTCGCCAGTAGATCAATCTTCATAAACTACATTCCCTATAATCTATACAGTGTTAAAATGTGGCTACTGTACTGATTGAAAGACTTTTCCTTATGATTGATCTATGAAACATTAGGAAAGCATAAAAGGTAATTCAAAGGTTCACGCAATCTCAACAATTTCCCCGCCTATTGGCGTGAGAGAAAAAATGTTTCAATGAAGCTATTTTAAGAAAAACGACACGTCGCAAGCACTTTTTGACCTTGCCAAAATTTAAAGGTCAATAAGTTTCAATGAGGTGGCGCTTGTGGAATCCATCTAACTTTCACCATAAGGGATAAAAAATCATGAATTAAAATTTTCCGAAATGTTTGACGAAGTACTCAAGATAATTTAAAATTTCAAGCAGAATATTAATGGTCTCACTAATGCGCAATTTTACACGACTTATCTCAGATATCTCAGCATCTTGAAGGCGCCGTCCACACCAATTAATTCCACCGGCTTCAAATATCTCCACATGTTTATGTTTACATTCGGAACTCTCATTCCACAGGCCTTAAACATTATTTGGAATTTGGTCTGGAATTTGAAATACCAAAGGCCCAAATGACCTTAAATGGTATTTACGTTCAATCCCTTCCAACCGTGTCTTTAACAGGCTTCATTCCACTTTATTCATTATACCATTATTATTGCAGCGCAGATTAAATCGTACTCTGGTAAGATTCGAGTCCTGCTCTTTGTCAGAGAAGTAATCAGATCATTTTGGATGTAATTATTCTTACTTTCCGCGCCAATAGGCTGAGAACTATTGTAATCGAGGAAGATGTCGAATCCGAGCTATTGCGATTTTTATGTTATACTATGAAACATATAAAACAAAAACTTATTTCCATCTGTCTGTCTGTCCCCTGTTTGTCGGTCAATCTTGGGTCTCCCTTTAACTCATTTAATTTCAATTTGAATTTTTTATGAATTCTTTACACTAAATAACTAGTGTGGGAAGGAGGAAGGGGTTGTATAGTTTTTGAAAAACACTAGAACGGAGGCGGGAATCCTTGAATTCTATATATAGCTTGGAAAGTAAGGACAAACATGTTAAGTGTTGAACGTTTTGGAGACCACATAGCGTAGGTAACAAACATTTTGGCGGTCAAGAATAGAAGGTCAGGGTGAAAGAAGAAAAGTTCAGTTTTAATTTTTGACCCCAATTATCCTCCAACAGTTCCAAAATTTTATCCAAGCATGTATTTGAAAACAATTTCAATAAAATGGAAAGGAAGTAAAAACTGTAGTCACATATATACTCGTATTAATGTGTATGATGTTTGTATGTGTACATATATGTACATCAATAATACTATTTTTTCTTTTCTTTTGTCCGTAAAAAATTATACTCATTTATGTCTGCCGACAATTTTTTCCTGCAACCTTTCCAAATGTGCCTCATCCGACTTTTCCCAGCAAGTCTCATGCCATTATAAGGCCAATTAAAAAAGTCGCAAAGCTAGACTCCAACGTTTAAAAATATGCTCACGCCTTCACTTACAAGAACCATCGTGCCGAAATTCTCATGAAAAGTTTTAATTAGTTTTCAACTGTTTCGAAGGGGCTCCGTACAAGACCTCGTCCTTCATTATTTTTACAGTGTGTCTAATTTCATTGTTATTTTGTATTCTGGTACTTTTGAGGGACTATCTATATTTTCTCACTTCAAAAGTGATGCAACCAGATAAACTCACTTTTTTCTGGTCCATCCGCTTTCAAAGAGAATACAGTTGAGTAATTGGAATAAGCATGCAATATATACTGTAAAAAGTGTACAAAAAAATATACTATTTATGTTTTATTGTTTTATAGAAAGCCTCACGCAAAGGCAGACAGCCTATCATGCTTCATAAGCACTGCGAGAGTATAGGTGTCTATTCATATTGACCTTAAACCGGTCAAGATTCTAACCATCGAGCGACTTCCCGGTTGCTCATTCTACAACGCTGAGGTTCTACAAAAGGACGACTTTTCGAAGAGGCTCGATTGACTTAAGATTGACCTGGAGAGGAGGGTCCTTTAGTGTTTTATGTACAGGCAAATCTTGGTGTTATTGTGCGAGAACGGACAGTCGAGCATTTGCCATAATAGTATCTATATAGTATAGTAATAGAGAGAGAGAGTTCTGCCACCATCCTTCAATGTTCTAGACTGTGAGGTCCTTTGTGAGATTAGGTGCATCCACTAAAAGTATTGCTGGTTTCTGGATTGTGTTTTGAAGCTGGGAAGCACTACTCCAGCGATGGTCTCAACTTGGACCTATAGAGTAACAGTAGCTGTTCTATATAATTATTATTATATAAAACTTTATTTATACTGGCGGGGTATCACTTCTGTTCTGAAAACGTAAACTACTATATAATGTCTCTGTACAACACCACTTCATAGCTATTTGTTATTTCTCCGTTTCCACCACATACATAATTCATGATTACTTAGCGCCCAGCGACAAAGTTATTACTTAAATCCTTGCGCCATCGCTTTGGCTTGTTAAATAAAGTTGGAATGGATTTCACGCGTTTAAGTCTCCGGCAACCTTCAACTCATGGTCCAGCATTAAAGGGAATTATAACGTGCGATTCAAAGGATTGCCGCTCAATTCGTTCTTAGGCGAACAGGAACTCAAGTGAGTTCCGAGAGCATCAAACGTTATCTGAAAATCCTATTGAACCGCTGGATTATTTCAGCCATGGTGCAGAAATATAATGACAATAACATATTGCTGCAATGAATGAACTCTCAAAATGTGTATTATTTAAATTTATGACTTAATTCAGAGCTTACACCGTCCATGAAGGTCTCTAGACTGCAGCTTAAACCTTTTTCAATGAATCAAGAATTATGTAAATATTTTGTAGTTGCGTTGAGTTTTTTATATTGTTCCATTTATTACAATTTTATGAAGTAGAACTCCATAAATAGAGAATGGTGGAATCCTGACCATTAAGCCACCTAACATAGAAGTTCAATGTTCCATAATGACTGTTACGCAGAACCTAGTTTCTGCGAGGCCACTTTTCTATGCATACATGCGTCTTTCAAAATGACCGTTGACTTTGATGAGGTAAATAATACCAAAATATTTAGGAACGGTAACCTAATAGTTCTAGCTTCTTATCATCAACCTTATCAGTATAGCCTTCTCTGAATATTTTTTTCGAACGCTACTGTTCACAACTCTTTGAATACTTACGGCTTGTCGTTTTGTAGACTTTATGGTAATGATCACATTCAACAGGCGTCCTTAAATTTGTTTAAATGAAAGCTCTCACTCGTACGTCGAGAAATGGTTGAAAGTACTCAGCTCCTTTGCAGCAGGTTACTACGGAAGAGCCCTAAAGCTGTAAAGCTATAGAGTTTACACTCCACATAAGTGAAAAGCACCTTCTAATTTGTTAGGTGTATATTTTCACGACTAATTAAAATTTTCTGTACGAATTAGGCTGCTAAGCTTACATCTAAATAACAGTTCATGAAAACATTCGATAGTCTTGCATCGCACAGAAATTTTATAAATATTTCAATAACAACATCATTCATCAGAATAAAAGGATGGAACTTATTCTGTACCTTATAGTGCGAGCATCAGACTGCAAAATACCAACCAAAATTGAAAAATCGATGCGGTCATTCATATGACACATGAGCGCAGACTTTTTTTGTGGGTACTGGGCAAGTGGTCCGCCGGAGGCTGAGAGACTCAGGTGAAAAGTTTTCGATGTCACACTTGCCAGAATAATAGTAGTCAACCTAAAATTTCTCCTGTGGGTTCTTGGACTCCGAAGCACTCATCTAGTCAGCGCAGCTGATCTGACAACAGGCGACGATATCGAAGTAGAGATAACACTTTCCGTATTTGTATTTTTTATTTGATGAAGATGGTTTTAATGAAGCATAATAAACCGGAATATATTTTCTTGTTCTGCAATAATTCAAAAAGGTTTACATATCTTGAACAGTGATTATCTTGGATGAACCGATTTGAATTTATGAAACGGATTCTGCGAAATACGAATCACCAACTAAATCCTGTATATATCAGATTACCAAATACATTTCGTCAAATATGGATAAAATGATATCAAATATAGCGCGATATACGTAATAATGCATACTAAGCCGAAATAAGCCGAGTGGGTAAGGGAGATGGTGGGAAGCAGCAAAGGGAAAGAGTATCGGACACTATTTCGTGCATTTCGCTTCCAGATCCCGAATTTACAAAATTATGCCTGAACTTGTTTATACCTTCACTATGCACTACCCCTGATGCAATAAGTTTATTTTTTGGCTCATAGAATACGTAATCAACAATTACATGGTAAAATATTGATGCTTACTACTAGAAATTCCCAGATACATAGAAATTTCTCCTTAAGAAAAATAAAAAATTGATCGCAATCTATAAATATATAATCCATAATTTCCAATTCCTGGCATGCGGAATTGGGAATGTAATATGATTCATTTATTTTGCATAATAAAATTACAGAACATGTAATTTTTACTATTTTTCTATTTTTTAAAAATCAAGCGGATAATTTTGGTTGGTTTTTGAGGTTTTTTTAATCTATATCCCCTTACTCTTGAATTAACATTGCCAGTAGCTAACTTAATAAAAAAGTGAATATTTATTTTTCTCAATTGGGTTGCTGCTGTGAATATTAAAATTTACTGCTGAATGAATAACATATATACTATGTATACAAAACATCCATTTAAACAAATCAACATAATAACAAGATCTAGGCTTCTTATAAAATAAAACTGAGAGTGGATTGGATGCACCTTTTATAAAGTTGCTAATTTTCTTCATGCTAACATCAGACCGACAACCTAAGGTATACGTGACTATTGACCTATCCGTCTGAAACGATAACTCAGGAAGAAGGATCGTGTGCCGCTAAGCGACAGACTCCAAGAGCGTGAAAATGCCGTATATGGCTTCAACACTCCTTGATTTGATTTCGTGATTTATTTCGGGAAGAAATAAGCTCAGATTGCTTGGCGAGGTAGTTGATGAATTGCAGAGTACAGATCGATGGAACATAATATATGAATATGTTTATGTTCGCTTGTTTTCAGCCAAAGATGAATGATACAATCGTCTTTATCACCAAAGTTTGCTGTATAAATACAAGTTTGGTGACTTTCCGTAAGTCGTTATTTGTCAAGATTTCTAAAGCAAGCCGATTCGACAGACTTTTTTTTTACTGCTTGCTGCCGACTGAGCCAATGCAATTGTGCCTTTCTGGTGTTGACGTCGATACCAGGCCGGTCAGTGTTGTTCCCTGGCCTCACGCGGGTGAGGAACTTTGCCATTAGTTATGATGAATTTGTGGTAAGCGTATCCAGAGTTTAATGAATGTATACAGATTTATACGTTGGCCAATCTAAATCAGTTTCTTCCTCCGTCATTCATTGATAAGAGATAACGTCTTGCATGTTTAAAAATAACTTCAAAGCGGCTTGATTCAAAAGCCTGGACAAAGTGACTAGTCAGTCAATGACAGTGCGGTTTAATACCTTGACATTATCTGTAGCTTGGATAAACAAGGACGTAAGTAAGTACAAAGCTTCGGCTTGGCCGAAGAGCTGGTCACGGGAGGGGCAGTCTCTTGGGCTATGAACGAGTTCAGTCCTTTCAAGTCAGCGGGTCCTGATGGCATCTTCCCTGCGCTGTTACAAAAGAGCCTGAACGTGCTATTACCGCACATCGTAGCAGTGCTCAAGGGCTCAGTCGCGCTGGGATACGTACCTAAGTCCTGGAGAGCAGCAAGGATTGTGTTTATCCCAAAACCAGGGAAAACTGACTACTCGTCAGCAAAATCGTATAGACCTATCAGTCTTACCTCCTTCCCTATGAAGGCTCTGGAGAAGATTATCGACAGATATCTGGTGGAAGGTGCCCTTGTGGAATACCCTATACAGCATATCCAGCATGCTTACAGACAAGGCCGCTCCACTGAGTCCGCCTTACACGCTCTAGTGGGGAAGGGCGAAAAAGCTATACACTGCAAGGAAATAGCCCTGGGAGTCTTCTTCGACGTGCAAGGAGCCTTTGACAAGGCGCGCTAGTGGACTATATGCAGCGTCCTGCAGGCTCCACCCACCATTCTCTGCTGGGTCAGATCTGCCCTCAGGGACAGGATAGTAAGCGCTTCACTAGGAGAGGTTAGGCTAGAGGTGGAGGTGAGCGGGGGATGCCCGCAGGGCAGCAGCCTCTCCCCTCACCACTGCTGCCTGGTCATGGATGGCCTCCTGGAAAAATTCAGCGTTGCTGGACTATATTCACAAGCCTACGTGGACGATGGGCTGGTGCTAATCTCGGGTAAATTTTTGGGGGTCGTCTGCGAGAGAATGCAAGCAGCTTGTAATATACTAGGTCAATGGTGTGCGGAAATCGGACTCTCAGTCAACGCAGCCAAGACAGAGTTGGTCCTTTTCACACACAGGAAGAATATAGGAGACTGCCCACCCTACAGGGTTTACAACTGACATTAGCCGGCGAAGTGAAGTACCTGGGGGTGGTATTGGATAGCAGAATGTCATGGAATAGGCACATCGACCTTCTGTACAAGAAGGCGATTGCTACCATGTGGCAGTTACGCCAGGTTGTAGGCAGAACCTGAGGGCTCAAGCCTCAGGTGCAGTGGAAGTGCAACAGTGCACGGAGCAGGACATCTATATATGCTCCGATAGTCAGGCAGCTTTGAGAGCGGTAGCATCTCCTAGGATAATATTACCACTGGTCCAGGAATGCAGTGCCTCCCTCCAATGCTTGGTCCAATCCAAGAACGTGATCTTCATGTGGGTCCCTGGTCACAGCGGGGTGCCAGGTAACGAGAAAGCAGACTGCCTGGCGAGGCTAGGAGCAAGGGGCGCATGCATTGGCTCCGAACCCTTGCTGGTCATTATCAGAGGCCAGGTTAGTAATGTCCTAGATGTCTGGGCATATAACGAACTTGCGAAGGCATGGTTGGAGACAGACGACTGCAGGCAGTCAAAGAGTTTCATAGCAGGCTCTAACAAACGTAGGGAGCTATGACTACTGAACCGGAAGAGGGATTCACTCCAGTTGTTAGTGGGGATCCTCACAGGTCACTGCAGATTGAACAGGCACATGACACTCATAGGAGTGGTCAAAGACCCAGTCAATCAGAAGTGCTGGGAGGAGGACGAGACCTCGTTCCACTTCCTGGGCGAATGTGCCGTATACAGCGGCCTTAGGACTGAGGTGTTCGGCACAGCAGAGTTTGACAGGGAAGAATGCTACTTAGCGGAATGGTCGGGTATCGCGACCTTTATTGAAAGGTTTGAAAGGTTCCACGCTAGGGAGTTACCAGGTCTGCCACAGTTTTAGTGATGGTCTTTGGGGGTCGGCAAAAAGGGCAAAAGGTGGCCTACTTGCCAGGCTTTGCCTCCCCACTACTACTACTACTAAGTACAAAAAACACGATTCGGAAAGACTTTACAGAAATATGGATTTTATATCTAATAGTAGACCCTCTATCTGAAGAAGACTTGAACTGGTTCTTGGTAATGATATTCATTTTAGGCATTCATCTCTAATAGATGGAAATGCTTGTCGATGTGTTCATTTGATGCACTTGTTATTGGTGGTGTAAAGGAGTGAAGTGACGTATCACGCATCACCTTGCTTATATTGGATACCAAAGCATTATGTGTAACATTTAAAGGATCCATTTATTTAAATTGCTGAGATATCGACATATATGCGCATACAGGTCTTATTTTTATTTTCAGGAGAAGATGGTTCAACAGTATTGGGCCTGATGAACAACAGTTATAAAGCGAAATACTGAATATGTTTACTGTATTTGTCTGTCTGTCTGGAGAAATGAAAAAACCAAATAATTATCAGAATACCTTAAATATTATTTTCTTATATTTTACAAAGTTTCAAAGATTTGAAATACTTTTAAATATATATGATTTGCAGTGGATAATGTGATCTCTAAAATGAAGGAGAAAGTCCCACTGTTTATTTTAACCAATGTTATTTATCGTAGTTTTCATACCATTCGAAAGCTTGGAAAGAATAAAGTGATGAGAGTCTACTTCAAAGCTTATTTGCAGTATTTCCCAATTACAATTGTCTCTCACTCACTTTTCAATCCAACATCAAGTACAGATGTTAGGAATGGGAATTTAGTGGGACAGCACTGGCTAGCGATTTACGTTGCCTTGGAGCGAGGATCTTCTCCCATGAGAAGCCACCACGTACGTACAATGAATAAACTGTGTTATAACTCCTGAGGGTGAACTAAATATACCATCTACAAATAGTGCCTTGTAAACTTTAGGCAAGGAATACTGTGCAGGCATCGCACTGCATCGTATAAGTTAGATACCTCCAAGTACTCCAGTTTTCAAAAAAAGTGCCTCTTATAATAGTCCATACTGAGATCCAATTTTGAAACCAAAACGGAGACAGTCGGTCATCAATGTCAATGTTATTACACGTGTCTGTTGGGAAGACTGTGTAATGTACGTAATTGTTGATCGCTTGAAGTAACTCCTTTCCATTGTTCAGATAGGAACGCTATATAGCTAAGGCTACCAATCAATAGCGTCGAATGGAGTGGACGGGCTATAATAGCTGTTGGTTATGAATTGGGAACAACGTACAACTGAGATAAATACTCGTATATTCAATCAAAAATTTATTGAAAAAGAGTATTCTTATAACCTTTATAGTATTAATTGAGTCAATTAGTAATATTATTCGCCCAGGAAACGTAGCAATTCATTTTGAAATGAAGCGTTCGTTGCAAAGCTTCGAATGAAATAAAAATGTTTTCATGTTATGTATAAAAAATAAAATACTGAAATTGGAATCACAAACTTATCTCCCGTTGATGGTCTTTATGGTCTTTATCTTTGTGTGGGGATAGAAAATATCTAAAAGGTGGTGCTCATATTGGTGCTCTGAAAAAAGGATTCCATAGAGCTGCCTCCCCAAAAGTATCATAACTATAATCCCAAAAAGACGGCAGGTAGAGTAATTGAGGTGGTTCAAAGCGATGCAGTAAATCAGTCATACTTAAATGTGGCCTGAAGCAAACAACATATATTAAATGATTGCTCGCAAATTTCACATGGATTGAATTTTTTTCAAAATAAATATGGACGTCTTGATTGTTTTGACATACATGCCTTCACATATTCAAGACATACGTTGGAAGATATGGGTTGCTGAGCGACTTAGAATCCCATTCAGACTAAGTTTCGTTACAGAACAATGAATGGCTTACTTCATGATCATACTTCTAGCATGTAGATATTGTTCAGCCTTGTCCTCATGGAAAAAAGGATATTCAAGATCTAGTGATCGAACAGATTTTGTTCAAACCGTTAATTATACCATTTTTTCTCTAGGTTTTTACATGGTTGGTTCCACAGTATACTTGGATAATGTTTCACATAATTATACGTCATGTGCATCAATTTATAAAATATTGAAAGGCGATATTATGGGTATTATATTTGACTTATTTTGATATGCTTAATAACCATTAGAGTTTTCCTTTGATCAATACATACACAAATACATTTCAGTTGCATACTGGATAAGCAATGGTTATGTGGCTAAAAGTTGTCGAGGAATAAAGTTTGCGTAAGATATAAGAAACAAAAGACAGAAAATGCAGGGAGAAGGAAATGAAGAACATCAACGGTGGTTAGTGTTTGGCTGAGAACTTCATAAATAGACAAGCAGCGCTGTCCAGAGAATTCAAAGAGGCATTCCTCATAAATTTTTCACATGACACCGATGGCCATTTCGAGGTGATGCTCTCACAGCACACCTTTATCTTTCTCCGGATCTGCCGCTTTACGTGGAATTATGTGCAACAAATATTATGGTGGTAGATTATGGGTGGAAAATGATTTTTTGTAAATTTATATGAACAACCTCGGTATATATTTCCTCGCACATGCAACAGTTATGTTTTGATTGCCATGATTTGCTAAATTTTATAATCTTCAACTTTTCACTTTCCTAAGAAAGTGAAAGGATTTGCATTTTTTTTATGGTACGTTATTTTCAGATTCTGTGTTTCTAGGTCGCGATGTCGGTTTCGTTCTACTTATTTGTCCTCATCCTTGTCACCGCGCATATGGAGCAATGATGCTTTTTATTAACCCTTGAACGGTTGATGGTCGCATAGGTAACCGGTTCTATATAATACGTTACGGATAGCATATATATATATGCTATCCGATTTTCAAGTGTACTTAATTTAATATTTTCATTGATCTTCCATTGCTGTTCTTTAACAAGTGTATTTCTTCAGTGAAACTATAAGATTCTAAATACGTTCAGCTACTGTATTTTCCTTTTAACTTTCACATTGTGTAATTCACTTCTGAACTCTCAAACCGCCGCGGCGGTCCAGTTCAGTCAATTCTAAAAATCTTGGTTACTAAATTATTCCGCTTCCACGAGCATTTTGAAACTGTCGGAATATCGCATAAAAATGAACGAGTTGCAGTCCTCGCTCAGCATACATCACTAAATTAACCTGTATTTTTTCCGTTTGTATGGAAAAGCAATCAAATTATATTATTTCAATACTTCATAAAGATGACAAGGTTTTGTGAACTATTTCTTGAAGGCTGTCAAGTCTAAAACGCCAAAGGTTATTTTCATATAAATATGACTTTATATGTTGCTTTATATTACTCAAGTTTGCACTAATAAATATAAATTCATGTAAAATTATGCAAACAATATAATATGCATTAGATTTATTCAAATGCTCACTGCTCATTTCAGTACCTATAGAATGTATTGGTAGCTCAGTTGCTTACCCTGTATTATATAACTGTACCTGTCTGGTACAAAATCACTAATAAGAGAACGTCATAAGCCATCACACTTATTAGAAAAACCTATTGTAGAGGTGTATTTTGCGTAATGCAATTCATAGACACCTCGCCATTTTGTTCCGAGGAATTCGTTTCGAGCATCGGTGGTGATACCAAGGAGACTTGCTATTTTTCAGTAATACGGTTATGTTCACGTCATTCGCTTCGGATCTCGCCCGGAGTATTCCGGAAAAATAACGTTTCGACTATTGGATATAGAAAAGTCGATGATACCATATCGGTTTTCGATTACTGATATATAGAAGTCCGTTCTCTTTAGGAAATGTAATTTTGAATTATCTCTGTGCCGCGAACATCTCCTGAAGATCTATGCTCAGCTATGACTTATTCTTACGCATTTCATACACGTACTGTTATCAGTGATATTTCTGTTGAGAAAATATATGGTCTCTTATATTTTTACAATACCGTAGGCATTGGTGTGGCGCCATCACTATACATTTTTTATCAGTAACTGAATAAAAACATAATTGAAAATTATTGTTCATACCCTTTATCAATCATACTTGGTATAACTTACTACTTTTGCTGCAATCCTACGGGTTTGAAAGCACTTACCTAAAACAAAGAGATGTATACCGTTAGTTATGTTTTATATTGCAGGAAACAAGGATAAATATGGGTAGTAAAGTATTACAAGAATAAGACTAAATTTAAAAATTAGGAGTACTCGTACGGAATGTAATATCTATATTTAACCATCAAATATCTTAGATCAAACAAAATACTGTTTATTTCTGTTTTTGTACACATAGTGATATACAGACAGTGTGCTGAAGATCAATGAAACAAAGTTTGTTTCTGACAGTCAGCAGGAAACACAATGGCTTTACGTTTCCTTAATCATAGGGCTATATCAAATTACTTCGGTATGTAGTATGATGCCTCTAGATAGTGGAAATATGGTCACAGGACTATCATTACAATCTTGATAAGATTTTAGTAGGTAGGATGGTGGACGATAGGTACCATCAGAGTTCAGCCACGAAAATATTATATTAAATCAAGTCTATTAGTTACTTCAGCATTTCAATAGAATTCGTCAAAAGTGATCACAAATGCCAATAGGTTAAGGTTGATCATATCGTATTGGAATTTATGATATTTTTAAGTTTTGTATACACTTCTAAGTAACTAAATAGAAAAGTAGACACATTCATGTTTGGCTTTTCCACTATTTCTTAGGAAATATTTCGATGATGATAATTTTGATTACATTACTGCTCCCATAGAATAACCTCTCGTAGTAGCACTCATCTCCAAGCATAGTGGAGAGCAAACACTTTCGTAGTAGGTTATGCTATGCTACTACTATTTAATAAAAAAAGGTTAGCACTGCATTTTGGAAAGTGTGATTCATAAACATTTGAAATTGTATAACAAACAAGAGATACTTATAATTAATCTCACATTTAAAATTTCACGTTGAACCGACAAGGACGTTAGAAGATAATGAGCTGATTCCATATATAATGAATAAGGTCTTTACATAAGGAGGATATGTACTATATGTACTAGTAGAAGTATAGGAAAAGTCAAATATTGCTATCTATCTCAATACGGCGCTACCCACCATGGCGAGGTGAAGTTAGAAAAATTGTTTTATTTTTATTTTTTTCGTCTGATGAGGGCTATGAAACTATATGTATGTTTGAACGATACTGTCCAGACAATTTAGGCTGTATGGCCAGTATCGTGGAGTACGCGAATTAAGTATCAACATAATACCTCATACTCAAACCATGGTTTGACCAAAGCCGTATGTAGACCTCAGTCTTACGAAGGTTGTAAAAGGGCGTAAGGTTTGTGTATGCTTTCACCATTTTATGTAATTACTTCATCAAGATGGTTGAGGATTTGAGGAAAGAGAAAAAAGGATGGCTACGTTAATAGTATTAGAATAAAGAAGAAGAAGATAACAGCAAGTGAGGCAGTGTAGTCTTTGACTTCCTGAAAACAACCGGCTAAAGTGAAACGTGCATTTAGCTCATTTGGATGAGGGTAAAGAATCATTTTCGTTCGTCCCGTCTCTCCGATACATACAAATGCGCGCTTACCTTGCCGAATTTTAGTTGAGAGAGAGATTTATAAAATCGTACAAGAAATAAACAGTTGATTTTGAGTTATCGCAAGGTTTGTGAAATTTAATTTAAATCATACCAGACTCATATTATTTATTTAAAAAATCAGAGTTGTTGAAAAATACGAAGAAAACTGCACAAAATAAGCTAAAATAGAAATATATAATATACTGAGCGTTTATTTGTATTTAAAGCGCGAAGGAAATGAACTACTCATTCTTTGGAAAAAAGCAAAATTGATTGAAATTTTTGGTCAAAAATCTTGATGAGGGGTGATTACCCTTTACTCCTACTTATATACGCCTGTGCATTTAACTGGACTAAGCCCTTGTAGACCAAATCGACAAAGACTTACCTTGGGAGTATCATTCGCGAGACATGGCGGCAGCGAGGCGCTACTCCGTTGCCAATCGATCCCCAAAAGGTCACCTTAGGTGTGGGGGCCTACGTCAGACCCCATTCACCTGCCGGTCAGAGCAGCCGGCGTTCGCGCCGCGCCATGGTTCAACCGGAACGCAAATCCGTGCGCGGAAATAGACGTGTCCTTGGAGAATGGGCAACTTATGGATTGTATACATTCTAGGCTATATTGTATACAACTCTCTATTTGAATAGTTCTTTCTCGTTCCATTGGTAGAAATATCAATAATCTCATAGCATTGTCCTAATGTTCTTATCACGATCATAAATATGTAAAAACACGTATTATAGTAATTAAATATCTAACATCCGTAGAGTTAATGACGGTAGGCTTGCTAAGTCGGCGTTTCAGAACGTGGGGTTCCTTTTCAGATCCAGAAAAATGCATTCATGGGAACAGCTGCTGCTAATCTACAAGGATCACACCAGACTATCACTGTAATACTACTTGCATGCGTAGGTGTGAGATCTGATTAAAGTTTCTGGACACAACGAGAAAAGAACAATGTGTCCAACGAGTGTGTCTAACCTCCATTGATTTGTTCCTATCCTAGACATAGATTCAGCCTTGATGAGTTGTCTCTCATAACAATACTAACAGTGCAATGTGCAGATAAACCCATTGGGTGTATCCTCACCAGTCCGAACATCTACCTCAAAAGAGAATCTTCCAAAAGTCACTATTTTCATGTGAATAGATATTGTAGCACTTCTCGAGTGCTTTAGGCTTTCTGCTTTGGTGAAAGGATGTATAAAATAGTTGGAAGATATTAAGGGTGAAAAGTTTTCAAATTAATACCCAGCATTGTATACTTTTAGGTGTGTCCGCTGAAAACATCTGACGCTGGATGGAACTGGTACAAATATGTAATGCATAATGTATAAATGTGCCTATTGTGTATTGCACATCCATTAACACGTCGTCACCACACAGTGGACATTTATGAACCGCAGGCGTGTAATATGCAAATTATTCTCGCATCGTTGCCGGAGATTGCGCTTCATCCGTACTGCTTGCATATGGTTTGAAATCTGCATATGCATTTGAAGTAGACTAAGGTTGCTAACATGCGTGCTTTTGCCGTTGCGGTCATAGAATTGAGAACCTTTTAATTAGATGACATGTACTTCGATATATTACCTTATCTCCTGAGTTGCCAAAGACAATGCGCGAATAGCAAAGATCTCCATAGTTTTACTAAGAACGTCGTGACCAAGAGATTTCATTTATATTCTATTCGAGGCGATATCGACCTATAGATTAGTGACACTAGAATTACACGCAAATAAATCACAACACATTTTTTGTAATCGTTGGTATAATATAGTTCAGCAATAAAAACAACAGAACAAACTAAAATCAACGTTCAATTCTAATCTGTGTGATTTCAAATTGGTGAACAAAATAGAAACTGCTTTAGCAAGTCACTATTTTGAAGATGACAATGATGTTGAATCTGCAATCGTTTGCGGATTTAAATTAATAGACGAAAAATGAAAATGAAATGAGGCAAAACATCATGTTATATCAGTAAATTTTGGGGCAGATACATAAAATTTGAACATATAATATATGTCCGCCTATAGATTTTCATAAAACCTGAACATTAATGGGGAGAAAGAGTGCATGGGTGGCCAGGATTGCTATTGTGTAGCCGAACACTTGCAATATCAAGCCAGTACCTTTCATTTGTAGTTAGCCTTGCGAAACAGAGCCAGAGCCTCGATAAGTCTTCAATATCAAATACGCATAGCTTACTTCTACTATTTACAAACAATCACAAAGACATATTTTTTACTACCGTCCTTTAACCTTAACATGGACATTTAATATATCGACTATGGAAACGCTTGATGCAAATGCACTTCCACCACGATTCTATATAATACGTTCATAATTAAAGTTTAGTAAAAATGCGCCATGTTTAGCCTGTAAGAATATATATACTCGTATATGTTCTAAAGGCATTGGGTGGAGTTAAACCCAGACTTCTCCTATTGCACAAAATGTATCAAGGAACTACCGTTTTACGTCACGATCTTCTGTTATATGAAATATAGTTTTCTCGGCAGCACGAACTGTGAAATTTGAAGGGATTTGAGTGCTGAAATTTACGACCAGCAAAGATGAATCCGAGTGTCTCGTATAGGAGCTTTCTACAAAGTGTATAACATATATGCTGTAGAGTGGCGTAAAACCTGTTCTTTTTCTCAGATCTACTATTAGCTACGTTTGTGATGGATAATGGATGATATTTGGCGTTAAAATATGACAATATTAAATTCAAATAATATGCAAATGTATTTATATACCCTTATACTAGAGTGGCCATTAAAACACGACCTACATAGCTGTAATTTTTAAGGAGAAAGTTAAGTATCACCACACAGGGTTCTCTTTGCAGTTTTTACAGCACTAATACATAAAGTGAACCGTTCTGAGCTGATGCGATTTACAACATACTCCAAGGTTCACGACAATTGCCTCTAATGTCTTATGAAATGAATGGTACTAATGCTTTGGATTACCAACAGCAGCAACAGTTTGCCCTTTATGACATATATCATCAAGGGCGAACTGATTTACAGAGCATTGTCCATTGTCCTCCGTAAATGCTTTCTACGACATAACTGTCATGTGACTCATTCACGTGAGAAGCTGCAGATTGATACCAAGTGCAACATTTTCACTCTTTATGTGGCCTGCCATAGGTGTGCATGTGTCGTGCATTACTTAGACTCATCATACGTTGTGTATATATACATCGTGAATGACATATATACTTACATTTAATGACAAAACAGTTAGTTTGTATGAAATGGAATAAAAAAAACCCTAGCAACCTAAGTACAATAGTCCAATATGTGGTATTGGATGCTTTGGTGGAGCAGCTGCAGATTTTATAGAGTTAGATCACTCACGATACCAATTTTTTGATACGGGTTTCGCTCTTAGGGGAAAGAATAAAATTAATATATACCTACGAGACATATGATAGCAACCGTGGCATCACAGATCACGGTGCCTAACATTTGTTGCGTATTAATGGACACGTGAAACGGACATGTTGTCTTTGAAAAACTAGGCCAAACAACAAGCTGTCTGGAATAGAACCCTTATCGGAAAAGTTCTTGTCAGTGTTTATTTAAGGAAAGGCTTATATATCTGTTGAAACCTTTTACCAGAGAAATTTTTCTGGACACTAAAATATGTATCTCCTGATACCTAGAATATTCCTAAAATTTGGGAACTATCAACATCGGAACCATCAAAAGCTCAATGCTGCTTCCATGTTTTACACAAATTGCTTCGAATATCTTGCAAGTCTAATATTTGCCGATACTGTTTATGCTGGCTAAAATGTTTAAGAGCTTCAAATGTTAAAAGCTTACGACCGTCCGGAGTATCGCCAAGTACACTTCAAAGTTATTAAATCGATTCCGCTGGGCATCAAATTTATCGCCGAAAATGCCATGACATCCATCACTTAGAGTGCAGTGGCGTAACAAGGCTCAGGAAATGATAAACTGAATAGCATTTCCAGTTGAACATTCAAAGCGATAAGAAAAATAATGGAAATGGATCGCTACCACGGCAGGTATGAAGATAGAATGGAGCAATTGACTATGATACTTTGTACTAGAACGTCTGCTAAAGTAAGCACTGTGGTTTACTCCGTAGCTCATACTGTTACTCAAAACTAAAATGTTGTTATTGTCTCTAGAGAGCTTGAAGTCATCAACTGAACTGAAAATTTAATTTATCAATCTATTCTTGATCTTTGATAAAAGTACACTTATGTAGATTGTAGATGCTCTCACTTGGTAAAACTATCAAGATAAAATTGTGCAATTCAAATTTCTAAAAATAAAACTCAAATTGATATTTAAATTATCATCAGCATTTTTGTTATGGAATGTGGTGAGAGGTGCAGTCAGATTGCAAAGCTAAGACATTGCCCTCAAGGAATTGTGCCTGCTGTTAGGTACAATAAGGCATGAGCCTTTATTCTATGTTTCCACATACGAAATTTAAAATTATTCCTTGCAAATTCCATCTAGAATAAGAAGAGATAGTAAAGATAGTATAATTAAGTTAACGCTTGAGATAGATATAAAACATGAGTTTTGGAGTCTTGATCTCAAAGCTTGGTGATATTGGCCGCTGCAAGAGCTATAATCCAAAACCGCCACTCTGTCATTGCTAAGAAGAATTATCAGTTTGTTGCCATTTCATGGTAGTCATAAAATCCTGAAGAAACACTCTTGACTTCCTGGGGGAACAATTGTTAAGAGAGAGTAGGCCAACATACCTACGTATGGTAAGTCGGCTGACTTTATCTAATAAAGTAGGATGACCTGGCATGATCTATGATAGTATAGTAGACCACCAGTTTACGCCCATGAACAAACCGATCCAGTTTTTTTATTGTCACGAAGTACCTACTTAGGTTATTACCGACTGGTACAGCGACAAGAAAAATCAATGGGGTCATAAAGCGACAGCATTTTTATTTACGATCGAGAGCTTCGCTTCGATTATTACATGGCAATGTAACATTCTTGTTGAGACAAAGCGGTAAAAATGAGCTTCATCATTACGTTTTGTACAGACCTCAAGTTTGTTAACTCGCAAAAGTTTTACAAGATTTTCAATCATATATCCCAGAAGTGAGCAAAATTTAACAATGCCCAGCATTCCAAGTATTCCAGTAATCCTAAGTGCAAGTCCAAGGCTGTTGACTAAGTCAAAATTTCTTAAAATTCTAAAGTAATTTCTTGGCTGGAAGATGAAAGATTTGGTTTGTTACTATGTCATTAACAATTTATTTTTGTAGAACATTTAAGCACCTTAAATGCTACCTTAGTATATAATACACCTTAAGTACTACTATAATTGACAGTATACCTATGACAGAAATACAACGATATACTGGCAATTATTGTGTATAATTATCTTTGAAACATCTTACCATGATTTAAACTATATCCAAGAGTAAACCAACACCTATTTTAACAGATATGAGTCAGTCAGTCTCTGGTCTACAACTTGTACCAAGAAGACCAATAGTTCAATGATTCCCACGCCAGCATTTGAGAATGCAAATGTGTGATACTGCCAGAAGGGACCAGTTTTGAATTGTGAATTTGCAAAACATTTGAGCGATATTACTAGTTTCCAAAGTATATTCAGGATGATAATATCCACTGTATAACATACATATATTCATAATTATATATGATGTGCAGGCATACCCATTTTTTACTTATCCAGCAAAGGATGTAAATGGTAACTGTTGATAGATGTACGAAGTAATTAAACGTTGCTGGGACATTTACGATACGCTACTGCATGTAACATTAAGAAAGGAGGTAATGAACGACTCGACACCTTCCATTTCCGAGAGAATTACCTCCATTGTGGTCACTCATGAATAGCAAATAAATACCTTCAGGCAAGACGTGACAGCAAATAAAATTGTGGAAGCAGCCTGATTGTCTGTGTATTATCTACTATATATCCAAGGTATCAGGACCGTGTCGTATTTATTATGTGGCTAAAGTCTACCGTACTTTCTGTAATATTTAATCAATTATTGTGATATGTGCCAAGTAGTGTACTCTTACTAAGATATCAGAAGCCAGATTGCATATTTTTTACATACGTACTCATGCATTTATAAAGTATTCTATGATTTACATAACAATCAACTATTAAGGATCATTATTCAATGGTTATTGTTGATGTTAAGCCCAGAGCTTGACGTAAGATGACTCGAGCATTGAGCATCTCTCTATCTCCACTTCTGATGTATTGTCCTCGACAGAGTAGTTATCCGAGTGCATTGAACTGAATATCATATTTAGATCTCCATTCAACAATTTTTTCGATGTCGTCGTTGATCATATTGCTACTATCGATTTAAAATGTCTCTGGATGATAGCGTTTTGCACGGTTCTATACAGGACATAAGGATGCTGTCATTTGAGAAGCTATAGATTGGGTTATATGATAGTTTCAGCTCCAACACTTCATTGATGTAGGTACTGGTATACTTCAGAGAGCTTTGGAGGAAGAACAGATCCCAAGAAAATAAGAAAAACATGATTTTCATCTAGTTCTCTGAACGTAAGTAAGATTTAGAGCAAAGTTACTTGACATTTCGTTAGCCAAACGCTTTTTATTTACGAATACTTCAAAATCGTCAACCTTCAAAATTTAAAAATATCTTACCGCAATTTAATGAACATTTTATACACAGTAAGGGTTCATATACATAACAGTACGTAGGAAAATTGCCAACAGCACCCACATCTCCCTGATTTGTGAGAAGGGTCAGAGAAATGTATTATTCATCTGCTTTTTATGAGGGTTAATGGGAGAAGAGCAGTGTTAAAATCAATATTTATGATACCGTTATATCAACAAAGAAAGTCAAAACACCACATATTAGATGATGATATATCATTCCGTTCACCCGATGTTGTAGGTTTTTGACCTATATCACACTCCACTCTGTTAGTAAGTGCGTATGGATCTTCTTTTTTTTTAAAGCTCTACCGCCGACCATGAACCCGTAATGGATGATCTATTGCCATTCTCTTTTCCTTGTTCTGCGTCCCTTTAACTTTCTATCTCTCTCTCTTTGCCCCAGCCTCTGCATTTCGTGTTTCATATGTTTATGTGCTGATTTCGATGCCTGTCTCTTGATCACAGAAACGGTATTTTAATCACAATAATTATGGATATTACTGCAATGCACTGGAGAATATTACTCTGTAATCGTCAGAGTCGTCGTTATATAGAATGCTTTTTTCCACCATTAATCGCTTGCAGGTTTCCATGTTGGTATAAGGAGTGGAATCTAGCTTTATGAAATCTAGTTATCATATGTAATGCAGCTCCCCAAAGCTGTGCGCATCGTTACACAGTAACTCAACGTCAAATCAATTTTGAATTTTGCACACTTATAATTCATTCAATAATGGTTTCAAATCATTACAAACAGCGAGAGATATTATTTGCAGAAAATTCATATGCTTTCGAAGTAGTTGCCGAGATAAATAGCATATTTTAAAGAAAAGTACACCTTAATTGCTTATATCTTATATGGAATAATTGAAATATATATTACAAAACAAAGTTTCACAAATAAAACTGTCTTTTGTTCGACGATAATTTAAATATAAATAGAAATGCGTCGCTGAAGGAAATGGAGTTTTATTTGTAAAACTTTGTGCTCTAATAAACAATTGTTCATCTGAGTTTAAAAAAATAAGATAATCTACAATCTATATGATATGCAATAATTTCAAAGCAACCCATATAAAACCAACAGACAATGTCTCTCGGTGGGATTTCTCGAAATTAGGTATTCCTACCATTCTGAAAAAGGTATGGGTCAAAGCACAGATTTTGAACTGCAAGCTCGAATTATTAAACTTTGTTTTGCAAATCTCAACAAATGGATATTATTTAGAACGTACTCATTATTTTTTTCTAGCTGTAACGATTAGTCAAAAATAATGGAAACTACTACATCTCAAAGTAATCACATAGTACAAAATAATAGTTTTAAATGATTTGTGCGGTTTAAAAAAACATGCAACGTAGAGACAAGAAGTCTCTGTTACACGTTCTTGGAATTTGTGCTGCATTACAAAGGCAAGGAATATGGAAACTGTGTAACGTACTAATTAATCGAAGAATAGTTAATGAAAAATATGATAAGGTTTTCATCGAAATGACCTAGATCAAGCGAAAGCCAGGAATTTGGGCAAGTGAAAAATCTATCTGAATTTATCATTGGAACGTGTAGCGCGTATAGCACGAAAGCGATTCCATCATTCCCGGTGAATGAGCGAAATTCATCACCTTGTCGGGGAAGCCACGCTATTTATCTGTGTAACGCTATAGAACCACCAACGCAATACGCGGACTTCGTGTTGGCGTTGCTTTTATTATAATTAAGCTCCCTAGTAACATTGTTGCATAGAAAATGGAATGAAATTAAATGAAATCCTGGAAGAATTTCATCCTGGATGAGACCCTCGCTCTTCAATGTGCATTAACTCTAACTATATGCAGCAACATTATGGAGGACGAGAATTGAATTTCAGCTCGTATGCAACGAAACTACCATTTTATCGTATGTATTTCAGAGGTGAATTTCCTACAAACTGACAAAGCTCCTCATTTGTAACACACTAAATCACTGGATTATTATATTTTCTATTGGCCGCTAATTAAAACTACATACGATTAAATAAATATCCATATTATCGTTTTTGCTGCCTTGGCCTTCTAAAAAACAAAATATAAAATACTAAATTTGATTTATCATTTTTGACTGCTTCCAGGAAAAGAATTTTGATTTTAAACAAGACCTACTGAAAAACTTTAATTCTACCATGATGTACAATCTTCCCAGAATTTTTACTGTTTTCAAAATTTGCTTAATTTCTGAAACATACCTTAACTGAGGTAGCATTCCTGGAATCTCATAAGAATATTTAGGAAATTCATACCACTTTACATGAATTGCAATGTCAGCCTAATTGAAGCTATTTCTTCAAAGGCTGAATATTACCTTTTTCACCTGCATCAACGTGAATTTTGATATCACAGCCTCCAATGATAATATGCTTGTTGGGCAACATTTTGTGAGAACATTCACCAGAATTGGCATTGTTTGATGCGCATTCACCATAAACTAAACATCACAAGAAATCAAAATTCTGCAATTAGAGCAGCCCGACGTTTCAGAGCTGCTATACATTTCCATAAGAATCAATTGCAAATACAAGAGCCATTGAATAGCTAGCGCGCGTTGTAAATATATGAAGCATGGCTTTGGCAATAAATACCTTAATATGAAATATGTGTTGATTGTAGATGCGCTTACTTGGTCAAACTTCCACAATTCAGTAAAAAATGTGTATTTAACCATTGATTATGGACTCTTAAGTGACATAGTTACTACTCAATGGCTTATCACAGAAGTTTCACAAATAAAAAATATATCCCTAAAACCATGCAAAGAATTATGTCAGCGTGTAATAAACTGCAAAAATTTAAATTTGATTTTAATATTTGGTTGCAACATGAACAGCTATTGTATGCTTCAAAACACAGTATGACACAAAAACACATCTCACTGCACACCTTGTTTACTATCCGAGATATCTTATATATACTTTTGATATACTCAGTCACTTATATTTGACATCAATAGATCCGTGAGATTAGAAGCTGAAGTTTGAGTTTTCGTCACAGTTCCATGGTCCGATCAGTCAAGTGTCAGTACAATTACACGGTCCGCTGTTTCAAAATAAGGAAACTCTGGACTAGAATTAATTGGGGCATCGTCCCCTTGACAGTTGTCAAAGGCCTAATATCCTTCATTTCACCCTTCGCAACACCGATATCTTTACCACTTCGCCAGAGAAGGCATCAATGCGTAACCTGTTTCAACCCAGTTTTCCTGCTTCCGTTATCTTCCACCTCCCCGTTCTCTTCCTACTTTCTTCTCCGCACATCTCCTAAGTTTTACAGTGGTGGAGTTTGGAAGTATCTATGGTATAGCTGAACACAGTTATTTTATTGGGGGAAGATGAAGTAACTCCTAAAAGTCTGGTCAACGAATGGAAATATGTGTATTGGATTCATTCAATATCAGTGACATGCCCAAGAATTTAGATTTTTTGTCCGTTAAGATGCGGTATCATGATAAATGGCAAAAATTCCTCATCTCGGTCCTTAAATGAATGTTCAGCTACTATTTATATTATATTACTCTATATGTAAGAAGTTACTCAAATGGAATGCTGAAGAAAAATTTGGTTGTTTAAGATTTATAACTGTAAAATTTCACTATGTATTGATTCAACGTTCGTGAGACAATGCTTATTATATGAAATATTATATTAATGCTTTCATAGGTAGGTCCATACTTAGTTAAATCAGCTTAAAATATTACTTATTCCTTTTATTATTATTTACGTACAACTGATTGTATTTGCGCACTTATTTCTTCTATATTTATATCGATCTATGCCCTACCTCAGGTATTTATCGCATTTTTCTTGAGCACCTGATAATTTTGTAGGCATTGTCAGGAAGGGATGAAAACCATGAGGTTTGGTACGTCCCCCGCATAAGCAATAGCAGCGCAAGAACTATGCAACTAAGAAAATTAATTTGTGCAAGAAAATTTATATGACCTCGTAAACATGTGAATGGGATATGCCAATTGGCTTGACAGTTGGACATAAATGTTACTAAATTTTTTATTCATTTTAACTTTTTTATGTACTGTTATCTGATACCAATATAATGAAACATTGTGAAAAATGTTTACGAAGAACAATGTATGTAGTCCAAGCAGTTAGCACCTTTAACTTCATGAAGATGCTATTGGGCAGCGGCGATAAATGTTACTATCACAACCTTACTTCGGTTAGATAATTACAAACTGCTCTATACTGTCAGACGGCTGGGCTATACTATCTAGACTAAAGACGAAACATGAATATGTATTGCAGGTCAAATGTATGTAGACTTAAAAATGTTGTTTCATGATATAACTGCGAAAAATACCATAATTACACTAACTTTGAGGTGTTACCACTGGTTTAATTATAGCGAACAAATACTACCATTTTAAAAGAAACTTTGTGTTGTATTATGTGATCAGATTCTCGCTTCAGTTCCAGTTCTATATTTACAGGTCAGAAACGCGTGTCTTGATCATCAGATTTTTCAGACAATAGACTTTAAGCAAGATATAAATCGAGCTCACGGGAAAAAAAAAAACGCGTAATAAGAGATTCTGGTGTGTGAGTTTAAAAGTCCCGAGAACCGTTGCTCGCGCTGTAGTAATGGAATACAATCAATATCGGTAGGAGATATATCGAAAGAATACGAATGAGGTGCAGGCGGAGGCTAGGTTTGCACAGATCTAGAAGGAACTACCTTTTCTGCATCGGAGCTAGACATAAGAATATTGATGACGATGGTGGTTGGTGGATCATGATTGCTAAGTCTGTATAAATTGTAATACTCGTATATCCTTAGCATATTAATTTGTTTAAGGTGCACTACCAATAGGTTAACTTCATTGATAAATGACACACCTGCTCCTTCACAATTCAAGAGAGTATCAGTGTATTCTTTTGAACTATACTGCATTGTTCTAAGGACTCCTTAACCAGCATCAAGCATCATATTGTAGCCAATAAAAGGATATGAAATTACTAAAGAAGGATAAAAAATCTACCTACTGAGTTAAATTATGAAGATATTCCTGATTCCTGAGTAGAATATAATGTCCTCTGGTTGGTTATGCTTCAAAAAGTTACGAAAAATACTCCTTTTCGGTGAAAACCGGATATAACATCGGATCATACTTTACTTATGTTTTCGCTACCTCGGGAACCATTTTCAAAGCAAAATATTTAAAAATGTGGTGTTTTTTGTCATTTTGTATTTTGAAAAGGACTGGCGACAAATCTGAAACGTTAGTAAGGTTAATTCATTAGCGATATGTGGTTTTAGCTAACGACGAGGACCAGTAACATAAAGCATCACTTATGTTTTAAACATTATATAATGATACTTACCACCATACAACTTATTTTACATTGCACATACCTTAGAAACAACCATCGTAAATAGTGGATGCAATTTTATCAATCAGCTATCATGAAGAAAATAATTGAGTTAAAGAGCCACATGACAAGTTTAATAAGTTATATTTATGAGGGAGAAATCTGGTCCAAACCAGTTCAACTACTCACAAATGCATTGTCACTTCCTCTGCCGGTGAATTTTCCGTCAGATTTTCCCAAATGTCTTTTAAATAAGCATAGTTGGCAGCATTAATTTAGATCTATATTTTTTCCTCGAATTATTTATTATATCTTTTTCTTTCAGTGACGCTTTTCGATTGATATTTAAATGGTCATCACTTAAAGAAAATGAGTTTTATTTGTGGAACTGTGTATTAAGTACACAATGCATGTATTATATCATTATATCACTAGTAATATGGGGTACATTTGCGACTTGTAATTGTGATTTTGGTGTAGTTTCATCCAGTATATAATGAATCTTGGAATATAAAATATTAGAAGGCAAATTTTAGATCAATTAACGGTTGTAATTGCATTATACATTTGATTAAGTCAGCAGCTCGGCGAAAATTATATTTAAGGTAGTTATTAGCTCGGAACTTACATATAACATTGCTACAAACATTTCAAAACACAAAAGTGGAAGGCAAATCTCTTCGGATGATAGATACCTTGTTTAACCAAAGACAAACAATTCCAATGGGGTTTTAATAAATTTATTGGAATACAAAGTCCTGAAGATATGTATGTTCCACCATTCAAGTATTCATTACAAAATCATTGGATATTCCATGCAGAGCTGCAAAACTCTTCCACTTTGTCTTCTAAATATTGTATCTGCTCCACTACCTGCATTTGCATTACCCATAAACGGAATATCTCATGAGACATTCTATTTATTTGCTATGATCGTATCTGTACGAGGACATATTTTCGAATGTGCCGTATGGAAAAAACTGCCGTCACTTCAACACACGTTTATAGGAAGGTTTTACTAAACTGATGGAACAGCAACAGCGCTTTCGGCTCTCAAATACATGTACTACCTTAGGAATTATTTGCACAATTCCGCTGTTCAATGAAGTTATCATGCAAGCATGTGCACTAAATACTGGGCGTATCGAATTTCACAATATTAGACAAGCCAGAGTTTACAAAATACATAGAAGTTTGGTCACTTTCCTTAAAACCGTCAATGTTGAGACTTCTGAATGAATCCGCTTCATCCAGCGACTTGTTCTGTCGCTTCGGATGTCGTTTTTTTAATGATAGTGATATTTCTTGTTGAATTTGCTTCAGTTCATGACAAACATGACAGCAATTATGCACAAATTAATTCACGCACCTCAAATAATAACACATTCGCTGTTACCTATTGAAAATAAAAAAATTGTATTCACTTTATCCTTAGCTACACTGATCAGGCACGGGACTACTCAACTACGGTATCTGATTGATGGGCAGATTCTAGAAAAGCTTTAGCTATGTAGCTAAACTACACACAGTAACTCATGCAAAGGGTATGAGATAAGAATGAGCTTCAGCATAACCCGTAACATATAGAACAATCACTTTTTATAGGACTATCGAACACGTCCTAATAGAGCTGGCGACTTTTGGCGGCAAGCCAAATATCCTTTTGCTAAATGTCGCTCAAAATGTCATTACACATGAAATGCGTATCCAGTGTATACATAAATGATAGCAAAAATGCTTCCTGAATAGTTCACGACCTCGAATATCAACCAGCTGTAAGAATAGAATGTTCAGATTTTTTTGCTAGGCTCGCATTTCTTCCATATAGTGTGACCTAGCGAACCCTGGATGCAGATAGGAATGATGTATTTCATACCATTGCATTCTATTCACCATATTAGTTTTCTTAATAAGTAATCAAGGATGATTGAATCAAATGGTCCGCAGAAACAATGATCTTCAAAAGATTGCTGTATGGTTTCCACGATGTTTATCGCATCATAAATGGTGCATTTTTCTTAAATAAAAACGCAATTAGGCTGATGAAATATCATCTACACGAAAAAACTAGCTAAAAATATTGACTTGGTACTCGGTACGTGATGATATGATTTCATTCAAAATAACATATAACGAACAGTATAAGTGTCCTCACTGATTCTAAGATACATATTTGATGTAGAAACGAGTACAGAAAATACATTTGTAAGGATACTACATTCTGATGTTGTTAACTGATTACTCCGCCACCAATCTACCGATACTTTTATATAAGTATTAATTACTGCAGGCCTAGATCATCTCCTTCTCCAAGTATTATTGAAATAAAAACAGCGGTTGCTGATATTAAGAAGCTCAAAAAATATTGGGATATTTTCATAATATAGCCATCACAAGATATAAAAAAATAAACTACCATACACCAGCTTTTGCCAATCATGAAAATAAACCTAAATGTATTATTACATTTTTTCGTTCAATCAACATAAAAGACACATGATAGGCCAATATATAACTGTTTCAAAAGTTTGCGGATTGTCATTATCCCAGTATTTTAATAATCTAACTAGATCATGCACTAGAAATGTATTCGTTGCTTACATGAACTTTCAAACCCCAATAAACCATGATTTCAATTATGTCAGAATTTTTAAAATGCATTTTAATCGTTTTACCTCAGACCCCCTCAATTCTTTAATGGCAATTCGTAAGACGCATCTCTATAAATGCAAAAATATAAGGAAATCCATTCAGAAAAGTATGAGACTCAAATTGGAACGTCCTGTACATTGGCACGCAATTGAAGAGCTTTTGTCTATAAGCACATCACGGCTAAGCCACCTGGTGTATACATAACGTATTAATGATGACATGCATGATTGACGAGCGCTACAGTTACTGACCTACCCCACATGAAGAACTGTATGTGTGTCGGTGATTTGTAACGATAAATCAATAACCTACTGTACTGTTAGTTTAGATTGCAATTGTTTTCTCTCCGGCTAAAACTAGGTTAAAAGCAACTAGGATAATACTGTGAAATAATTAATTCGTTGATAGGAGACAACGGGGTAGACATGATAATAAAGAAGATTGATCAGATACTTCGTAAGTTATTTGTACTACTACTTTTTGGATATGTGATACTGGATCTTGTGCTGCTGCAACCATAAACACTACACTGTTTTATTATTGGCCAAACCACTTTTTCAAACACGACACGTGTGTTCCTCCCGAAATGGAGGACAAAACCGTAACAATTACTACTTTCCGATTAATTAAATCTCCAAAAAGATCAAAAGTTTGATTTCGGACTTTCATTGTCTATAAAATTTTTGAGTTTCACAACGTTTTGGCTAAAATGCTATCCTCAATGGTCTTCAGGTGAACTGGCGAACATGTTCCTTTCATGCCAGAAGAATAGGTCAGCGATACAAGGTTCAAACAAGATTCTCTAGGAATGCCACCCTCAGAAGTATCCTAACAAAAACTAAGCCCAGGAATAAATGTCAAGAGACAAAGGACTGTATGTACCAGCTACCATGTCAATGTAGTAAAATCTTTGTTAGAGAAACAAAAAGGCCACTGGAAGTAAGAATCAAAGAACATCGTCTCAACACCCAGTGAGCAGAGATAGGAAGATCTGGAATAGCTGACCACGCATGGACGGAGCACCATAAAATAGCTTGGGACGACGATAAGGTTATTGCCAAAGAACCGCACTGGTATCGAAGAAAATTCAAGGAGACGGCATTCATCACCAACAACAGCAACGTGTACAGCAAGCCCAGCGTAGACATTAAACCAATATGGCAAACACTTATAAAGAAGGTCAATAGACTACAACTGGACCAGACTACAAACAATGACCGACGAACAGCCACGTCAGCAGACCGGCACACCACTCATCGGCAACCAATCAGGACAGACCACACACAACGACACGTCTCCGGACGGAGTATAAATAGGCATTAAAGGAACATGTTCGCCAGTTCACCTGAAGACGTTTGAAGATAGCATATAAATTGAAACGTTGTGATACTAAAAAGTTTTATAAACAATGGAAGTCCGAAATCAAACTTGAAAAATCCACCTTGTCTACAAGTTTCAAGCAACTTTACAAATTTCGTATTCTTCTATTTTATATTATGCATATTGAACGAGAAAATTCCCAATTGCGTGAGGAATAGACTACAAAGGATAGGGGTACCTTGCGGTTCATCTCGTAAACGTAATATTAGTCATGAATTGTTACGGTTGGATTTTAATACCTGGGGTAATATTTGTACATCGAGTATCGGTAAAAGTATTGACCTTGTCTACCGGGGTACAACGAAAGATATGTGAAGATGGTATGATTTACTGTCAACAATATTTGGCATATTGGGTCTTTGAATGACGACGAGTTCTATAGTCTCGATATTACGAACTAAACCTGAAGTTTTAGTTTGGAGACTATAGTAGATTATCCATCTGATAAAAAGGAAATTGTGGCATATGTGAGTTTTGCCATGTGTATTGCTTTTCCCCCCTCCACACACATACATTTTTGTTTTCACGTTTCAATTATATTGTTACAAAGCAGAGTTCAGGAGTTATTGTGGTATACGAGTATGTACTGGGATTTCATAATCGACAATATGATTTTCCATACCAATTTGGTTTGTTAATTTCAACAGCATATTGCTCATTCTTACTTCTGGATTGCACATTATACATTTTTTACTTTTACTGAAATCTTGCGTTTTCATTTTAATATAAACGTGTACTGTTTCAAGACGTAGTTGCACTAGTGATGCATAGGTATATTCAACACTTTCATACTCGGCTATACTTATTTTTTACTGATGTTGTGATTTGTCGATTCAGTGATTTTCCTATAATCGAACTTTATTATAACCATAAATCAGAATGCGATGAAACTAACTCTAGTGCATGACTTATTCAAACTGTAGCAACTTATTCAACAAAATTCAAACTCATGGATCGATTTGTAGCGGGAAATTTATGCTCACCTGTTATTTTCTCTAAAATCCTTTATATATCATTAGGTATTGATTAATAAATTGCAGACTTTAAGGTAAATGTAAACCTCTGACGTATATGAAGGAATGGTTATTTAGTGTCGGCAACGATATAGAGAATCATATGATATAAACTTATCATTCACCGTTTGTTTCACATGTACTCTGATCAGAAATCATCTGTTTATTTTTTATTTTTAAGTCATCTGTATATCTTTTATTGACAACCTGCTGTGCCTATCTGTGGTTATGTCGTTCTGTCGGTAGATAAGATTATTTATATTTAGTATTTAAACCACAAGAGATTTTTATTTCCAAATGTGATACTGACAAATAAATAAATAAATAAATAAATAAATAAATATAAATATATATATATATATATATATATATATATATATATACGATCACGGAGATGCAGGTTCGCTAATAATACTAATTTTTTCAAACTATTATTGTAAATATCTTTGGTAATAGTTTACTAGTGAAGTTCTGTCAACGTATATTATACCCCGGACTATTAAGCTAATAATTTCCTAATAAAACTAACAACAGAACCTGGCACAGAACAGGTTATATTGGGAGCTGTTGTTTACCGATGGTTCCAAAAATGTCGAACTACTTGAGGAACTAAGTCAACGAAATAAACAAATGAACTTAATTCAGATTAAAGACCATGCTAGAATAACATAAAATGGAACCATCGATTACCTCCCCAAACAATAACTGAGGGATGATGTGACATCAAAAGATTTCATATTCCCTCCCTCAGGGATGATAATTTTAATGAAAATCAGAGCGAAGTGGGATGAACAATACACTAACTACACATCGGAAGGACACTACAAACAGATACAGAAGGAAAGGTAAAACCAGAGTTTGAAGACGGAACAAATCGATACTTATCAGAATGTTGTGCCGATTGAGGAGCAGATCTTTCCCCCATCCTGAAGACCAATATAAAATAGGAATTGGAGAATATTCTTTCTGCAGGTGCGGAAAAGTTAGAGCACTCCATCCTTGCACCCTATACCATATTGAAAATAGGGCTAGAATAGAAATGTATCACGAATTAACTAAATACGTTAGATTGCCTACATACACATACATGCACCTCTACTTTACATTAGTTCAAGTTTATGGAGATTGTCATTAATATGCAGCATCTGAAGTATCTGAACAAAAACTATATCATGAACGACTTCCGCACACATAGATACGCAGGAGATCTTCTTGCCTAAGTCAACCATATGTGGATTAGAGAAAATGATAATCACAGGTGCATGATATATGTAAAGCTTTCTATAGGGTGTGGCATGAGGGACTTCTGATCTAGCTTACTGCCCATGTGCTGCCACCGGGTCTACGCCAATGATTGGACAGTTTTGTTAGGGACTGCTCGTTATTTGTGGTGGTGGATTTATGGATTGATGTGCATCCGATATATACGATACCGTCAACGCGGGATTCTCACCTTTCGCCAACGCTGTTCTTGCTGTACATCAATCAACTGTTGTAAATAACATCTAATCTCATCTAAAGGTTCGCAGATGATAGCACCCTAATTTTCTGCATGAAACAACTGCCATCCCGGGATATCTTACTTCGGCGGGGAGAGCATGATGTCTAAATAAATGTGTACATTGGAATGAGGATCCGTTAACACACAGAAAATCCAAACAACAACCCTAACAAAAAAATTACATATTGGTCATCCAGGCCCCCCCATAGAGATGGACGAGTTTCAATACATCAACAGTATCATGTCCTGGCATGATCCTGTTGCCGGCCTCGCCAATTCCGCGTCCCAGAAGCTGGAGGCTCTCTTCCGCTCCAAAAGGCTGTATTCACCGGAACAGATACTGCTACTCTACAAGGCTTGAAATCCAAATGGGCGCATCCTCACCAAGTCAGGATTTCAACACCTCGAACCAGTCTCTACAAAAAGGGGTTCCTTTGGAAACCCTCGGCGTTGGGGAACGAGCTACCGGGGAGTTTGTTCCCCGATTATTACAATTTACAGCAATTTAAGTTCAATGTTATATATCATCTCGCAGGGCTTCTGGAGCATGATAGGCTATCTATATGAGATGTTAAAAACCTTTTAGGCGACGAACATAAGATTGTATACTAAATTAGTCGAATAAATCAATACGCACTAACGAAACACATTATTCCGAACATTATAAAACTAAATGAACAGTGCTTATATTCCATTTTTCAAATTGTTTTGGTTCTTTTCAACCTCTATACATATATCGGAATTACTTCATTAAAACGACTGGCCAGTTGGTCTACGACCAGAACCTATAAAAAAACGAAAATTAAATTACAGTATCCAAATGGAACTCGTGACGGTGATCCGTTTTTAGTAAAAAGTACATAAATAGAGTTCGGAGTTCTAACTGCACCAGTGGCTGTAATTGTAGGCACGCTGTTGATGGATTCACGGAAATACCGGTTCAATTCCCGCTGACGCCTGATTTTTTCCAATCTTTTCAGTTGTCAAGTTTAATTTATATAACTTTTTAGAAAAAATTGGAGTAAATATTTATTATAAACGGATCGGCATGGTTGAGCTCGTGATTCAGATTTATTATTTTATAATGAAATTTCTCTTGATATCTGTATAAGCATAACCAAATGAAGTAGATGCTATTGCTTGGTGGAACTCTCCCATCATGCACATAACACACAGTTTCACAAATAAAACTCTTTTTACTTTCAGTAACGCGTTTCGATTTATATTTAGATCTGACAGTCCGACAATGATTTAAATATAAAACGAAATGCGTCACTGAACGAAAAAGAGTTTTTTTAGTGTGTGTTAAGTATACAATTATTATATCTGGATAGCCAAATGATACTGCTGAGGGAACCAATTAGATAATTAGCCATATCGCACTTCATTCAGGGTAACAACTTTGTTTTTAAAATATAGATGCTGCATTTGAATTATTGAGAAATCCAAAATAAAGGACACAGTGCACTGCCACACAAGATGCAAGAAATACAAAGTTGCCTTTCCTATGCGATAAAATGAAACATACAGAATTGCAAGACAGCAACGCAGTACCTCCGCACTTGGAATCCTAGAATAAACAATAATGAAGTCCGGATGAATACTTGTGGCCTATTTGTAGGTTTGGAGAATATTAACTAGATTTTTCCATGTAGCATACTCAACCAAACTGGGGAAAAGTCTACTGAGGAATTAGAAATACAATCCTCGTTGAACTCTATAAAGACAGATTATTTGACCTTTTTCTTTAAATTAGTAACCTCCTTGTAATTTCAGAAAGAAAGGTCAAAAATGTAATGAACTAGAAAGAAAATCGCAGGATAATTTCCAGAAGTTACATTGAATAGTTTATTGAGTCAGTACGCTCAAAAACATATAATTTTGTATTTGAAACTCGCTCTATGATTCTTATAATTAACTGGTAATATATGCCATCAACTCTGAGATAATAAAAACCTACGTACCCTAAACTGTGTAAGTGCGAATCAATCCAAAGTTAAACCAGGCTTAGAGCATTGGCTTAAGAATACGACATAGATCTCATGAATTTTATCACAACAAGCTCATGTACAGTAAGGAGTAGTGATTTTAATTATCTCAAATTTGAATTAATCTTAAGTTTTAAGGAATTATGTTGGACTGGCTCAAAAATGTTGGTGCCGTATTTATCTAGCATATAAATATCTTACTCCATTTTTCTAAGAGCCTTTCAGTCGCGACTGTAAATGCTTTCCCGCTTTTTGTCTGTATTGTTTCTCCAGATGAGCAACTTGAGGGTTACAGGGAAAGTCATTCTTTTGTCTTTAGGATTAAATGCCGTTTCAGCATCTACAGTTTGAAAAACGTTGAGATATTACTTTATCATGCGGCGGATGTTTCATACTCATTCAAGTTATCCATTGACGTTCAACCAATATTCGCTGATATCTATACCAGCGTAGGCAAAAATCATGCATTGAATTGACTGGGCATGTGAATGAAGGTGTTATGTGACAGACTGTTAACTTGGACTGAATAATCAAACAGTATTTCCATGAAGAAGTACTAGAAAACCTGGAGCAAGAGAATGTATAACGAAATTAAAAACTTGAGGTAGATATAAAGGCACTAACTCAATCATTTTGAGGAATCCCCATAGGCGCAGGCACAGCGGTGGTAGAAGACGTAGAATGCAGAAGGAGGCATTGTGCACTAGCAACTTCCGAGTAGAGGAGAGAAAGCTGCTGCAGCAATGGCGGATGGTGCATTTTGCATAGAGGAAGGTGAGGTGGATGTTTGTACATACGAGTCAGTGTCGTTGTGTTGGTCGGAGGAGGCGACCGGTTGGGAGCCCGTCCTTCGCAGCCGCCAGAAAGCGTGCTTAGCCGCCACGAGGCGGACCAGGTTATGGCGCGCCACTTTGACAGTTGCCGACCTAGTCGTCAGTCGGCTATACACATACAAACGGAATTTTCATTACTTGTCCAGTAGACAGCATAAATGGGTGGGGTTGAGCAAAAAAACCGCTATTGTTCTTGGAGATTATCATTTTTCAGTATTCCAATAAATTGCTCAGTACATAGATACTATCATAACTTGTTATGCACTCAGTCCCGAAAGCGACTCATATATGTTATGACTGCGAGGTCATCGACATTAAATTTTGTTGTTTTATAATGAGAAAAAGTAAATACACCTGACGAATAACTTTCTATATAGTTTCTCATTATCTCATATGTGATCGAACTCATGATTTTACTTACTTTCAATATTTAAATACCTATAATATAATATAATGAGTTTTGGTATCATAATGTATATTCATTGATATGAGCCGCCTGATCTACGTCGTTTTAACAAAGCTAATATTTTGACCATTATTAGTTTAATATATGCTTAAGAAAATATAGATATAGACTTGTTTAATAACTTGATACTGATATCAATGGAACCAAGACTACACAAATCTATGTTATACAACAAGGATTTGTGTAATCTGTATTTTTAAGCCATTCACAGAAAGATCTATGAGAATATTTACCAAATTGATATCACAGCACGTGACAGAGTCAACCTAATTGATACTATTTTTCTAAGACTAAATATCACTTCTGTTGCTTGAAACTTGTAGACAAGGTGGATTTTTCAAAAGTTTGATTTCGGACTTCCATTGTCTATAAAATTTTGAGTATCACAACGTTTTGATTGATATGCTATCTTCAATCATCTTCAGGTGACCTGAAGACCTGCAATTATTTATTAAAAAAAAAAGTCAATGAGGAGTTGCAAAAATGACATATCTGTTTATTAATATTCGTTGTTTTGTAAGATTTTTGGTCAAATAAAGTAAACCGAAATTCAGTCACATAAATTCAGGACCAAACTTCTGTAATTTTTTATAGGTTACGCTGACACTGATGAGTTTTCAGATCACAGCAGCCTGCTGAATTATTTCTGGACATATTCATAAGTATTTTATCTTGGGACACATGGAATAGGCCCTTATTTTAATATTATATAAAACACGTAATAAATAGGCATTTGGTTCAAGTCCTAATGTTTTATGGAACTAGCTAGTGCTAGTGCCACAAAATTTACACTTGTTGATCAAAATGAGTCATTTCATAACTGGTTACATAAATAGCTATTACCATTTAGCCCACTATCAAACTTAAAGAAATAACATAATTGATCGCTTCACGTACTGGAAAGTAATGAAAATTCACATAACCCGGCTTTGCGCCTATTTTCACCGGCTGCCGATAGGGATCGCGGTGTACAGCCGAACGATGCCGACTCCGCACTGACGGCTCTCCGAACGATAAGGGAAAAGGTCGGGGAGCGCAAGCGTAGAAGCTTGTGATAGGTAAGTGTATGTAACAGCGATGTCGATTCTGCTATAATTTATGAGAAACTCCGAACAACAACAGATTTTGATTACCTTTGAGTTTTAACGGCCGTTTTGCAGTGACATATGAATTAATCTATACAAATTTCTTATACTGGATCCTTTGACACAGCCGTCGCAAATTCTACGCTGTTTTACCGCTCATAAACTGATTTGTTACATCCACCACGTGTTTCACTATGTTATCATATTTAGTGGAAGATTCAAAACTAAATTATTACACCTAATTCTTGACATATACCTATCATATACTATAAATCCCAATATTCATCATCAACCGGTTATATTATCGAGTATGTCGGGAGGTTACATTATATATAAGACGCTGGGGCAAATTTAAAGCTCCCAAATACTTCTTCCAGACCGTTAGTATAGCTATGGTTGAAAGGTATTGATATATATTTGGGCCTACCACTTCCAACACCAAAGAGAGTGTTTACCTGATGCTACGTTAAGTAACTTATCTCTACAATGTTGTTATCATGCCTGTTCACCCTAGGTATTTTCTTTCTCTCTCGTCGATTTAACAAATTGAAATTGGCCGTTGTGTGTTGTCAAAAACTTTGAATATATTATATACATATATACAATTAACGTGGGAATCCCAAAGGTATATGGCTTTTTTCCAATGCTCTTCTTGCTATTCATCAACAAACTACTAGAAATAACGTTCTGGTACCTCCAATACTTGAATCATCTTCCATCAAGTCGGTGTTCCAGAATCTGGGTGTGTTCTTCCACTCCATTAGGTTGTATTCACCCGAACAGCTACTTATGCACTTAGAAGCACTCCTTGAAGCTTATAGACACAGTCCAAAAACGATCAGTGGATTTGGTGGCTGTGCCTGACCTTACAATGGACTTCCACAGTCTGGAACATTGATGGAAGGTGGCTGATCTGTCCTTATTCTATAGATACCATCCCAAGATACGCCAGTACAGCAAACACAAACTGGCGCATCCTCACCAGATCGAGCTTCCAACCAGCCTCTACCAAAATTTGTTTTTTTGGACAACCTAGGCATTGTAGAATGAGCTACCGGAAAGTTTGCTCCTCGATAGTTACAATTTACAGCGATTTAAGGTCAATGTGAATAGCTATGTGTCGTCTCACAGCACTTCTGAGGCTTGATAGGTTCTCTGATTTTGCGAGAGGTTATCTATAGTAAAAATAAATTAACTTAATAAAAACTATTTTTAAGGATGATGCAATGATGCTATAAATAAAGCAACTAAATGTCTGTATTCATAATTTTTATCTTTGGAAAGCATTTTCTTGAAGACTACTAATTAAAAAAATATATTGGTGTATTCCTGAGAAGAGAATTTAAAATGAAATTTTTCTTATATACCGATACCGACACCATCATGCGTAGTAACCTAGCACACACCCTAGGGAACATAAACCAGTTACAAGCTTATTTTGAAACACTTTAACGTAGCTCTAAACTCCTTCCTTCTAAATTTATATATTTGTTTCTTCTTAGCTACGGAAGCATAAGGATCATCATAAAGTCAAGGTGGCGTGCAAAATATCAACGAACGTGAATTTTAAACTTGCTATTTTTACGAGGAAGATATAAAATTCCTAACGTAAAAATCTTAGAAAGCCGTTACTAATAAAAATATACCATACGAGGACCGCATAGTAGATATACTACCATCCCATAAAATGATACACAGCTGGTGGTCGTCATACTTGTAGAATAATTACAAGGTAGAGTCGATGCAATGTGTTTTGGTTAGGAAACTTCAATGCAGCAGTACTTAAAAAATAAATATACAGCCGTTAAGTTCTATATAGTACCGCACAAAGACCCAAATCGAGAATAAGCAGATCCCGTTTCACCAGTATTACTCCATCTATGACTCATTCTGGGAGCACCTCTTTTCACACTGCAGTCTTGAAACAACAAGGCAAGCAAAATTCTCGAAATATAGAGAAACAAGAAATGTGACGTCAAATGGCGTCTATTTACAATTTTTCCTGCTATGTTCATGATAGTAACTGATGATAGGCAGTTGCCATTACATTATAAAAGCATATCTACTTATTATATAAGTCCATTAAATTGGGATGTTTATCATTTTGGTACAGAGAGAGAGATACTATAATCATACGTGAAGGAGGTGGCATTCGATACGCGTATTTATAAGATTTCAGATACATGAACAGCAATCTATTTCACAAGACAACTGCAGGTTTTTCCAATATATTCTCTAGGCCATATACAGAATGTTGATGATATACGGTATCAAATAATCATTTCATAACCAAAGTGCGTTTTAGGCAGACGACAGATATGTCCACTTGCAAAATACCAACGGCGTTATCACTAAGACATACTTGAATGTCAATTTAAATACAGGTACGATATAATTAGGTGGGTTGCGTAATGAAGAGTGTATGCGTTTGAGAATTTTTCTTTGTTGTAGTATGGTTACAAAATAAGCGACTGTTACAACTTTTTTGAGTTAGATACAATTTAACAACTAAAAATAAGTAAGTTTCTCCATAATCCAAGGAAACTGTTTTGTTTTTTATAGTTAACCTCGTGCGGGCAGCTCATTCAACAACGCCGATGTTTATGAATAGGATTCTTCAAACCGTTGGAAGCTCGACCTAATAAAAACGTGCCCGTTGGACCCATCTTGTGTTTGCGGTGTTGACTATTATTATTGGTATGCGAGACAGCTTGGTCGAACATTTTCCATGATAGTATCTGTATTGGCACAAATTAGCCACCCTTCTTCGATATTTTAGACTTGTAACGTCAGGTGCATCCACTATCTATAACGCTTGTATTTGGATTGTGTTCCAAAGTCTTAGGAGGAGCATCAGAGAGCATTTCCACATTTTTAGAGTAGCAGTAACTGTTCTGGTGGTTATCATTTTCTGGAGCGGGAAGAAACCACCAGCTCCTGGAACGCTGACATAGCAAGAACGGTAACATGATCCTGCCAGGACATGTTATTCTTGATGTTAATTCCAGAAGCTTGATGAATCAAGTATTTTTGTCGAGGTTGTTGTCTGAGTCTTATGTGCGGTAAACTACATTGGACGATCCCCTTTTGAAGGCGTGATTAATATAGACAACGTTCTACCTCCACCGTTGTAAAGTCTCTTGAACTTAGTCCCATGTAAGAAATAATAGAGCTGTTATCTGTCAAGCCGAAGATATGATTCCAACAGTTGATTGATGTACAGCAAGAAGAGCGCTGAAGAAATGACATATATCTGAAGAAGTACCGGGTTGATGGTATACATCAGAAGCAGCGGTCTCTGAGAAAACTATATTGGTAAAGACCCTAGACAGAATATAGGGAGTTGCATTGATCAAAAGTCTTTTATGTCGCGCTTTAACGACAGTTGTCCGAAGGTCATACAGCACGTCACAAAATCATATCCTCATGATGGTGATTTAAAAACAACACCACTACGAGTATATGATATTCCTCAAATGTAGTATGGATATGAAATAATCAATTGCTTACATATGTTTTTAGTAAACTTCACAAAGACTGTTTCTTAGAGTCATATAAGATGCTCAATACGAGTATTGATTTTGAAACAACATACGTTAGACAAAAAATAAAAAAATCCATAAAAATTCGCATATCTTTAACTAAAAACATCCGTCTTTTTCTGTATTCTGACAAAAACCACTACCGTTTATTATGAAAGGGACAACTAAAGACTTTTCCTTTACAACTCGAAAGTGAACCTGCTACTTTTTTGTGCACAATTTATCATAAACTCCTTCTAAGGGATCAAATCAAATAGCTCAAGAATCGGTGAAAATGTACATACAAGGGACACAAAGGGCAAGCTAAAAACATGTTCCAATACCACACCGATATGATAACAATTAGATAGCCATGAGAACCAGGGATGCAGTCTGATTATATTGAGCTGACCTTTCAATTCCTCACTAGGTCGTAATTTAATCTACATCACAGATTATGTATGGCAACCGTTTGATATGATCATTTAGAGTATAAAATATTCTGTCACTGCCCTGGAATTGGAATGTTATGTTAATTGCAGGAGAGATTGAATGAGGCTTATGCCGCTTTTCTCAGTCAAATTATATTAAATATATTGTATCCTCCATTCTGCTAAAGATAGCAGAAGTAGCCAAAACATAAGTCAGGTATTTTTAAATATATATGTATATCATTTTGATGACTCGCATACTTAAACGAGATATCCACCTTATACCTTTGTCTTCTTTATAACTAACACCTAAAACGTTTGCAACCGGAAAGGGGCAACAGCACTTGAAACGAACAATCGATATGCAGGAACAGTGTCTCAGGGTCAGGAGCGCGGTATTCCCATGTCTACTCCCTATTCTTCCAGCCTGAACTTATGAATCAATACGAAGTGCCACGGTGAAATCAGTCGCCCAGAACAAAGTCCAGATTTAGTTCTCAGCGGAAATAAAGACTTTTAACGTGATTATCTTGTAATCTATCATAATAACAGTTAAGGGGGCAGTTGGATTAGACTATTTTACGCGATTCTGTTTTTAAGCTGGATATTGAAATTGATTTCAGTCGACAGGGTAATTTTACGAGGCCGGTGGCATAATTGATAGCTTAAGTTTGACGCCTAAAATGGTGATGCATACGACATGGTTTATGGTTGCCAAATAGCCATAACATTTTTGCATATATTTCTTAAATATATTTTTGATTTTGTGGAATAGAATATGAATTCATAAGTCGGACTTAAAGTTGTGTACGATCTTGTGTTTATTAGAATGCAAACAATATTGAGCTTGTTCCGATATCCTAATTAGCGTACACTGCTTCGTCCCGAACATGCGCAGTATGCTTGAAGCCTTCCAACATGATATGTGACAGTTCATGGGACGATCCACAAACTGTTCCAACTAAAACTGACGGTGCGCGGAACGGTGTCAGTATGGTAAATATCAAAGTTGTTCGAGACCCTTCCAACAGATTTCATTTCTATGTGATTATGGAACCATACAGAGCTAACCGCATGTGCACTCTATCGATCCTAACAGTTTCATATCGATTCAATGGCGGTTCAAAAATCGAATTGGAAGGAAGGACATACTCCTATTATGGTGACATATTTTTTAAAAATTTGTCAAATACAATTAGTTGAAGAGCAGTTTGGGAAATATCAATTATAACACGACAAGTCTCCCTCGATAAAATTGCCAGATACAAATATTTGTATTCTTTTTGAGCTCATAATAAAAAATTACCAAGATCATGTATTAAAAGATAGGACAATTTTCCAGTTCTCTGAAAAAATACGAGGAAAACCCATTGACCTCATGATTTGCCATTTACCAGTGCCTGGATATTCTACTTGCCACAATTCATCGGCGAGAAAAGCATTCTCATCTGAAGAATTCCCTAATTCGAACTAATATGTTGACGCTTCATGGTGTGTACATCAGAAAAATCCATGTTAATCACTTTATTCGTTCTGTCGGTTTGTCTGACGACCATCTGTATGTCTCTCTGTCAGCCAAAAAATGCATAAAGGTAAAATAGTTAGCTGATATCAAACGTTTGTATTCGTTTAAGAACTGAGCGTAATATTACGAATAGGAATGCATTGACTATTAAAGAAGCTTTTAGGCTTATAAGTGCATGTATAATATATTATACGTACCCTCATAGCGCTATACTATTTTCGTCAACAATTTGTTCAACACGTGCTCTAGAATAACAATGCGCAAATTTTAATTTCCAAAAACATTTCGCACTGACCTTGTACATACCAACAGGGATTCTACTAGAACTTGTAATTCAATTTATCCTGGTTCAAGAGATTTACAGAAAAATTTGAACAAATTGAATTCACAAAACAGTGGCGAAACAAATAATCTCCTTCTAGAAAGGGAGGTCAACTACGGCCTAACATGAGCATTCACCTATTACCGGGTAATCAGTTTATAGAGAATTATAGTACCTCTTGTACTGACGCCAAATGAGACTCCAAAACTCCCCACACCTAATTTCGACTCTCCCAAATACACTTTGGAAAATGTTTGTGAGTAGTGAAAATGCTTAGTAATTAGAACCTATTTTAGTAAAACTTACTCTCATTTTTTGTGATGGACATATTTACTTTTGATAATCTAGTTCTATAAGACAAAAAATGACCACACTGTAATGCCGCCCTAGTTTAAGCTAATGGAATTTCTGAATTATTTCTCTGGTTCATTATATTTTTTACTGGGCACTATTATCTGATTTGAAATAGCAACCGGTAGAAAATATAGTGGATTAATCACGTAGCTTGTAGACGCTCTTACTTGGTGAAACTCTTCCATCATGTAGATAAAAAGTTGTGTAGTTTCCACACAGTTTCACAAATAATTATGAGTTTCACAAAAATGTAGATAAAAAGTTGTGTAGTTTTCACACAGTTTCACAAATATTATTTGTTTCACAAAAAAATTATTAGTGAAACTGTGTGAAAACTACACAACTTTTTATCTACATAGTGGATTAATTTGAACTACTATAATTTAAGATTTTTGAATGTATCATTTGATAACAGCACAAAGAATAGTTCTAAAGAAGTCGACCAAGTCACTTGCTTGCAGTCCGGTGAATATGACATAAATTGATAAGCGGTCATCTTTTCTCGCATCGGTAACTGAGTTTTCTGGCGATTCGTGGGTCAACATACAATGGACTGCTGCTATCGATTACAAGCTGATTTATCTTCTATTTTTGCCCTATCGAATGGCAAAAAGCTTCCGACAGAGGCAGATGACGCGCTTCCGATGTTTTGCAGAGATTTGTTTGCATAAATTAATATTTGTCCAGAAGTTCATTGATGAATAAGGGTATTACAAATCTTAGCTTAAGTATCTGTTACATCACATGCCACGCAATAAGTGAAACTGACAAACTGATAAAATGCACATCCAAATTTCCTCAGCTAACTTTTGATATGGAGAGCTGCGTTTTATACAACTGTATGTCAATTTGTAAGTAATGTCAAAGTAGCATCCCCTAAATAAGCGCCCATGCCGTACCATGAAGAATTTGGCAACACCGATTTCTTAGTCGGCAATCAATTTATTACGAAGTGTGCATTTCAGTATCAGATACTGTTTGATTAGCAGTTTATCTGGTAGCGCTCCTTGTCACGTCGTACACCCGTAGCGCGTTGCTAATCTAGAAGAGTTTCGTCAAAAATCAGAAAACTGGTGTAACTGTGTCAAGGACGAGGTAAGCAAAATATTAATTGCTAATTAAAAATATAAAATTAATAAGTCTGGCGATATATCAAAAAACGGTAAGAGATCTCCACAGGAAGAAAGAATTCATCAGATAGGGATTTCGTAATGAACAAATAAATAAATGCCATAGTTTTGAGCTGAATCTGGTTATTCTTCGAGTATTTATCAGACGAAAAGTTTATAATCTATATATACATATGGGAAACATCATTATGCCTTCCATTTTATTTTTATTCAGAAAAACACCGACAATGATTCTAGTATTATCTGAAATCACTTTATTAATTGTTCGTAGATATTCAGCTAAATATCTTTATAGTACCTAAAGTTGTTTATTAAAGGAAAACGACCGTAAAATATTTCAAATAAGTCCAATTCTTTTGTTTTCGGCACATGTTGGATGTTTTTAAACCACCGCTATCGATAGAGGTAGCTTATGATTTACCCACCTCATACCCGTCCCCGTATATATTTCAGGCCACCAAATATAAATACGCTTCTATCATGCATTCTATCTGGCTGTTTATGGAACAGCTCATCTATATGAGTTCAATAAATCGTTAGCATTGTTGGATTTTAAGGTAAGATATATACCATTTGATAGTGTTACAAGTTTCTTAGCTTATTCGTGATGCAGATTACTATTGCTGGAATACCAAAAATTCTTAGAAAAGGCATAGCGAAGGCACACACTCCAGGAAGAGGATCGGTTGGGCAGCAATAAATACTTTTATTGGCTACTGTAACATGAAAACTGAGAGCGAAGATTAGATCTAGGGTTTTATGGGACATAAATTGACTTGGGAATTGAAAGGTTTTATTTCATGCGTTGATATAAATAAAAAAAGACGTTTTGCCCTTGTTACTATCAAAATAGCTACCCAAGAAGACTTTTATGAAGCATTATCTCATTTCATGACTGTTTCATACTTTGAGCAACTTTCTTGAAAACATTAAATGAAGTTCAAATATGTGGCAGAGTTTTTTTTGTGTCGTTCTATAAATAGATTGACGATGCTCTTATTTCTGTTTTCGTAGTGATAACAAAGTGAATATGTGCAGAGGAAATTGCATATCATAAATTATCATAACCTATAATGAATGACGTTCAATAAGCATAATTTTAGTTATTTAAAAAATACTAGAAAAAATAGCATCCATACAAATTTAAGATTATTGTAAAGGTATTTATTTTCAACTCATTAGTCCAGAGTCCAACAGCATTGTTTAACCTTGTGGACTCAATCGTTGCTTCACTAGATAAGGGACATATATATATATATATATATATATATATATATATATATATATATATATATATATATAATATATATGAATCTACTTCTGACCAATAATATTCTATCTAAACGGAGCAGTAGTCCTTCAGCTTTCAACTAAGTTTTCACGCGTACGATACGTATAAGCCAATATACGATTAAGCAACACTCTAAATTAAGGTGTAGTGAGTTGGCAAGAGGCTGGCTGAACTCGCTTTAGTTGGCTGTTGCTAGACGAAAATTGTTAAAATCTGCGGAAACTACTAAAATATTTTTATTTCCCATGATTAACCAGGGAAGTATCGGAATCGTGATGTTTTTTCGAATTTGGGATAACACGTTTTTTTCTATATTTCATTGTGCTGAAGTCCGTTTTCTCGGTCCATCTGTATGGTTTTTCTGTCTGTCAGGATTAAAGATTAAGTCTTTATTGTAAACTTTGACATATCGGAAAATGTATCTATGTATAAGTTCATATCTTGGATACTGTAATCATTTCGGAGTAAGCTTTTTCTTTACAATAAAGATCGCTGTATACGTAAAAATCAGTGATTTGCGTAAATGATTTACTGATACAATTTCAAGCGCTGAGATGATGACCGACTGCTACTTTTTTGGAATAAAAATAGAACTGAAATGAGCCTCTTCTATTGTAGGATAGAAAATCGAATCACTATCAACACATGATGCAATCGACACAGATGGGCAAGTCCCCTCACACACAGGTCTTCCTAAACCAAAAAAGAGTAATTTCTCAGTAATTTCAGTATATGCAACATTATTTCAAAAAGAACACACTTTTCATGTATACAAATTTCATTATAAAACACTGTTTGGAATTTCCTAATAATGATTTGCTCCAAAAGGTGATACTGAACTCAACTCAAATCAAAATATTATTCATACGATCTACTATTCAACTATGATGTAAGAACAATTGATTTTTCCGAAAATGGTAACTCAAACAGAGATTCATCAGATAGGTGTTGACTGTAAAATATTAAAATGACATATTAGATGTCTGGGAGTCATTTCAGTACATATTCCTATTGAAGATGATGGATGTAGCAGAATAAATCCTTTCATCTTCATACATACCCAACTGTGGTTTCATAAATTAGTGATAACAAAATGATGGCTCGTATCAAGAAGAAACATAACTGTTAAACAAATGCATCGAGAAGAAGAAGCATATAATCGACGCCAACAACCATCTAATATGATTTATATTGACATTTTACACTTTAGTTTTCAGAGTTAGCCATGTGAACAAAATACAAGCTGCACAAAGCCTCGCGACGGCTTATTTTTCACTTTTTAGTTTAGCTCTGGCAATACATTTACTTGCTAATTAGCTTGTTCCAATTGGCTTCTACCTTCTGGTTTCGCAGGTAAATAATTGTCATGCTGTTTCTTGCATAGTATTAACATGATTGTTCGATGCAGGTATCTGTTGTCAGTAGTGGCTGTTGGAGATCTTTACCGACCCAAACAGTAGCGTCTTCAGATACAAACGATGCGGGCAGTTTTAAATTCGGAGGAAGAATAGCATTTTAGATTGGTTATGCATGTGGTTCGAATGCAAAATTTGTTTTCGATTTCCTAAGTGCGAACCTATATGACAGATATGTGCTGCGTTTAATTTGTGGCTCTACGAAAATTGTATTGCAGAGGCCTGCAATGGAAATTGCTTAAGTATTACTTTTTGTATTCGATAGAATTCAGGGGGGTTCGGTTGTACAAAACACAATGAGTGTCATATATTTTGGAGCACCAAGAATTATAGTATCTGTTTACTATTCTAATTAACACTACTCGCGCTGCACTCGTCAAAAATGGGTATTTACTGCAGCCAATTTCTCCACAATGCGCCAATCATCAAATTGGTGCAGTTTATACACATAAGGTCTGAAGATTAACTTTTTTCTGTAATAAAAACTGAATGAACAGGATAATACCGATGTCGTTCAAGAAACCAAGAAGAACAATCAATTTCATAAGCCATTAAAATTTGGCGTTTGCAAGAGATCCCGGAAAAACAAAGCCATCTGTTGCAAAAGGCGGCCGCAGAAATGAATGGAGACAAAGCTATTTTAGAGTTATGAGGAAAAGCGAGCTTCATGTTATTCCTAGAACAGGATTGTGGATTGTTCGAAATTGCAGGTCTGCTCTCAGCAAATTCCGGGAAGTTATTCGCTGGCAGCCTTGATTTCGAGGAATTCAATGTGTAAAGGCTTCGCGGTATTGTCTTCGCTATAGTTGCATTATAATTTGGACTGATGGAGCAATTATTTATATTTTCATAATTTCAGACATTTATTTATTATAATGAAAATATAGTTTGAATAAATGAATTAATTAATTAATAAGTGAATAGAAATAGGCATTCGGATGTGGACCATCAGTGCATAGGCCACCACCGGGCCCTTTTGCGCCTCTATCAGCTCTAGTTCCCAAGGCCAGCCCTTTTTGCAAAGTTAAGTATGGCGTTGGGTCCTGCCCATCTTATATCCCCTGGTTCCAGAATCATGGACCCCAGTATCGCCTGCCTGTGGCGCCCGAGGGCTTCAAAGCGGCATAGTATGTGTGCCGAGGACTCCTCCTCATCGCCACAGCGTGCACACGTCACTAACTATCCCCATTAGGTGCAGGTGGCGCCTAAAGGTATTATGACCAGAGAGCAGTCCCACCAGCAACCTAAGATAACTCCTATCAAGAGAGAGGCAAAATAGCCCCTCTCTGGCTACAGGCCCTATAATGAATTCCTGTGCCTGACGGAGATGTCCTGAGATGCCATTCCACCTCAAAGAGTGTTGAATTTGAATCCACACGTCCGTAGCTTTTCTAATTCTACCTGCGGCCAACCCTGCAGCCGGTTCTGGACCCAAAAGATTTCCTTTTGATCCTGCCTTCGCCAAAGCATCCGCCATTATGTTTCCTCGAACCTCAGAATATCCAGGGACCCACATTAGTGAGACCCTGTGTCTCTCTGCGATCTCGTCAAGACCTTTCCTACACTCTAAGACCAGCCCTGATACTATCCTGCTGGCACTTACTGCCTTGATTGCTGCCTGACTATCGGAGCAAATAGTGAGTGGAAAATATAGTTTTATGGGGTCTTTTATAAACTGCTTAATAACTGCCTGGGTGTGAATACATCTGAAAGATTATCTATTTACATAAATAGGAATAATATATTTTTACGGTATTCCCTGGATAACAGTAGGATGGAAACGTGTTTCCCTACAAAATAGCTTTGAAATATATTACCATACCCTCTCCTGGTCAAGAATACCAAACTACAGGTCCCCACAGGAAAACTGCCATATTTCCGGTGGAAATATTTAAATACTTTGTCCGAGTTCGAGGGTTGACTCCTGGCAAAATCGAAGAAATCTGATCAGGCCTATATTGTGATTTTCTATTACATATAGATATTTTTGAGAGTATTAATTTGAATGTATTTGTGAAATCGTGAAATATAGATACAGCTTGTGTAAATCGACAGCTGCCATATCATAGATAAAATACCTATATATTGTAGGGATGTTTTCTTTCAGCACTCTTGCGATGCCGACGGTCTAATCTAACATTGCAACGTAGTAGAAGCTGTGCCGGTGGATACAATTTTTTGTAGCGGAAGAGAACCCCAGCTTCTAGGACGCTGACGTAGCAAGTCCGAAAACATGATCATGTCAGGATATGTAATTGTTGATTTCAATTCCCAGAGCCTTGATGGAAGATGCCTCAAGTATTCAGCGTCTCTCCATCTCTTCTGTGCGTTGAACTGTACTCAATTTATAGATCCATATTCGATAATAATTTAGGTGTCTTCAGTAATCTGAAGAATAAGTTGCTACCTTCGATGTAAGATCTCTCGAGATGGTAGTGGCGTGCCTGGTTCCATATGGTAAACAAATGTTAAGTTGTAAATTGGATATGGTGTCATTACAGTTCGTTGAAGAGCGCTGAAAAAAGGATATCCCTGTCGTACACCGGCGTTGATGATGAATAAATCGAAAGCACATCCATCTACTACCACATATAAGTATTGGTCCTTGAGAAATTCATCCACATACTGGCATAGACCCAGTACAAACCCATTTTTCATTGGGGGTGTAGGCGACGGACTCATCCTCTCAACAGAAGTTCAGGCGGACAGCCTTGGCCACAGACCAGAAATGCAATGTTTTTCTGTGTTTGGACTTGTCATACCTGCACATCTTATTGTTCAGGTTAACCCCCAGAAGCTTAATGAACGATGACTCCAGCATTAGGCGAACATTGCACAACTGGCAGGCCAGCATATGGGAAGTAAAAGGTTATATCTCACGGTCATCACAACATGTGTATACTAAACGTGCCTTTACGTGTATACTTCTCATGCGTTTAAAACCATGTAACCTTCAGTGATAGTATCCATATTGAATTTGGCTTTCTTATCCGTCGCTATACCCATATAATATTTTTCAGAGTACGATTATCTATGCTACAATATTTATCCCCGACTTCAACCTAGTCTCCAAAGATATATCGCCGAAAAGACGTCGCACAAAGATGTGAACGATCAATACTGAATTTGCTCTCAACTGGTACACACGCTCAGATAAAAGTATAGCCAACACTCGAATCGAGTTTTACAAAGTTCAGTTTAGCGCACAAAATACTCAGACAACTTGCAATGCCAAAAACTTCGCATGGTGATGTACCAGCAGCAACCGTGGAGATAGAGGGAGTTTCTAATATGCGCCAGGGTAATGTATTTACCGAAAGATCTACTGCCACTCTACAAGGCTCTACCGCTCGCATGTGGTGCATCCTCGCCAGGTCCAAGTTTCAACATCTTGAACGAGCTTCACGAGATTTAAAGTATCAATAACATGTCTTGGCATGATTATGTTTCTGTCCTTGCTAGGTTAGCGTTCCAGAAGCTGGGGATTGTATTCCACTCCAGGGTATTGTATTACCGGAACAGCTACTGCCACTCTACATAGACAATCTCTGGAATCCTCTTAGCATATGGCGCATCTTACCAGGTATAGCCTTCAGCAGCTTGAACTATCTTGTTACGGAAGTAGTGCATTCGGAAAACCTAAGTATTATTGAATGGGCTGCCGGGAAGTTTGTTCCCCGATTAGTGCTACAAACTAATAGATGAAGATGACACGGCCACACACAAAAAAATTCTGGCCTTGGTATCAGACCATGTTCACCATATGCTTTTTGGGTGGCCAAATTCGAATAAGAGGGCTGTCCAACCCTATCACGTCAATGTTTTTCAATGTTTTTATCACGGGTCAACATTTAGTTTGAGAAAAACACTTTCTACCTAGATACAAGGGGCTTTTGGGGTCACTGTTTCTGATGCCGAGGTCGGTTAAGCACTATCAAGTCAGTTTCAAGGTCACTTGAAGATGAAACTAATTAACGTGGTTGAAAAAATCTTAAAAAGTCATACAAGACTAAATGGATTTGGGCATTAGACGTGATTTCTTTATGTTTTTTGGGTCGCTGAAAATCGACTAATTGCATTTAAATTCTGTATACCTATATGAAGGCTTTAGAGGTAGCGAACACTAATCTGAGATTACATTGAAAAAATGAAATTGAGATCATAGGGTTAGGTCAAAATAGGGAATCAAATATATTATGGATGTTCAATAAAAAACATTTAGGAACCATTCTAATCCCCAGATCCGAAAAATAATTTTTTTTGCTTATTTCATCCACTTTTTCTTAGTTTGACCTTGGCTTCTGAATCAGCGACTCCGAAAACACCTGATTACTTAAGTAGATCATGTGTTTTTTTTAAACTAAACATTGACCTATGATAAAAGCGATGAAAGGCCTCAGTTTTTAGCCCTTCTAAGTTATGGCAAAACTCTGACGTCATGGTCTGTTCCCCAAGCCAGACATTTTTTTGTGTCTGTAATTATTCCTAACTCTGCTGTTTTCGATCGTGATACCTTACCACAACCAGCAACAACTTTTCCATATTGTTATAAAGTCCTAGGAATCAGTTACGTAATACTTCTAAAAGTTTATCATTAAAATACGTAAATACCAAAATACTCTGTACAAAAAGGAATTTGAGTGTGTTGTAGCAATTTATTTTATTTTTGACTGTTTTTAAAGCATAAAAGCATGACTAACTGACAGCTCATAGCATACCCAACTCTAAATTTCATGAAAATAAAGATATTAATCCACGATAATAAATAAGCATGAGCAGACCTTCAGATAGTAAGACATACCGAGATACAGTCAAACTGACTAAAAACTGAACAGACAACCAACCGAAACAAAAAGAGATGACCAATAGAATAAATAAAATTGTGGCGTATTTTCATGATGAAATTACCATTACACCTTAAATAATGATATTTCAAGTTAGAAAACGTTTCTAATCACCCTACTTGTCTCGCTAATGCGTGGGACGCAAAACGCAGTGCTCTTTATCAGTTATTTAAATATCTCCCTCTCATCAGTTTTCTTTTGAATTTAGTAACGAAGAATGGCACCATTTTTTATGTATTTTTTCTCTATCAAACAAGTAAAACAGAAATATATAGGTATTTTGGTAAAAACTCCATTTGTAGTTTGTATGTCAAAAAGAGATAAATAATTCTGTACTCAATATTCTTGGAGATGGCATGCTAAACTTATGAGAAGGACTACACTTACCTCACGTTTATATAGTATTTTGTATATTTTATACATGCGTTCTATTTTATGTGAACTTCATAGAGTAACTTTTCACACACTATGATGTATACGACGGTGCTGAAGCAGTAGTAGATAAAGAAAGTTGCACCACTATTGTAATTTTTGAAGTATAAGTCTAAAAGGTAGAAAAAATTTAATTATGTGAAGTTGCTAAATGTAGAAATTCATGCATCTATGGAAAAATACCAAATGTAATAATAAGTTGGAATAGAAAGATACCTAATAGTTTAGAAATATCGTAGTTATATAAATAGGTATCTACAACTATTACCACTTACTTAATACAATGTAAAGGTGATGATTCTGAAACAGATAATGTTTTAATGAGAATATGAAAACAGATGATGCAAACAGTAAATGTTTACTCAATTTCAACACATCTTACAACTCCTTGGTGTAACAGACAAACATTTGCATAAAAAATATCGTGACCTATTATTTTTCATACAATAAACTTTTGTATAAAGAAAAAAATATTATCATTCCTGCCTATAGATAACAGATGTAAAAAATATGACGCTCTTAATTCCGTACAAAACCTGAATTGCCACTTCTTCACGGATATATTGATTATGAGGTTATATAATTGTTAGAGGTATACTGTCAAAGTTCAAATTCTTATTAACTCAAAAGACAGTTTGAGTAGATTAGCATCTAACCACTGTTGCACTTCAATTAAACATGATTCTATATTTTTGACCACTTCATCTCACTCATTCGGTAGCAACAACTGCTCTCTATTCTGCGTAACGTATTATCTTGATTAATAATAATAACTAATAAACTAATTAATTAGGCCAAATCCTAGATGACCGCTGCGCATCTATTTCTCTCATTTTATGCCTCTCTAAAGACTGTTGGCTTTTTTGAGAACTTCTCCAAGAAATTCGGCAAACATAAACGATACCGAACACATTTACCTAAAAAAATGAAATATGCTTCAAATACCCGTACACTTCATGACACGCGGGACTCACAAACATAGTACATACATATTTGGGGACTTTCCATTCTTTTTCAAAGGTTTAAAAAAATTGTACAATTCTAAAGGCATATAAATATATATATATATATATATATATATATATATATATATATATATCATTTGACAAGAAATCGAACTTTGGTAAACAATTTACGAAACATTAATTTGAGTGACCACTAAACTAAATTAAAGAACTTCCTATAAGAAGAGGCAGATTTTCTGTATAAAATATCTTGAAAGGGAACACGGATGGGTTATTAAGCCGTATACTAATGGAGCCGTTAAAAACACGTGCATAGAACTAACGTCCAAACTGAATGCTGTCCTGCTGTCAGAAAATGTTAGGATAAGAAACTGCCTCTTGAAATAGAATATATCAAACCAATACTCTAAAATATTATGATTATACGATGAGATGAAATAATCAAGGGTGAAGGATTATTATATCGATGGTACGAAATGTTGCTGCAAATCTGTAAATAATGACGTTTGTACGTGTATCTATTTATATAAATGAAACAGTAAAATGTATAGACACATTCACATTTGGTTTCAATAATGTTTACATTACTACAAAATCAGTATTTTGTGTATAATTTAAAAACGTCCACCTCATATTGGTAAAATTGAGTGTTAATTGAAATAAAACAAGGCGACTAAACGAATTTTGTTAAACTTCCAGCTGCCTGGCATGGTTTCACATAGTACAGAAAATTCATAGAAATGGATTTTGAAAGTTACATTGATTGATTAATTGTTTGCCGGATAACAGAATTTTGTTTTAAAATTAGAACATATCATTTACTATTATCGGATGTTTGAATAGACACTGGCGGATTTAGGTTTTTCATAAAACTATGTATTATTCAGTAATCTGATCAGTATATCGCAATTATTTTCAAAACATCATTTTTTTCACCTGTAATTTAAAATAGGTCGAAGCAACCTGAACGTTAATAAAAATGTGTATCGTAGTCATGTATGGTTGTAATTAAATCCGGACAAGTTCGGAAGTTACATTAATATATATTTATTTCGAAATGTTATGAACGACACCTGTCATATCTTGTGCCTCATTTAAATGAGGATTTCCGTTTAAAAAATGTTGAAGAAGTTAATTTTGCATGATTTACAAAACATGTAGTTCAGAATATAACACAATTTAGACCCAAATTCATAGTAAGCCAGATCCCCGAAGAATTTGTGAGGGTACTTTTAAAAAGTGAATAACGAAGAGTATAGTCAACAAAAGGCTGAGAATGACATACATTGGAGCTATTATGAAAAGACTAGTACAAGATTACCTAAGTGCTGTCGATTAATGAATACCTTGGACCACGTAAGTTGCGAGTTCCTGTTTAGGTAATCAAATTATCCATTTCTTACCTAGAACAATGTTGAAAAATTATGTTTGGACATGCATCAGTGTTGTCGGTAAGTAATATATTACTCAATGCATGTTGTTTTTTCCGTTAGTTCCAATTTGACAACTATACTTTCTAATGATTTGAGGTCATATCAAAGTCTAAGTCTAAGTAAAAATCTAATAACTTTGAGCTTCTGTGCCACTGTTTCTAGTGAAAATGTGCCGTGTTATGCGAATCAATGTATTCTAAGCATCAGGCTGTGTATGACATTTGTTCTCTGGGAAAGCTAGCGAAGATACTCCGTTTCTACCATACTCTAATTTACTGGAGTGTTTACCAAAACTGAAACGACACAAGTAACGAAAAGAACAAAAAGTAGGTACCAATTAAACGCATGCGATTCAAGTGCGGAACTCCAGGCATGAGAGCGCTAGAAACGCAAAAGCTCGAGTGGATTTTCTTTTGTCATTGCGAGTATGAACGAGAGGGATGTAGAAATGATTTGTTTATGCAGTGTGAACACAGTTAATGGTTAGATTTGAAACAATGATGGAACGAAGTTCGTAGTTACAAAGACGATTTTTGTAAGGCAGCTAGAGAACAGCTTCGTTACTCTAAGTTACTTATGAGGTAGGGACAGTAACTCAATCTATCACCTCTGGCTGAAGTATGCACCTCCTCAGCAGACCTACTAAAATCACATATTGATCTATTATCTCTCACCACATAATAGTGACCTAGACGTACGAAACATGATTAAAACACTGATGTCGATCAACCAGGGCTTAATGAATTTTGGTGCCGTTAATCACGAATGTAGTTATAACCTCCCAAAAGCAAAATGTGGTGTCTAATATAACGGATCATTTTTCGGGAACCTGTTTTTTTACATATTACAGATTACAGATATTATATAGTGGACATTTGTTATAAAAAATTCTTTGACGTTACTCCATCTTTAAGTTCGCCGATTAGAAATAGTGTCCCTTGTCAACTCTGGAAGCATATTTCAAGAAATGATTGAGTGGAGGATCGTAGCTGTACATAAAATAAACGAAATTGTAGATAACTAGCAGCTAGATAAATATGCCTATAAGATAACAGGATGTACATTAAAAGCCGTGGTTGGGTGATCAATCAGATGTAAGTTAGCTTTGGTAGAAGTCAAAGTCTAACACGAAAACACAGGTGGTGGGATTTAGGCTTTTAAAAGAAGAACTGACGTATTTATGACCAAATAATCATATGATATGGGCTTCAAGAAGAAACCAATTTGAATGCTTATATAATCTTTCGATTTGTTACATTTATTATAGTTTCAATTAGCTATTGGAAGCAAAATGTGTGCCTATGTCCAGAACTCCACCACGCGGCCATAGCGATTATGTTGGCGTTTGGGCTGTATTCGTATAATAGACTGTAAGCTGCATTCATGTAATATGAATGTTGATAAACTATTTTCAATGTTATAATGACCGTATGTTTCTAACCAATTATCTCTAGATTGTGTCTACGATATTAAAAAACTCACAATTTCATTTACAAATCTGCTGTTGTGTTTGAAAATGTGTGCCCTGCTTCAAATCCTCGCCCAGAATATGTGTTTGGTTGAGCTTTTGGTGCAATAATCCTCGAAATATAAGATTATACAAACAAACAAACAAATTATTTCTATGTAAAAGACATGAAAAATTCTGAGTCCTTTTCTAGTCTGTTCCATGATCCCACTATCAACTATTATATATGCTGATCCTTACAGCCTTGCCTTCGATTTCTACATCCCTTTTGTTATTTTGTAAGTATATTATTGTGTGGGGCTTTTTCTATTCTTTTGGATGGAATTTGGAATGACTGGATATCCTTAGAAATAAAATAAAAACAAATACAAATGAATTTCACTACCACATAGTAAGCAACTGGCTTGAGGCGAAACATTTAATTAAAGCACTTGATCCCAATCTGAGAGCCCCTACTGAACTGTGAAATAACTCGAAATACCCACTGAAACCTCTCCGACATACCCTAAGTAATTTTTCCTTAATTAATATTTCTTGTTAGATTCATTAAGGAACGGATCATCTTGTAAGCTAGGCATGCTGTGGCTTTTCTGCCCAAGTACAACGGCGTACGTATGAGTTTTACCAGGGTTATTTCGAAAGCAACTTGCAATAAAATCGCATAAAGGTCCTGTCATAAAAAACACGTTTTTACATTCCACTATAAACTCATCGAGAAAGTTTGAGGTGTGCGATTATGTACCCCAATAAATTTGACAATATATAAATAGACCAACTTCAATATAGATATCTTTGCAGCTGTAAACTGCGAATATATTCAAGGATTAAACGACTCACATGTAAGGAAGCTCAATCGAAACTATATGAGCTTGGTCACATCCGAATAGAGCACCCTGTATTTATACTTTCTAGTATCTTTTGGATGCAGTCAACTCTTCCATAGGGCAGAGCAAGTAAACTCTTTCTTAACTGTCAAGCTATCCATAATCTTTGATCGTTATGGAATGTTGTCATCTAGATTTTGAAAAGACAAGATTATGAATGAAGGAGGTCCAGAGCTAGAAGGAGAAAATGAGGAATATAAATAATAAAATGGGCCACCTGCGTAGTGTCGTCCGCATAGAGATAGACTTCACAGTTGCTGGGGCTAGTGCGGTCATTAATGCACAGCGTTGGTTCAAACGCCGAGCCCTGAGGGACACCAGCCTTAATGGGCCTGCTGTGGACAGAAGAGTGTCAATTCTGAAATTTATTTCCCTCGAGCGTGGATTTCAAGAGTTTTAGAAGCCAAACGGGAAAGGCCCTTTGGGTCACAACTTATAGAGAGGGCCCTCATGCCACAACTTCTCAAATACTTTTGAGACATCCAAAAGCAAGACGCAAGTCTTACAATATCACTTCAGCCGTCTTCCACGCTGAAGGGTTCTGAGCACTATATTCATGATGGTCACCAGAATTCAAGGCTTTTGGCGTAAGCAACTTCAACTCGTTGTTAGTGATTTGGTCCTCTTGCCGTGCTTTAAGCATTTTGAGACCTTTAATGTGACCTAGAAGCCTCACTGATGTGCACTGTGGAATTACAGATGATTTTGATGATATAATTCTTGAAGAGGACACATCAACATGAGCCATGCTACCATTGACGTCGTTGGCGCTGAAATATCTTTTTTTCGGTCTTTATTTCGTGTATTTATTTGAGCTGCTTTGCCTATGATGACCTTCATTAGTCCTTGGATAGTATTTTTGCTTCCTTGGCTCAAAATATATCTGTCGGCTGTCAGTGGTCAATCAGGATTATCCAGTAGTTTAAATTTGGCTATATTTCTGGCAATAACTCTTTCCGATCCATTTGTCGGGTATCTTTTGGTGCCATCAGAGTCATTTTTTATCATACTTTTTTCCAGGGGTTTATCAAACTCTCCTCTGACGTGAGCTCCGGTCCCATTTCCATGATTACTTCTCCTATATACAATGTCATAGTTTTATATCTAGGCAAAGCTCACTGGTTCCGCCTCTGGATGCTGCAGACTGCTTATTAATATAGAGATTCCACACAGTAATTTATAGCCAGAGAACCCGCCTAGAATTACCTTGCCGTTAATTTTTATAGTGACCCCGCATACCCATCGAATGTAATACTATCTCTAGGTATCTGAAGGCATCGAATACAGGGATCAGTTTTGGGACAGTTGCTGTGAAATGTATTTTATTACACAGTTCTAAGGATGGACATGTTGCCTGGAATCAACCTCGTTGGAAATGGGGATGACCTGGCGGTGATAGTTAACGCCAAAAAGTCGAAGGTAAGACTATTATCCTCGAAAGTGTTCAGATAAGTAAGTGAAGATATTATATTTAAATGTGGTCCATTCATGGACATAACATTACATTAACATATATCTTCTGATCACATATTACATTTAATTTTCACTAGGTAATTGTATCAATTGGTTGTTATGCGTTGTAGGTCTTTCATATTTAGAATTGACATAATCCGAATATGATCTATCATCACTTATTAAATACTATTATCATACATTTCCAATGAAAACAGGAGTTCTGCCAACTCATACAAAATTAATTCCCATTTTTCGCTAAAATGGTTTCAAAAAACATACCTATCATAACTAAAACTGCATAGCTGATGTTACAATTTTACATTCAAGTGATCCAAAAGTCATTTACAAGTATCTGGGCTTTTCGTAATGTGAGGATGAATACTATCATAAAAAATATTTGTTATGTTATATAAGCATTTGAACAAAATTTCTATGGAGAAACTAAATGGATCATGTATCGTCCATATTGTTTGAGTCCATATTCAAAATTCAATTTTAGTTAGTAGTTTGAATTTGGGCAAGTACTGCTCCATGAACTTGAAAGTAGGGCACGCCTTGTCGACTGAAGAGTGGTCCAAATCCAAACAATCTCTATATTAAAACAAGGCATAGCTCAAAGTTTCATCTTCTCAAATATAACACTTCCTGTTTCTATCGGTCATCCACTTAAAATGCCGTCAGAATTTACAACGAAATGACAAATAGATTAACAGTCTCCACACAAATTTAGAGTTATGTTGAAGAAATCACTTCTTTTAAATCAATTATATAACTATAACTCAGAGAAACGTTAGTTTTGCTGTTAACAATTTGTATGATGTATTTATTTTTTCATATATGTTGGGATTAAGAATAGGTTAATAATTATTACAGTGATGTGTAAGAATATGTTCTGATATTCGTCCTGTGATATACTCCATGAGTATAAAAAATAAATAAAGCCGATATTATAAATATTATTATTATTAGCAATCGTGGTGTATTTGTATTTTGTTTAGCTTTGTTCAATGTCAGTTTATTTCAAAGAAACTATAACAGATGAAACGATTTGGACTTAATGGTTTCGCAATTACTTGATCCTTTCCAGGTGGTAAATTAGATACATATCCGTCGATTCTGATTTTTTGATCAAGTGGTTGTTGATTCAAAATTTCGAATGCAGTTTGTCATTTGCTGCTTTCTGAATTATCTTCAGGCCATCTTCTCCCAACATTATTTCGATACTTCCATTTCTACTATTTTTAATTTCACAAATTTTAACATTCATATTCAGGTGGTTTATGTTTCTCTTTTTATCTCTCTACTGCTCTCTGATTATCAGTATTTTTTATTACAAATGTTTTGAGCTTATTTTGTTCATGGGTGGTTTACATTGTGACGTTTTCTGAGCATATGACAAACGTTGTTGACTGGATTTTGTTCCTATACCATCAAATCCTTGGTTTATCCTCTATAACCTTGATATTATGGTATCTTCCTCAACAATATTATTCATTATCATACCATAGTATTCCTGCAGATGTTTATTTTCGTTAAATAGTTGACCTGAATATATTCCAGGGACATCACTGAACTTATATATTTATCATCTAATTGAGGCTAAGCTAGCCTAATCTGCCAAATTGCAAAACAGTAGGCTAAAGTATTCTCAAGATTTTTACGAAAAAAGTGTAATCTTAAGAAAGTTTGACAGTCTGTGACTTAAAAATGTGGGACCTGACCTATGCTTTTTTAAACATTTCGGCTTGGAATTACCCAAAGTATTATCGCCAAAAAATATTCTAATATTTACATTTCTACAGAAATATTCCAAATTAATTTTATTGCGGCTGAGACAGAAAATAATGACAATTGAGATATCTTCACGTTTTGAATATTTCGAATGTATTTTTGTATTTTGATGCAAAATCCTTGCATCATATACTGAGGTTGAAACTTCTTCTCAAAAAAATTAAAATAGAATAAGTGTTACATAAATCAAAAGGCACATTTTGAAATACGTAAGTTGTAGAAACTAACGAGAATACCTGATAGCCAAATACCTTGAATATATTTATAAGTACGTCAATGACTAGAACTGTATGAGTTAGCTACATGCTTACTCAGATTTCCCAAGCTGCATTAATTAATTCACCTGAAAGAGTTTCAAAGTTGAGAGGTGCAACTATATTTTGCTTCGTAGTGTTTGGCAGTTTACTTTATGTGATTAATTAACAAATCTTCTATTATATATATATATATATATATGACTCTTCTGGTGTAGAGCATCATCAATTTTGACATATGTCTCCTACGGTACCCTCAATCAAAACCCTTCCACTCAATAGGCATTTACGCAGACCAGAAAGAAGGCATATATTTGATTGGAAGCGCCTTCCTCATTGTCTCATCTGTAGCCATCTATGAACTATAACCGATTGATTTCCCGGATAGAGTGAGCTTTATGAAGTACAGGGTGTTTGTTCCATCTAAGATATTAATAATGTTTGAAATTATAACAATCCAATTTGACACATCATTAAATTTTTTTTTCACGTATTTTTGCATTTTATAATTTATTGTGTATGCATTTTCTGTGGTGGATAGTAATTGCTATAAATTCGCGCGGAAACTTTCAATTATATACCCAAACAGGGTAGGTACAGTGGGGAAATCCTCAATTGAATTGAATTGAATTGCCATAGAAATGGACTGCTTTAGCAACACTTTCATGAATAATTTAAATAAACAACATATACTATTACCATATCATCGAGCACAATTTTGTATTCAAATATACTGTTCGGTTTCATTCTAGAGATCCATAAATCAGTTTATGGAACAATAACTGCAAAAAATAGAGTCAGTGTATCGAAGTTGTACTTTTCACGTATTCTGAATTTTTTATAGCAGATCCATATGCCGTATTATGTTTTCTGAAATATTATCTTGCATAATACAATTACTCTGAATTTTCCATAACCTTTTATCATAATTCTCAAATAGGATAAAAATTAGATAAATGAATTATCCAAATTCCGAAAATATTCCGAACCACAATACGTTCCTCGATTATGTGTTGTATATATGGTATACATATGATATGATATGATATCTCAAAAATCAACAGAAAATGTTACAGAAACGAAATTAAACATAGCCTTTCTTCTTGACCGGTTTTTTAGACAATAAAATGTATTGGCGCCTTTTTCTCGACTAGTATCCACTTTCTAACAAAATCCTCCCTCCGAATCCAGTACTTTTAACGGAATATCCACAATTCCGAGCTTCTGAAGTAGAATCTGAGGCTGTATACTATAAATGCATCCAGTTGGCTATATCTTCTGGCGGCCGGAAGCACAAAGGAGATATTTCGGATGGACGGAAAAACAAAAAATAGCGGGAACGGTGGTGGATATTGCAGAATACTTAACGGTACTTTGGCCCAACAATGCAGAGAGAGCGGACTGAGGCTTTGCGGCCTATTTCGATGTTAATGCCGTAAGACCGCTGGAATGTTTCATGGATACCGTTATAAGTTGGTAAGTTATTTTGCTGATGGGCTATCATGATGGTGAGAAAGAAATAGGCTTCTTGTAACTAGTATTTGATTTCCTATGACGATTGCAGCTACTAACGTGTCAGCTGGCATCGTCTCTGGATAAATTTTGATGTAGCATTAAATTATTCAGAACATTTTAAATTCCAAATTACAATGTAAAGTTCATATGCGTAGTTGATTATATATTTTAATACAATATAACCGAAAAAAAAAATACTACGTGAAGTATAACCAACTTTTCGCCTTAAACCAGTGACCCTTACCCCCCCCCCCTCACACACTCACATGCATACGAGTTTACTGTCTCTGCTCGTCCGATTTCATCTCGACCCAGAATCAATACTCCAGGTCTTTGGCCGACCCGTCCTCCTTCTACACCCCACAAATCAGAACTGTCGTCCTACAAACTGGTGATGCTTTTCAAAATTTATCACTGTCCTCAAATCTGCTGCACATGCAAGCAGTGTACTTGATATGGAATCAGTTATTGAACCAATAGAGGCAGACATACACGTATCTAGCTATACCTCGCCAGGTGAACTGCCTTCCAGCACCTGGCCTTCCTAACTGGCATATAAAAATAAGCCTTTTTTTTCGGGGAACGGGGAAATTTCAAAATCGATGTTTTTTATGTACTTGTTTGTTTGTCTGATAACCTTCAAACCTCTATAACTCATAAAGTAATTGATTATCGGATTCTAATGAAACTTTGACATTTAGTTACTACCGTGGCATGAAAGAAAAAGCTTTAAAATTTTTGAACTTCAATTTAGTGTCGGCGGAGCTACAGTCAAAAGACGGCTAAAATAAAAAGAACACTTATTGTTCGTTTTTAGACTTCTGAGCCTCGTAATCATTCTTCAAAATGTTCCTGGTCGGATCAAAACTAGGAGCTGGGCGGTTAGAAGGGGTGGTGGTTACATTTTTTGACGTCGTGTCAGTAATAGACTTTCTATCATCTATAAACTGTTGTCCCCGGTAATCTTCCGTACTTAGACATAGATGTAAATTCGCAAATTTGAGTTTGAAAGAGATTAATGATTCTAATGAATATATCCAATAGCTGTGGGCTTTTGCAAAACATCAGACCCCTGAACATGGTATACTTTCGATGCATTCCGAATATTTTAAGATAATTGAAAGTATTCGTTTTTTTTCATGTAGTACATATTTCAGGACGTTCTTATTCTAAAGGCATTAAAACTTATCCTACCATTGATCGTTCATTCTATTCTAAATGAATGACCATTTAGAACAGTTATGCCTTGCACCAAAATGTTTCAAATTTAAATTTTGACCAGCTTTTCATGTTTTCGATTCCGAACTTTATTAGCGATTCAGTTGAGTTTAGACTATTGTCCGCTACATTTGCACTACAAAGTCAGCATTGGTTAGTAGTTGAAACGCCATATATTCACATAATGAGATGACGGAATATTGGGAGCTTATTCTGGAGAAATCTACAGCAAATCAAATTACCGACCATTCTCCTCAAACTCTTTATCTCTCACGCAAGCAGTGAATGGTCAACATTACAGAACGGACATCCTGAACGTGACCACTCTGTCTTTTATAGCTTTATATTTTTATCTACTAATCCAGACTTAACCCAGTAATGCCGGAGCTCCTTTCGTGAGGAGCTCAATAATTGTCTCTAGCAATCAAGTGACATAACGTTCAGAAGACATAGGGTGTCTTGGAATTGTTTAAAAAAATGAAAGTACGGCTCAAAAGTCGAAAATAATTGAAATTGAATAATTAAAAATCGTTAAAACGCTTCCGGTTGCAAGATTTTCAACTGTTTGATACAGACTTAAATTTGAATTGTCTTCATAATGTACAGTCGTATTTTGTTTCTTAAGAGGGCTGACCTCTGTTTTAGCAACTCTTGCTACAATCGACTGCATTTTAACTGAATAAAGTATTTAGCCTACAAGGCAATGACATCAAGTAGTTTGACTACATGATGGAAGAGTTTCACCAATTCAATTTTTTTCTAATAACAGTTAATATTTCTAATTATGAGAATTATGGGGATGGTTTTCCATTATTAGGCCTATTATATTTTTTGATCAAATTTGTTGATGTACTTCGGTCTACCCTATATAATAAGCCTTTGCGAGTTATTTTGTCCATTTCTTTTGATAAATTAGAGCTCTTCTTGTATTTCAACGTCTAAGACACATAATTTATTTGTCGCTTGTGATTTGCTCCTCTGTGACGTCACAAGCAACGAGATCGACAGCGTCGGCTGCGCATCGTGTCTGTGTACATGAAGGATACAAAATGGCACTGGAACTTTCCCACTGATGTAAATCGAACATAGATCCACTCGTGTAAACAGAAAAAATCCACATTGTGCAGGGATAACACTGACGAACGCTGTCAACCAAATAATAACTAGATTATCTAGTCAAGCGCAATATTCCGAAAAATACTATGAACGTTTTGTTAGATAGCGCTCACGTGCACTGCCTACCTAATTTTTTACTGTGGAAAATTGTGTGTCGACAGCTTGTATGCAGTCAGCAAATGGTTGTACCGTTTTAAAATGGGGCATTCTATCGAACAGTGCATGCATGTATGGTCAGTATCATATAGGTGACAATAGGCAATTAACATTTTATATATTTATTACATCTCTAATTCAAAAGATATGATGAGTCGATAAGCAACATGTTCTTTTACAAATTGGCTTTTCATCCACTTTGTTATTAATCATATTCCGACGAATGTGATTAATAACAATGAGACACTTTCTGTCTGTTGACAATGCACTTCAATGCTTATGAAGTCATTCCACCTTTTTTCTTCATTCTACTTCCTCGGCCGAAAGTCATTATTGTCCGTGTCTGTATGTACACCAGTTTCTACTGCCCTTTGTACCATGAAAAGTACTGATTGTTAGTTTAAATCGTTATTCATTACTGGCTGACTATAATCTCCTAAAAGTATTAGGTATACTAAATATGAAATCCCTAGGACACAAATCTATAAAAAGCAACTACGTGCCTCATTCAAAGTTACTTGCAAATTGATACATTAAGAATACTTATAAAACGGTCAATTTTCATTTTTGGACCATTCATCATATTTAATTTTTTTGACGCCTTAAAAATTTTGGTAGGGTTGCGGAAAGGAAGTCTAAAAAAATTACGTGGTGGAAGATGTCCTATCATCTATAAATTTTCGACCCTGTAATCTTCAGTACTGGTTAGACATAGATGATTATGCACACATCAACCTTCATATCAGATAGACATTATTTTTAAAATGCCTGTGGAATTTTAAATTTCTGCCGACTTATGAGCATTGTAGATTTTCGATAGTTTAGGATGTTTTAAACAAACCTAAATCAATTGAATTTTATTCATGCCATACAATATCGTAAGAGCGTATTTTACTTTTTTTATGAAGGAGGCTAATTTGTTCACTTTTACTTTATCAGCTCTTACTCTAGATCACTGCATTTTAACTGAATATTTCACGTGCAGTTATATCAGTTTATTGAAGACTGTGAGAGGATTTTAGAATTGCTGATCCACTTGAACTATATATACATCTTATCTAAATATTTGTAATTATGGAAATTTCTCAAAAGCTCAATATTTATGTAACTTTTTAGATTTAAAAAATTGATTTATTAATAGTTTTTTCATTCATATCGGTTCATCACCAATTTTGGAATTTGTTCCAAATTTTCATTTCTAAACTGCTGAATTATATGGTAAGTACAGCGTCAACCTACTTGACGTCATATTATTCATTACAAATCTCATATTATGAAACATAATTTGAAACTTATGTATGTGAAATTAACTTTTCGTCAATAATTGTGCAATATTTTGCTTTTCAAAACGTATTATGATAAGTAATATTTTTCAGAAAACAAATAAGAGCTATATTTGTCACGCGTTTCGCTTTAATTTGTGAGGCATCATCAGACTGTCAAACTGACTATTTAAAATGTCTGCACATAAAATATAAAAGATAAGTATATAACAGAACAATAGCTTCCTAATAGAATGGATGAATAGAATACTAGATGTTAGAACTTTAGCCTATTATTCATGATAGGAATATGAGCCTGTTAAGAAGTAACTTGTTCAATCCTTGTAAACTGAAAATTTGACAGTCTGTCATTCAAAAATTATAGCGAATCACATAACTGAAAAACGACTTTTATTTGTGAAACTTAGTGTATGTAGACAATCGTCAATATTATCCTAATGGTGATAGAAGAGTTCCACCAAGTAACAGCATCTAGAGCACTGTTAACATATTTATATGGTTCGAATAAATCTTTACATCCTATATAAAATTCATCCGTACTGGTGGAAGATATTCTTACAGGTATTTTCTGGTGAAAAGCCAGTAGGGTATTAATAGGTTAATCAGTAATCCTCAAAGCTCGATAAAATATAACATTACATGTGAGAAAGTTAATCAGAAACGTAATTGACCTTATAAATATCCATTCCACTAAATTTAATGGTTAGATTCTGCTTGGCATGTTTACAAGGTATCAGGTTTCATAACAGAATCCAAAAACATCAAGCACAACGGAACACGAGTGAATCAAATCAATCATAGTGTTCCGTCAAAATGTTTATATTGTACTTAATATTTGTTTATTCTTGCTGTAAAATGTTTCAAGTGCTTTAGCTTAACCGGATATAAATGTTTTTGACATAATAAAAATAATCGTCAATTAATATTGCGTCACCTCGTGATGTAACGTTATCAGGAAGCTACCGTCGAACATGTGAAGTAAACGAGGATTGACCGACGACGATTAAAATTTAATATAGACAATTCTGTGAAAAAAAAGTCGGTAATCGATACCGCTCAGTAGGACACTGTTCACTGTTAACTCTATTATGAGCTACCGGCACGAAAATAGAATAGGCGATTGTTAGTGAGGCAAATCGATAATTATTAGATTATTTTAAATAATTCACTCTCATTCATGTTACCGTTGTCACGTGAGTATCAGGGCGTGTATGTATTTCTCAAGGTAAAGCATTTTTAAGTTTTTAAACATGTTTCAGAGCATTTTTTTATATTTGCAGCTCTCAAAAGACTTGCAATTTATGATAATGATGAAATATAGAGGAAAATAAAAAGAATCAAACACAGTTTACTAGTATTTACATACTGTGAGAGTATTTTGAGTTAAAAAAATATCGTTTTTCCAAGTATTACTGTTTGGCTCTTCACATCACGATAGCACATTCAGTTCCGTCGAGAGCTTTGTCGACTTAACTGTCTACTCGAGTATCAAAAATTACAAAAAGCGTTTCGGGAATCTTTCAGCAACTGTAGGTACCTTCTAAAACAGATCATCCCAACACAGAAATAATCTTTTTGGGCGACTTCTACTTTCACAATACGTACTAGCTGAAGCATTCCAAAACGGGAAAATATAGGCATGCGAAGCTGAAGCTGAAGCTGAAGCCTCCGTTATCAGCTGTGGCTTTTAACAGATAGCCTGCGAAACAAAAATAAATTCCCGATCTCCAAAAATTCCAGAAATTATAGTTCAACATCAAGATTGAAACGCATTCTAGAAAAACTGACCTCCAGGAAAGTTAGTGGTCCAACCAAATACCAGCAATTCTACTGAAACGTTGCGCCGCAAAACTTACTCCTTTCCTTTGCAAGCCACTACTGACGAGAAAGGGTAGGTCCATCTCATCTAACCAGAAAAATCAGTCACCTCGGGGCGGGTTCACGCTGTCAGTTGTACAATAAACTTTCAAGGAGGCCACCCACTACCATCAGCCTGGACGAACAAATGGCAAAAATTATATTTCAACACCAAGATATGAAACGTATTCTAGGAAAACTGAACTCCAGGCAAGCTATTCATCCAATCCAAATACCAGTAATTCTCCTAAAATATTGCGTTGACCGGTAGACTTTACACCAGTTCGTTGAAAACTGTTTAAACTCTGCTACCAGCTACTGGATGGAAGATCGGTCGAGTGTAACCTCTACCTGAAAAAGGTAGGAGAAATATACTCAGCAACCTTTTACTCTGCTCTACATCATGACAGCAGCCTTCCTTCTCGCATAGAACCGGGCAAACCGATACCATCCTGAGAGACCTTATTTCGACGAAGGCAGGATGCTGTTTATAATAATGAGACATTGACGAATTGTAGAATGGGAATCTACAGACGGAATATTCAGTTTAATGCGCAGAAGGCTGAGACTACAAACCTGGGAAAGAACTAGCAGCTGGTCTGCCAGCAGTGGAGATGGAGTGACACACCCAATACAAAAAAGCTGGGGAGTTTTTTATGCTCCAAAACAATTGTGGATCGATTCAGAGCTTCACACTCATTTATCGTATTGAATTTAAACTAACATTTTCCGCTATGATGCATTCACTTGTAATTCCCCTCGAATATAATTTCATCTATAAAAAAATAGAGCGAGTAAAAAATTACATCTTTTGTTTGTCTTTGTCCGGTCAATTAACTATTAGAATTTGGGTGATTCTCCTTCAGTAATATAATTCGTTTCCGTACTTGAAATATATAGTCTAACGACTCGACAATTAACATGTTACACACAAAATCTATTCTCATATTTAAATATTTGTATCTACAGTTTTACTTGGCTATGTGGCAAAGATGGGATCTCAGTGTATTAGTTTTTTATAAATTGTTCTAATATGTTTCTAAGAAAATGAACGCACTATGAAGCGCTCTTGCAAACTGCCCTGTCTTGAGTTCTGGGTTGTTGCCTTGCCTTGCTTTCCATTTAGTTGTGGTTTGTAGTTGTCCCAATGTTGTGTTCTATATGCAAAGTCCTATATCAGCGAAGATGCTTTGAAAGACCGTTGTAAATTAGGAAATAGATGCACGTAGCAAATCCTTTTATTGGGTAATAATCATTGCATCCACACATTTGCTCTCTATCACAGTAAAAATGAGTGAGGGCTTAGTACCAAATCTCATACAAATACTCTATTTAGGGTTTTTATCAAAATAATTTCGATTTTTTGAGTTCGCATGTTAAATTAGGTTTCTGTCAATATTCTAAGAGCCCGATTGTAAGTAGTCTAGCAATCAAAAATCGAAACCAATCATTTCTAGCTTTTCTGTTGTTATTTTGCCAATAAGTATTCGTCTAATAACGGCCCCAAAATCCTATGAAACTTCCATCTGTGTGTTCCAACATAGCAATGTCACGTTTCCGATATTAGGGTATTATCTTGTATACCAATAAATTTGTACAGTATTCAACAAACTGTGATCCCTCTTTTGCCACACAAAGACGAATGAATGAACATGTAGAGACTCAAAATTCAATACATTTAATAGACTGAGTGTGTGGCAAATGTTTAATTGGTGAATCTTCTAGACATATCAAGTGTCGAATCAATGAATACAAAAATCCTATAAGTAAAGCCGGAACATCCAAATCAACACATAGTAAACAAGTTTGAGAGTAAATTTGGGAGCTAGATTATACACCACAAACAGAAGATAACAATTTCTAGAGGAAAGTCAAACAATCTGCATTTATATAGTTGGGAGTTGATTGTATTCCTAATTTCTCAGAAGACTGACCCTGTTTGGTTGCGGTTATTTAAAAACAATGATAATCCCTTGTTGAATTGGAATCTCATATTTTTATTTTTTTATTTTTTTGTATTTCTAAAAAGGCAGCCGAACTAACAATCCCCAATTATTAGATTTTCATAGATTGTATGTAAATATCTGTCACAGCCGATATGATGGTCATATAACTTTATTTCTCTGTGTGCCTATTTCTGACCATTTTAGTTCAGAACAGTCATGAAATATTTTCCACGTACGTACAATGCAACGAATGCAATCGATACAAGCCATAAATCCAACAAAACGAACGTATATTATTTCAATTTTTTGCGATATAATCTCTATAGTTAACGTACTGCACGTCAACAATTGAAAATTTATATTCCATTTAGTGCTATATTTGTATCAATGACGTTATATAGATAACTATGAAAGAAGAACAATCAGTTCATGTCCATGAATTCTACACATGTTTCGATAATGTTTAGACTAGGCCATACCAGTTTATCCTAGAGTGTGCGCTTAAGACAAATTAGTTTGGACTAGGCTATACTAGTTAATCCTGTCGTGTTTGTCCTAAAATCGGGTTTGGCCGGTAACATATATAGGAAGAAGCTAAAATTAGGCAAGTTATTAAAAATTGTCGGGATAGAGAACCAATATTTATATAAATTTCTAATTTCATTTACATTACAGAACAATATAACATAAAGTTAGGGAATGGTACGCAGTACAACTCACACAGCTGAACATCCGCAACCACACATATGTAATTTTTTCTTTTCCTCTCCGGCTACCACTACGCAGGAGTCTTCTAATGGTTAAATTTTAGCAAAACGAAGCCAGATACTAAATATCTCCAGAATTTTATATACCAAACTGTTTTCTTCCTATTTGTAATATGGTAAGTCTTTGAACACTTGACTGAGACCATTTTTGACAATTATTTGTTCCTCTACTTTGCAAACTAACAAAGGTGCTACAATTTCTGTTTTTCCTATAAATATGATACTTATAAATTGTGCCGGACTCTATACAAAAAATAATTTGAGAGTTGCAAAGACAACTCGATAAAAAATCATTGGGTAAATCATTCATGGGCGCCCATATAGCAACATTCAACACAGGTTGCATGACTGGATGAGGGTGAGCATGTTGGTGAGGATAGGGACATTTTCTGCCTGTGGATGTGTTGGAGAACGAACAAAAGTTCTCCAATACGTCTGTATACCGAAATGCCTTATTCTACAAATATGTTAAAGCACGACACTTGTTGAACAGGCGGGGAGCACTTTTATCTACCAATACTTGTGTACAAAGTGAACTTCAGTAGTGCTGTTCAATCAAATGTGGCTGACATCTAACTACGTATTACTGCTGTCCGTACACCTAAGGAATGCTTAAATACGTAGTCCGTCACCAAAACTTAACCCTCATAAGCACTCATAGTGGAATCAATTACTACCTGTGTATCTTTTGAAGAGTACTTCCTGTCTTCCCCAAGGACATTCATGGGGATATGTAGAATTTTCGTAGCGATAAAATTCCATTTTTATGCGATTTATAAGTCTTTGTTGAAATAATAAAGAATATTTCAAAATTGCGGTTTCTCGTATTATCAAAAAGAGTGCACCTAACAACCCATCTGAATATCTGACTCTTCTCCCCACTGGGGCAAGGGTATACAATATATATCATATAACCTTTTCTTTTTTCTACCATGTAATCTTCAAAATCAAATAGGGCCATTCAGATTCCTGGGCTTCCTTAGTATAAAGCATGCACATACACGCATTAAAATATCGATCCATACCTCCATATGACCGACTGCTCTGCTGACCTGGCCTTTGTGATAAGCAAAGTTTTCTCTCCGTTTCTGTGGAACAAAACAATATATTAGTAGATGGAACATGAAAAAGGAATATTGGATTATAAAATTGAAAGAAAAAATATTATTTCATTATCTTTCCTACTTTGAACAGTATCCAGATTTGTCACGTGTATGTGGTTTCAATTAGCGGCGAAATTAAACTAATTATGAGCTTCAGGAGATACTAATGAAGTATGCTGTTTTTCAGATTTATAATGAGTTTTATGCATATTCGTAACGCCTCTTTAGGGTGTTCAAAGTCTCATTTATTTTTATTCATGAGAAGTACCGAGTCAACTGCTAACTTGAATGCGGTCTCTTCTACTTTTATTTATTGGGGATGGCATAAATGTTTAATATACCCTTCTACTTTTCATTACGTCGCCATCTATGAACTTACTTCCATTTTGAAGTTTTTCCAATCAGTAGGTGGTGCTTCATGAAGCCATCTTCAGAAAATGTCAGAGATTGGAGGTGTTTTTTTCATTAGCATTATCGGGGCTCTGGTACATACTTTGATATAAATTTTCATTATTTGCATAAACATTTTAAAAAAAATTTTCAACTTAATATAGCAGAAACAGCTCAAAAGATATTCTCTAAATTTATGTTGTAGTCAGCAGTGTATTTTTCTAAATCATCTGAATCACGTGATTACATTATTTTGAATATATATGAATTACCAATAAATATTGAGAAAATGAAATTTTCAATCCTGAAGTTACCATCACGGCCCACAGTGGTAATGTCAGAAACATAAAAATAATTCTGCATCTGTGATATAAATATCTTGTATCATCAAATCTAATACGAGTATCATAGCTTGAAAGGTTTTCCCAATTCAGTAACTGGAAGATATGTATTAATCGAAATATTTCTTCATTTACATCTGTATGAGATATGAAAATGTCGACCGGCGATTGACGTCTATCCATAGGATTCTATAGATATACGCGTTCTGAAGAATGAATAACAATAATATTGATGCATTTGAAGTTTTTGGAAAAACCCAAATCAAATATAGTTAATTTCTTCATAATCATGATATATAATACAAAAATATAACATGGAAACGAATGACATGTCAAGCTAATCACTATGTAGAATTTTCTAAATGAACGATGACACAAATGAGAAGGAAACAACACAGTTCAAGTTAAACCACAACACATATAAATTAGATTACCTAGATATACCATTGCTGAAAAAAAAATCATCCAGGAGATAACAAGCCTTTTCCGTTAAGATGCTCTTTAGCTGCCTCTTGAAGGCAGACAATTGAAGTTTATATATCTTGACTCAAACTGTTATAAAATTTACAACTGTTATAATAAAAGCTTTTTGGAACAGTGCAGTTTTGTGCATTCGAAAATCGGGCTAATAATAGTGGCGCCTACATAAAGCGCCTGCTACCGATGGAAAACAGAACTGAGCTAGTAAGGTTAACGTCCGTTACAAAGGTGTAATATAACGGCTTCAAATGAAATCAATATCATTAAAATTGATTCAGTTAAACAGAAATAAAATAACCGCACTTCCCCCTAAACAAACAAAAATAGGATAAATTCAATTGGGCGAAAAAGTTCCAAATTCTTATGCTCGATAGAAAGAAGCTGCTCCTGTATATGTTTCAGTCCATCTCCCTAGGGCATGATTCAAATATGCTGGGATGGGTATTTCAGATTTACTAAGGTTTGATACAATGAACCAAAAATGGTATAATACTAATAAAGATGGATCAAATATCACCTCAATAGTTTGGAAAAACTAGTCGCTACTGATACTTGCATGACATCTGCCTGAATATTTTATTTCATTTGTACCTTATAATGTCCTAAATTTGTAGCTACCACTACTAATAATCACATAAAGAATAATTTTATCTGCGAGAGATAATTCCCGACTGGTGTAATTCGTCGTAATTAAGGGTTAAAGGAAAATCCGTTCCGGAATTCCTTCGTCTCGAGAGGATCCCTCCGCCCTATTTACAAGAAGAATCGTCCTCTATCTTTCCGCTTCTCTGTCCGGAGGAATTTATACGAAATAAATTAGACGAAATGATACAGATAGAAGAATGAAAATTGTATCCATATAATAATGAAGGAATGTTATAGAAGAATGTGTGCGATGCATCTTGATAGAGCAAGCCGAGAAAAGTTTCATTAGAAGTTTTTAATAAAGTCCGATTAAATTCATAGATATAATGTAAAGCTATCGTAAGCTATGGTAGGGCTTCCTTATTTAAATTTTTTGTGAGCTACTGGATTATTCGAAGTGATAAGGATCCAGGAAAATACTAATAATTATTATTATTAATATATTGTCTTAAATACTTGTCGAAGAACTTGTATAGGACGGTGAAAAATATTGAAATTAAGATATAAGGCAAAAAAACACTTTTTCAGCTTCATTAGCCTCCTCAAGTTTCTAGTCCAAGGAAGCCAATAATCTTGAAAAAAGCCAAATCATAACTTAAAACTTTATTTTTGAATCTTCTTGAATAACCTGCAATAAAATAATTTTGCTTTGCACTCATAATTGAGTTGGTCTGTTGGCTCTTAGGATAATGGCTTTTTTAATACTTTGTGAGACCTACATCATGAGACGATCCAACTGAATCCATTTTTTATTGATGTAGATACATCCAGGTTTATTGCTGTGCTTGCATAACAAATCTTCTATACGTATGTGTATATACTCATATTTTTCCTCGAAGTTAAAGCTGCAGTTGTCTGGAATAAAGTTCAGGAGGAAATTAAAACATTTTTCTTCTATATCTACGCTCGGAGAGGTATTAAAGCGGTAAAGTAACTACCTGCCTGAATTCCAAAGTAGGATTTGCTGTATAGTCCAGTAAATATAAATATAAATAAATTGATACGTATACAGATACGTAGCAAACCCTATATTATAAATTATTATTAGAATTAGTGGGTGAACGGAGTAGCTTTGTACCATTTGCCTACGATGTAGAGAATACATTGTTTTTTGTTTTTTAAATTATTTTCGAGTTATGGAGTTGAGTTAGGGCTGTAACTGTAATTCCAAATCCTCAGTCGACTGTTACCTACAGATGGACTATAAGTTTTTCCCCAGATTTTGCTCTGGTTTTCTGTCAGAAGACATACAGGTTTATTTTTTAGATGTCATAATGCATTGTTTCTAGTTTCAATTTATCAACAAGAAACATGCAGCGTATCTACTTCAAAATTTCAGAATAGTTTCCAGACTTTTTGTCATTTTGTACTCTCAAAAGACCGCCGAGACAAGTTATAAAAGATTAATCGAAATACAAAATTCTCTTCACCATATGTACCCCTTACGAATATATACAACTGTCACAATTGAATTTACTTTCAGAATATTGTAATCAAAAGCCCTGGAGATTGCTAGTATATATTTATAGCCCTCCTAGCACAGAGCAGTAACAGTACATATTATGGATGAGTATGACATAAAAAATTGTCATCAACATGATCGTACCATGAAATGTTATTCTTGATGTTATTCCCATAAGTTTAATGAAGATGATTAAAGTATTGGGTGTTCCCCCATCTCCATTGCTGGCAGTTCAGCATGCCATTCCTTTGTCAGGGTTTGTACATCCCCATTATCTCAATGTCCGCATTGATTTGAACATCATGCTTCCCTCGCTGAAATACGGTATCTCTTGATGGTAGAGATTTGCCCGATCCCATGCAGGAAATAAGTGTTCTGTCATCAGCGAAGCTGTAGATAGGATTAGATGTTACTTCTAAAAGAATGTTGATGTACAGTAAGACGAGCGTTGGAAAAAGGACAGATCCTTGAGGAACACCCGCATTGATGATAAGTACATCGGATGCATATCCATTCACATAAGTAGTTAGTTAATTCCGCTTTGATAATAAACTTTTGTCGACTGTACTATATAGTCTACTTTTCAAAACAGGACTTGACTTGTAGCATTTTGAACAGTTTATTTCAGCTCCTATTCTGGTGTGATCTATAAGTCCATCTTTATATGCAGAAGCAAACATGAAATTGCTCTTAAGTGAAATTTTATGAATCATGTTTATAAGAAAACAGGGATATATCACATTTTCCGTAGATGCAACTTGTACTCATAAAAAATCAATAACATTGGCAAAACATCACATAAATAGTTTCTCAACAAATTTAATCAAAAGTTTTATTTCGGACTTCCATTGTCTATAAAATTTTCACAACGTATCGATTGATATACTATCTTCAATCGTCTTCAGGTCAAGCAACAAATTGAATCAGCTCCGGAGCACAAATTTTGGCAGCTACTCAAATGTTATAATACTAAAAGAATGACCTATGTTGGGTACGGATAGGGTCACGCTTAGTTACAAGAGCAATATTCCATGTTTGTTTCTACCTGTGCCTCATACAATACATAAGGTTTAGACAGTGATAAACACTTATCTGCTCTTCATAAATGTTCTAACCATATTTCATCAATCCATCAAGGAGCAAAGTATACTGCCTTGCAGTTGGTTAAATGTTTTGTGAAGTTAAACTTAGAATTTGGCACCCTCTCAAAATATCTTATATTTTCTTAAAAATACTTTCAACATGCGTCCTCGATTTTGAAGGACGATATGTGTTCGTAGCCTCCTTAATTTACCACTTGGTTTCAGTGTTGATCCAACGAACTGGAATATGTAAAAAATATGTTGTACCCATAATTTTGCGGAACAGATTGTGTACTAAATACATATAATAATAGTAATATGTAAAATGACCCCCTAAGAGACCTCAAATACATTTTTCGATCATCTACAATGTCCTAACATCGCGGTGTCTGTGGTAAGTAGTGTCCCTAGTCTCTGCTTCTTGTCTCCAGACGTTTTTCCCTGGTCGATTATGTAAATTCCTGAAAAGCGGAAGGGGGATTCCAACTTCAAGATGATTGATGTACGGCGAATGACGTCACGTGTGATCGATGCTTTTCGAACGACATCAAGGACTTGGACACATAGACGTACATCAATAGCTTACATTTTTTACAGAACGGAGCAAAGTCACTGTAAGGTCGGAGAATATCATTTTGAAAGTGTTTACTTTATTTAGATTTTTTTCTGACGACATGTAAAAACAACGTTTAAAGAAGTCTGAGGAAAAAATTCTCATCGTTGAAGTCCATTCACCACGATAAAGGAATAGGTATTTTCTATCTCCTGTGAAAAATGCGAGTGGATTAAAAACCATCTTCAAACGTGAATATGATGTCATTAACAGCTACTTGTCATGAATTAGTATCAGACCATGATAATTAAAGCTTCACTCGCCGGTTTCAAGTCCTATCAGTTACATTCAGTTTGTATTTCAGCGTCACGTCATTTCACGTTGAGGCAGCTCTGTGCTGTAGTTGAATGTATAGCACAGCGTTATTCTTGTCATAATAGTTATCATACATTTGTATATTTCATAGTTACTCGTAAAAAATAGCGAGCCAAACGATATCGGGATAAGTGTAAATTTTAATTGTCATTGAAGTTGTGACAATCACACAAAGAAATTTTTGAACACTTCTGATATGCTCTTAGAATTTCTGTTACGGGAATCGAACAAGAAATCTAGAACTTTGATTAAAATACAGATATTAACTCCTTCAAATCTTTCAAAAGTACATGACTAGCACCCTAAAGTATTCAGCCCTTTGGTTAACTTTTGCTATTGAAAAACCATATCTAGAAAAGCTTAATTGTTGGTCCAGGAACAATCACCCACTTACTTGTGAAAAAATCATCTTCCAAGGTGTTTGTAAAGCTACCCAACTATCACAATTCACTGAAACATTTGAAGGTTACATATTATGCTGGAACAGGTTTCTATATTTAATAAGTGAAGATAACAAAGTTGACTTTTCACTTGAAGACATGAAAACCAGATTCAAATATTATATATTATGGTATTTTCGAAAGATAATTAGAAATAATCCGTATAGAACTAGCAATATATATTTCGAAAAGAAGATGTCGAGAACCACATAACACACTTTTAAACTGGTATTAGCCCTATAATATACCACAAACCACGTTAATGATGCTCAAGTGTGACCGAACACGTCAGACCCACCTTACCATGCCCCAATTTTAATTGGCACGCAATCTGTCTGTCCCTAAGGTCACTATGTAGCTTTGCAATAATCCTGACTCGAGGTTATTTTTACGTCTTCGATCGAATAATGAAGCTTTAGCACATTCCACTCTCTACAGTTACAAGGATAAAGAGACGATTTGGATATTTCATTGTAGTTTTTAATGTACGCTCTTCACAACCATGCTTCTATACAATATATATAGGAAGGAACGTCGCAGGCTGAAATACTCCAAACTCAATGGTCCACGCCCTCCCATGTATCGCAGGAGGTATATAAGCTGTACTAAGAACTTCTCTCAGTATCATCATTTTACGAGTCTACAGTCCAGTGAATGGCATAGAGAGTGTGTGGCAATAGGACCGTAAGCATATTTGTAACAGTAACTTTATCCTTACCGAACAGTTCAGATGACCAGATCTGTCGAAATCTATGCAAATACTTGCCGCGGAGACACTCTTCAAACCCACCCGCTTCCCGAATATGGTGCTACGCCACATCGAGACATGCGGATGATGCTAGAATCGGATTGTCATTCCTTTAGATGAACCACACATTTGTATATTCTAGATTGTATCAGCATTACTGTACTCTTGCATCGGCTGCTGTAAGTCACGTTTTGCAAAATGGAGCAGAAATGTTCGGTCATCCATAAGAAACGGAGACAGAACTTTGAACAATCTCCTACATCATTTTTAATTGGATTTATGAATTACCTGTAAGCTGTCATAAGAGTTCATACTAAAGTCTTATTTAAAAGCTACACTTACTCTGAAGGCATTCACATTAACAATCAAAATTTCAAAATTCTATTTTTTCCGTATTTTGATAGAAGCTGCCAAGGCATTCGAAATGCTAATGGTTATTTCGACACGTATCTGTAGTTTTAATTCAATGGAGATCACATCAAGCTTCCACGGGAGCCAAGTGTAGTGATTGAATGCGCAAAGTGCTTCTAGTTTTTAATTAATTATTGAACTTTCCTCTGTGGAAAATTTTCTCGTCACCAATTAGCGACTGATAATAGGCAAAGAGTCACTATCACAATAGAGACGAAAGAATGTTGTCACCGAAAAGAACATTGTTCCATACTTCATCGTCTGACTGAGCGATGGGTTTATTTTATGGAGATATTTAATTAATCTTTTCATTAAAGGTATTTGCGTACCAAGAGGTCCACTAGTTAAAGGTTTTATCATGCTTTCATAGCTATGAAAGAAGTGTACTTGAAAGTTAATTGATGATCTCACTGAAACATTTTTCAAATCCAAACAACCCATTGAGCTACTAGCTTGAGAATATTTTTTTATTGAAATATATACTATATATTTACTCATGTATTTTTCAATCATGTTCAATAATTAGTAGTTACAATGGAACCGCATTGAGAACGGAGTTAAACACAAATACACAGGCATACGATAGAAGCTACAAAAACAGAATAGCAGTCCAAATATGAAAAAATGTATTAGAAAAAGATCCACACTACTAAAAAAGTTCTTTCTCAACTCCAGTTTCCCGGCCATGACCACATTCTTGACTTGTCACATATGAGACGAGAAATACTCCAGGCATTGCTCGTATGAGTAATATCGCCGACTAACATAAGACATAGTCATCCAGTCAAGTCATGATAGTAGTATTTGCTAGCTGGCTGTGAAAATTCTGTTCAAATGCTCGTTACTAGAAAAGATACGATCAAATAATGCAAAATTTATAGTTAGGAAATCGCGTTCCACACTACGCTATACTACTTTGTCCGAGCTGGCTTCCGAACAGAAATGTGTTGGAAATAGACATCACATAGTAATGCTATAGTAACCGAATGAGTAGTCCAACTGAGCCTTCATGTCTCTGGATTCTCGAATGGTTACAGTTTGGACATGCGTAGGAGGAAATAGTAGAGTAGATAGATCTTTCACTCTCATAGCGCGGCTGTAACAATTTCGTGTATACGGTAAAATACACTTTAATTATTTGGTTTGTCTCACATCTGGTTAACCATTTCTAGCAATTTCCGTATCAGAATCTATGGATATCCAATTCTTGTCATCCCTATTTCTGTGTAGCAAAAATTTGGTATTATCTTTCCAGGAACGTATTATTTCTTTAGTTCAGGTATCGAACAAAACACATGAAATATTAGCGATAGCTTCGACTGACGCTTTTCTTCTGAGCTCTGCTGTTAGTTTGTTTTCACGCGCAATGACCAAAACTAACGCATGCTGTTTCCAGAAGACAAAAGATTGAAACGAGGCAACATACGATTACGTTTGATCCCTTGTCAAGCTTAGCAGAAAAATTCAACCTCACTTGCTGGAAATTGTTATTTTACAAGTAAACGTGTACTATTACAGTGGGAACTGGATTTCGCTAAATTGAACAGACAGAATGTAAGGAGTAAAATTCTATAATGGGAAGCAACATACACTGTATTGACCTGCAATCGGCTAGAAATATTTGTTCCCTACTTCCCACGAATAAGCACTTTAAATATTTTCTGACATCTACATTACTTTTCCACTTCACTCATTTCCATTGTTCTACTCTATGTTGTCATTTGTGTTTCGCTGCACCTAATTTGATGGAAATCAGGGGTATGATGTGGGTACATGATAGGTTCTGCTGATTTCCTTTAACGACCGGTGCATTGGCGGAAAAGTTATCAAACTCCGTTTTTTGTATTTATCGAGTTTACAATCGTTTTTGGTAGGAGTTGCTAAAACAAAGGCTGCTAGAGGATTTCAAATTGTCTAAACCCTATTTTTACATATTTTTGATCACTCAGAGATGTACATATAGAAGTTTTTGGTGGGCTCAAAGTGTTGGGAATCTACTAACATTCTGTCCGAATCTATGCCTGTCTATTTTCTCCGTCAGTTATCGTTTTTTTCGTTTTTTTCCCTTGACATCACATCAAAAAAAGCGGGAAGAACTCAATCTTCGCTACAAACAATACTACTGGTTATTGGGAAGATCCTCAAAACTGTCCCTCTATAACAAAATCATGATCTATAATCAGATTCTCAAACCTGTTTGGCTCTACGGTTGTCAACTGTGGGGTTGTTCGAAAGATTCTAACATCAAGATTATACAAAGATTCCAAAATAAAGTTTTAAGAGCTATTGTTAATGCCCTTGGTACATCCGTAATAAGGATATTCATCGCGATTTTAATATACCTCTGGTAGTCGACGAGATCAAAAGAATGGCGGCCAGGCATGAAAAAAGGCTCCATCACCACCCAAACGCAGAAGCTCTTCAGCTGCTGGCAACCACAACGCTGTCCGACGATTGAAGAGAACCAAGCCACACGAATTAGTGTAGTGCTTTGATGCATAGAGCAGAGCATGTGTAGGAATTTGTAGTTATAGTGTTAACGTAATCTTAAGGACATCGATGGATTTACTTTAGTGATAAGTATTAGTTTGAAAGAATTCAAAGGAAAATTAATGGTTGATCAGTTTGATCAATTTTAATATGAAGGCAATATGCCCCCTAAAACAAAAAAAACAAAAAAGTTATCGTTTTTGTCACCGCCTACCTTTGTCACTGCCACTGTCAATGGCCGCTTTACCGATTTTGTCTAAATTTCAAAATTGAATTGAATTAAAAAGAGGTAAGAGACCCAATTCTAAGCCATTGAATTGTAACGGACCATTACCAGAGTTTTGTCAACAGAATCCGATGTTAATACGATATAAAGAAGCATAAATGCGTGAGAAGAACTAAGGCATTGCACTTGACTTCATTTTTTGTTCAACAACGGATTGTTGTGGAATTAAAAAAAAAATTGCTATTTTAGATAATAGACATCACGATTATGAACTCTTCCACTAGACATAACCACAATTGTAGATATTTAAACTGGACACATACATGTTTTCATATTTCCAATCCTTTATGATTATTTCAAGATTAAGCCTTTAGGTGGTAATGGAGCGAATTAACCAATAACAACAAAGTTATGAAAACAGTAAAATTTATTTTTTTCTTATCTCGTCTTAGGGGATCATTCACAAAAGATCCGATATATTATCAATTTTTAGAAGCGCAACAATTAAAATACGTTGACTGAAGCCACTACCAAAAAAATTAAATTTTTAGAATACTGAAGATTTCGTATATCGAACATGCTATAAATCAGACCGTTCAACATCCTATGAACGAGGATTTCTAAATAATTAAATCTCATGGCTGAAAAATCTGCGGACTTGATTCTCAACAACAAAAACTGGTCTATTCAGAGCTGGAGTAAGAAAACCTCTATAGCGAGGATGTTTGCCAACATTCGGACCGAATAAGCATTTTAAGAAGAAGATGTCCTAGGTCAGATCTAGTTTTTAGACAACTCTAAAAAACGGATTTCACAGGTAATGTTTAGCTCATAATTGGCATGCCTACAAATATTGAGTTTTCTTGAAAATCGGATTGTGCAACTCCTAAATGTATGTTCCATGTCGAGGATATATGCAGCTCTGATAATGTGGAATGGGAAGCAAGCGCACGTACGGAAATCTTGAGTGATTAAATCTGCCTAGGCACATGTGAATAATTGCTGAGAAATTTGTTTGCTCACTGTCAATTATGATCAATTTACCTGCATTCATCCACATACGAAATTCATTCCGAATATAGAGGCGTTAAATTGCTAAAGTAGGTCAAGTTTCGCAAACTTTCAACTAGAGGTAATCTAGCTTATGGGGCTATGAGATATTTTTACTGCTGTAACTAATGTGACCGAGTCGTTGAGGAAATTCATCATGAACATCGACAGATTGATTCCAGTATATATGTAACGTATAAGCATGTGTACTAATTTTACAACGAAATTGGATTACTTCTTTGCTGTGATGTAAATAAAAACTTCCCTGAACACATCCATTATAGGGAGTTGACACATTGAAGATAACCATTTGTATAGCAGAGTACAGCAATACACCACGATTCAGACAAGATGAAATGCCTATATATTATGTCAGCTTCAGATATAATAGTTGCCTTGTTATACGGATTATTTCAAAACTGTATATTTTAATGTCAAATTATTATCTACTTTGTTTGATATATTTTTTTATAGGCTTATTTTTCTTTGCATATTTTTGTACCCATAACAGCTGTCGTATTTATCACGTAGCTTGCTTCACCTTCACCCCCGCCAGATGTTTCAGTTTCTGAATACTTCAATTTGTCTGGGAAATCTTGACGGCAATGCTTACGGCTTTCTAGGTATTTCCCCTGACTGTAGTGCAAATGCAGTCGCTGAAAATATTTTTCCCAAGACACATAGAAGAAGAAATCTAGATCAATAGTTAGACAGGATAAATAGCATACTAGATTTGAGCACCCTAGATTCATATTCATGATAGGATATATTTAACTTAGCTATGACATATAACCTGGGTTGCCCTTGAAAACCGCCAATTTCGATAATATGACGATGATTTAAAGATTAAATCTAAACGCGTTACAAAAAACGATGTTTATTTGTGAGACCTTGTGTTCAAATTGAATTTTGTCTTCACGACAGAGGTTAAATTACTAGAAAACTTCATAGGGCACTTTACGTATCCGTAGACGTAGGGTATGAAGGATCGCGGCCAGCGTTGTATCGCGGTTCTCTTGATTAAGCTCATAAGCTCTATCGTACAACGAGTATTTCTTTTGTTTGTAAAGCTCGTTAGGCCGATGTAGAGGACTGAGAATCGCATCGCGCCAGTACCGCCGCATTAAAAATACAAAGACCTAATGAAAAGACTGGTAATTTATTAACGATTCCTCTTTGTTCGGGGTTTTGCAAAGAAGCTGATGATATTTCCTTAATAGAGTGAAACATTCACATGTTTTAAGAGACTACCTCATCAAAATGAGAGCCGGTATGCCGATTAATTGATCTCAGATATTGGTATTTACCAGTTGAAATTAATGATGTTAAAAAGCCCAAATCTTGCTAGTTGTAGGAATAATTATAGCTATTATATACTAGTAGCAGGTAAATATTTTCATGGAGTTACTGATTATCATTTAGGGTCTCTGGACCTTCGAAATGACTACAAATTATACTGCTTACCTAGAAAAGACAATGAGCTACTACCAACACACAATGAATTTTTTTGAAAGAACTTCACACATAAAATAATCATACGGTTCAACTATCTGAAAACTTTAAACCCTCCTAAGAAAAATATAACAAAAATTAAATCAGGTGCAGATAAAAATATTGTGTAATTAACACACAGTTTCACAAATAAAACTCTTTTTCGTTCAGTGACGCGTTTCGATTTATTTTTATTGTAAATGCAGTCTCCAAGAAAATATTTCTCCTATGACAGATACAAGAAGAAGAAAAAGGTAATTTAATAAGAAAATAGCTAGAGAGTATGAATAGTATGCTAGACTTGAGAGCTCTAGTTTTGTATCCATGACAGGATCTAGTTAGGGTAGCTTTGTTAGATGTCAAATCTGACAGTCCGACGATGATTTAAATATAAACCGAAACGCTTCACGAAAGAAAAAGTTTTATTTGTGAAATTGTGTGTTAATTCACAATATTTCTATCTACAATATTATTGAGTTTTCAAAAATTTCCGTACTGTCCCAAACTTACTTTTGGTGAACTAGCTCTTAAATCCAATTAAAATATATCACTGATATCACTGCAAGGAAAATACAGGGTCAAAAATTATTCCATATATCAGTGAGTCAGTATCGGAGTAAGTAACCAAGAGCTCCAAAAACGTAATTGTATTAATTTGTTACCTTGACCAGAAATTTGAAAAAACTAATCTACCTATTGCTCGTTAGACTCCCTGTTAATTGTTATAGTGGCAACACCTTGAATGTCTGATCCAGTTTTACTTGTCGTTGTGTAACATTTCCATCAGTCGATCGTAATTGTTTCCTTTATATCAGAGGTTAGCTACTCTTAGCATACTATTTAATCCGTTAACTGTAGTTACATGTAGTCTACTTCTGTTGTGGTTGACGATATTCCAAGATATGTTTTTGCTAAAACTACCAAATTTGTATCACACATATGACCGTATTTAATGATGAGATCACCAAAACATAATGTGCATTCCGTCCAGGACCATACGGTTCACAAATAGTCTCTCTTCAATGTCTGACATGTAATCGAAAATCCAATATAACGATTCCCACATGTATATACGGATATGTCTGCGTACACTGGCAATTAGAACACGTTCGTTTACTGTTTCCACGATTCAGCATGCGATTTGTAATTTGTCCCACTTTATTTGAATCAAAGCATCATAATTCACAGGGGTAGCGTGTAAAATATTCATTGTTCCAGCTGCTGGCTCCAAAATTGGCTTTCTTAGATTATACAAGTAATATTAACTCTATGCTATTTAAGGACGGTCCACGGTTGCCAAGTTTTGATGACTTGGTCAGTTAGATGACTGGCGCTACTATGATACAAGAAAAGAGATTATTGGATCGACTAACAGAGTAGCTTCAACCACTGGTTTGAAATTATATTTTTCATGGTGACAAAGATTATGTATGCTTTATAATGAGATCGAGCCCATTGCTCTCTCTGTATGAAATCAGGTTTTGATACTGATACGGCATGCTGAATATTACCTTTATCCAATGAGCCACAAGTATGTGGAAGGCTCGCGTGACGATATGTCATGTAATTTTTTCCTATATTATGTGAATGATGACAGTCTGAGATACGGCTCACCATTTTTTATTCAAATTTTGTAATGTAGCAGAGAGGCATATAAAGTGAAAATCTGAATAAAATATTCAACTATAGGCGCTCCACTTCCTACAGGACAAGTGATTAAATATAATTATTAGGAGATCATTTTGCATGTGCACTGCTCAAAAATAATGACCTGGAAAAACTAATCAATTAATGTAGCCATAACAAAGCATTCTCAAATAGTCAAGCTTCATCATCTCCAAAAAAATTCTAATCAAAGGTTAGATGCTGTTTAAGGCAACCTTGTAAATTTATTTGGTGTATTTGTCCAAAATATTAATCTAAAATATTGACATGCGATTGCAAATTCTGTCATAACTAGCTACAGATATCTATTGCTGACTACTTCATTACAGTAGCTTTCTTCCAGATGTCTTAATAGAACCCTATTTATTTTCTCTTAGATATCTCAGGGATAGAATAATTTTACATTTATCTTCTAAGTTATCGAATAACTGATGAAGATATATATTGTGTGGCAGCGCCATATTTCAGTTGTCCAGCGTTATCATTGTTTCTCGCAAAACGATAAATATGTCAAGCATACCGAAATACGTGGCAATACCGCTATCTCTCGGATACATTAAATTAAAATAAAATATTAAAATTAAATATCTAATTTCGTGGAAATGGGATTCCACGCGGCAGCCGTTCCGTTTTCACAAAAAGATCGTGAATGAATTCTACTCATGGCATAGCATATTTTAACTTGAACTTGCTTTCACGTCAGGCACGGCAGACAAGCATTGTCGATACAGTTTCCTGTTATGCCAGCCACTTTCTCAGTCGCTATTACAACGAGCGTGGGGCTGCAACTTTAATTAGGCCCTTCGCGTCCTTCACGGTCTGATTTAGTAGTGTTCGGTGTTCGATTTTGTGTCCTATGCTGCTGTGAGAAAATTAATGGCATACAGAGTCGTATTAACAGAACCGCAGAGGTATGCTTTCCAATTTCTACGGATCTATACTAGTGGAGTAGTTGTACTTTATCAAGGGCAATAGTGCAGTGTAAGGCGAGTGAAAATTAAAAGTAGCGGCTGACTTGCTTATACTTACCTGCCCAGTAGTTATGCTAGTTATAATAAAAAAAACAGCCGAACGTTTTCACCTACTACAAGCTTCTTACTTTCGATTGGTATATATTTTTCTTCTTAAACGAATCAGTGCAACGCTTAAAAAAGTAAGTATAAATTTTTAATTAACCATAGTTGGCATGACTAGGAATTCTTCAGCCCCAGCGAGGAATATTTCCTACTGTGTGGAAGATTGGTCGAGTACATCTTATACCTAAGAAGAGCAAATAGAATGCCGAGGAACCTGTGAACCTGCTCTGAATCCAACGATCGCCAATATTGTCTTCGCAAGCATAGTTCCACGGTAGATCAGACATATGTGGAGCAGAGCATGGAGATTCTCGAGTCGTCGTGCTCGATATAACGAAGGCTTTCAGTAGGGTCTGGCATAAGAGACTTTTGATGAAGCTTGCTACCAAAAGGCTTCCATAGGCTCTGTGCCACTCGGTAGATAGTTTTCTCAGGGATCGCTCCTTATTTGTGGAAGTGGATTTCCTGCATGGAACCAGCCAAACCACTACCATCCCGAAAGATATTATATCGGCGAAGGCAGAATGCTATTCAGATCAATGATGAAATTCAGAAAATTGTGAAACGGAGTCTAGCTTAACGCGCAGAAGACTCAGACAGCAACCATGAGAAAGAAGTCGCACGCTGGTCTGTCAGCCGTGGAGATGGATGGTCACCTAATACTTGTCACCATCATCCATCAAGCTTCTGGGAATAAACATCAACAATAGCATGTCATGGCACGATCATGTTGCTGGCCTTGCTAGGTCGGCGTCCCAGTAACTGGTACGCTGTAGGAAATTATATTCTCCAGTACAACTACTGCTACTATAAAGCCCAGAACAAACCATCGCTGGAGTACTGATCGCATGTGTGGGGTTGCATCCCAAAGCACCTCCTGATGCGTCTGGACACAATCCAGAAACGAACATCTAGTAGAGCAGCTGACCTCACAAAATACCTCCGCAGTCTAGAACATCGAAGAAGGGTGGCTGATCTGCCCCTATTCCATTGATATTGTCATGGTAGGTGTTCGACCGAGCTAGCTCGCATAAAACACTAAGACTCGCACTACAGCAAGGACTAGAGGAGCTCAAAGGGCACATCCTCACCAACTCGAGCTTACAACGCCTCAAACAAGCCTCTCCTAAAAGTCGTTCTTTTGGAGAACTTCGTCGTTATGGAATGAGCTACCGGTGAAGTCTACAGCACAATACATTATTATTTTATCAGCATGAGTGAAGAGTTTCACCAAGTAAGAGCATCTCCAATCTACATGATATATGTTTTATTCTAATCGATATTGACTGATTCGAAATTGATGAATATCCTGATTAATCAAAATGTTAAAATAATTTAATTGTTCTACATAAGGTGGCTGGTTTGAATGTTCACCTTGCTGGATTTTCCCACAATGATGGTTAATAGAATTTATGCTTACATTATGGAGCTAAATATGGATCGGAAATTGGTCATAAAACAATATGATCAACATTGAAATATATATATTTGTACTGAAGGTTAAAAGTTTCCAGAACTTCAACTAGGCGAACAAGATTTGAAGTTATCAGTTTAGCTGTATGATGGGTAACATCCAGGAAGCGAAGCCCAATTTCTGTGATCATTGTTGAGAACCTTGAAAGAACTCATGAAATTGACTACTTGTTCTGAAGCAATCCACTAGAAATGTGATGTCTGAATCCGTTAGAAACCCAAGTGAAGGAGTCCAAGCAATGTCAGTGCTGCCTCTAAGAAAATAATACCTGTTTGTTCCGGTCCTGTACATATCACCAGTAAATGAGGTGAAAAGTCCAGGTAGTTGATGAGCGAAACAGTGTGTAATCTAGCAAACTGCTACTGTTTCTTTTTGTTTCACTCTTAACTGGTACAGCTATATTGTGCTGTTTGGCAGAGAATGAAATATATTATGTTATAGCGTGAAGTAAACATTGCAGTGGACAAATAAATAAGCGTAAAAGATGTATAAGCAGGAATGTAGCTTTAGGCTCGTTTTGTGCTTCGGAATTGATTAGGAAAGGGATTTATAATTCAAGGTGTTCGTAGCACATCTGTCAATAAGCATGTATATAACAATAATAGCTATTGCACTGTTGTATCGAATCAAGCAATACCCAAACACTTGGTATTCATACAATGATGAAATTAGAGACCGAAGGCATATCATCCTGGTTTATCGGATGATGTGCAAATAGAATTTTGAAGGGATAAAAGAGTTTATATGAATATAGGTCCGGAATTTTTTGTCTAAGGTAATGTCTATTGGAGTCTTTTTTTTGAGACATGTAATCTCTAAAGATAAAACACGGCCCTCAATATTAACGAAATATATGTATGTAAACATTGCGTTTCTTTATAATAGAATGTTGTTTTAATATTGTGGGAACCTTGTAATGTCTTAACATGAATTTACAAAAAATTGAAAGATAGGGGCAATTGGATTGGCTCAGTACTTCAACATTCAAGTTTCCTATAGCAGGTACCGGTACCATATTTTTCGGGCTGAAATATAATTGTCCGTTGTAATAAATTTGCTTGGTTTTTTGCTCCGATCACTAGCCAAATACGTTTTGTATTAGTTTCCTGTCGTTGGTCTTTCAGATTTAGTTCTTCAGATACCAGTCAGTTTAGGTAATTTTCATTAGATATTTCATGAGATATCAACAGAACTTTTCATGATATTTGCACCCAGAAATGCTAATAAGCTCTAGAACTACGAATGAACGAAATTGTGAGAAGTTTGAATAATAATTTCTTGTTTCCTACTGATTACTTCGCCGCCAATAATACGATTTTAAAGACAGCAGAATTTATTACGTGTCCACATCATATCCGTCGCCAAATACCATGAAAATTCAGACAGGCCAAAGGAGATCAATGACATGGATTTTCATCATGCAAATAAAAAAATCATGTAATTGACACACAGTTTCACAAATAAGTAAATTTCCAAATAGGCACAGTTATCAAAGTGTTGTATACACCCAGTTTATTATGATGTATGGGTTCTATGAAATTAAATGTAAAATGACATTTTTTAAATTTAAAAGTTTTTGACCCCCTTAAAAAAATTTAACTCAAATTCACCAGAACTCTGTCAAGGATGTGAAAATCAGTTTTGGACACTTCAAAATCCTTGAACCACCAAAACTGATTTAAGAGAAAAATTAAATTTTTTAAAACTTGCTTGCTTCTTGCAGCGCAAATGAGAAGGATTTGTTCTCGTTTCATTGAGATTACAATATTTCATTTTGTGCTTTCTCCCAAATGACAAACAAAATTGTTTTCCTATTTTGGATTTACAAACAATTCAAATACATCAGTATGTATTCGAGTATTTCGGAATAGTTAGTCCTTTCTTTCTGTACAATGCTTTCTTTATAGTGTAAGGACAGGAATTCAGGATTGGAAAAAGAATGTACACGACTCAACTGGTCTGTCTGATGAGAGTTAATTTTGTTATTTTTTAATGCAGGATCTGGACAAGCTGAGCTTATTATGTATATCCCCAGCAACATAGAAATGAACAGTGGAATACAGTCGTTTGGCAAGAAAATAATCTACAAGCATGCTTTTCTTAAGGTGAGTTAATTTATGCTCTAGCTTTTATGTATGCGTTGAGCTACCTTTGTTGGTGTTGAACAAATGTCATAGCTGGAGGACATCAATACAACATACAATTATCTGAGAGTATGCTACCCTAAAGATATAATCCGCGTCCTGCTTATCCAGCACGGAAAATGAGACATAAGTGGGTACTTTTTCCTGAAAGACAACCCATGGTACTACGTAAGGTATCACATTAAATATTTCCCACCATGGAAATAATTTCATACTGGTGGATAGAAATCGGGTATTAGAAGAGGTTTCCAGAAAATGTGCTGAACATAAACAACCCGAAACAAGAAGAAGGGTAGCTAATCACATTACAAGTATCCCAACTGTCCTTCACTCACGTACTTTCTGTGAATTTCTCACTCAATTTAATTTTTTTTTCGTTTTTGGGAGATGTAATGAATGACTCTCATCCTCTCTATGTCTCTGCCTTACTGTCGGACGCTGCGAATCCATGAAAGGTTTTACATATTTGAAATAGACTACGGGCTAGTATTCCAGAAGGAACCTATAAAAATGTGAAACATTTTTAGAAAACGATTTCAGATATTGTGTAAGTTGCACAAAACAATATATATTTTATTTCTTACGAAGTACAAAAGACTAGTGAAATCGAATCATGAAAATAAATAAATAAAATAAATACATTGACATCGTAAGAAACGCTGTTCTAAAAATAAAGATAAATGTATGGCCACCCCAAAAATAATTTCATTTTATGGGGGAAAAAGAAAACATTGACTTCGCTCAAGCCCAAACTATGAGAGAACATAGAGAGAAACTAAGCTTTCCTTGCATACTTTACAGTACTTTGCCACTAGTTTTCTATAAGCGTCCAGTATAATTTGTAGCCATTTAGCGTTGCTGATCGTATTCTTGGTGTATAATAACTATGACTACCAATATTCGTACAACTAGCAAAATTGTAGCTTTTTAATGTCATTAATTTCATGTGGCAAATTTCAATGTCTGACATCAATTAATTGGCATCCTGACTCTTCTTTTGATGAGATCGTCTCTCAAAACTTTTTAATTGCTCACTATATTAAGATAATATCCGCCGCTTCTTTATAAAACACCCAACAAAGAGGCATCGTTAATAAATAACCATCAGGTCTTTGTATTTTTAATGCGGCGGTACTGGCGCGATGCGATTCTCAGTCCTTTACATCGGCCTAACGAGCTTTAGAAACAATAAATTGAAAGTAAAAAAACTTTTTTCAAATCAAGCTTTCATTTAAATGCGCTAAAAAGAATAAAATAAACGTTTCCTTCAAAACTTTTACTTTCAACTGATAACGTCATTACATATTTTATATGATATAAAAGCTTATCGCTCTTGCATTTCGAGCGACAAACTGGTGAACAAGTGCCCTCTTGGATGCTTCCATATCTAGTCATTAATTACTTTTGATATAATCTGCCTCGCCTGATAACGAACAACTTTACCTTGTCGAACACAAAAATGCAACACCTAAAAATGCCCCAGTGCAGACGCCTGTAAAGGGTTGCGATTGACATCTGCCAATCCAATGGAATGGCTAACAGCATGTTGCTGCTAGATCCAACTTATTTCATTTATCTCAAAGAGTTTTCCCTTTTCGTGATCTTAATGTATTGCGATAGCTTCCAATTGTGTATAATTAAATCAAAAATATAACAATAACAATGCAATCGTATATTGTTTAGCGTATTTTTATCGTACATTCTGTTATTTTATCAAAATATAGAAAATGTTTGAGCGCGGATTATATTCACGGGAAATGTCTGACAAAGTAGCTGTTTTTGTCGGCATTCTTTTGCCTGGTCCTGGGCTCCTTTCGTAGGTCAGGTCAGGTCAGATTATACATTATCTGATTGCTGCACCAAAGGATCCAATATCACATATTTTCCCACAGCATGTTTGTTGCAGTTTTAGTATGGAAATCACAACTCTGTTTCCGAGATTTCAACTGGTAGCGTAAAGAATCCACTGTAACTTGTCCTAGCACAAGTTGCGACTTTTATTTCCACATCTTAAGCCACTGTCATAGTAAGAAAAATACCATCCATAAATATATTTTTGTGATCTGTAATGCATAATTCTATTTCGTTTCCGTTTATCCACTATAACTCCTAGGCTATGAGGTAGCTCAGATTATTTTCCGGGACGTCAAGATTTAGGACTGGGCCTCTAGTCTTGTACCCCCAATCAAAATAGTTTTGCATAATCCATTTATAGCAGGCGACAACAAAGCAGGAACCAAATATTTTGTTGTATATTATACGAAATTGGTCATCCTCACTCATCGGTGTTGATCCTCGTCTAGATAAAGCCGTCTCTCATCGTTTCGATCCTCATCCTTATTAACCAAGAACCTTGTGCTCGGTCAAACAGTGCACAAAGGAGACTATTATTTTGAGCATACAAATTATTTTCAACGTATTTCTGCATGAGGTTCACCGTGTAAAGAGTCACCTCATACACGAATGTTTATGACCTAGTATCGACAACACAAAGACCACTGGAATACATCTGTCGGCCATTGTGAATATCTCCGAAAATACATGGTGGCATATCTAATTCTATACGTTGAGCAATAAAACAGTGAGCTCTTTGTTTGTTTGGGATTCATCTTCAGGTGCGACTCTATCACTTGGTGAGTAATCGCTGAGTACTAACTATCGTTCGACTGTACTGCATGTCACGTGATTAATATAATTCTAGTTCCCATATGTCTACAGAGATCAGCTGCATACACCAACTATAGTAAACTACTCAATTTTTTATTTATTGACTACTGCTTTCCGATGTTATCATCCACAAATCGATGAAGATAAATGGTAGCCAACGTAAAATATCTGGAGGTGGGATACCTTCAGGTTACGGGGTTGCTCAGATTACTTAGATTAATACAGAAGGACCCAGTTATAGTTCTGTCCCTGAACTTTTCCCCGCAGTTAAAGTTGATCTTAGCATGCCAGCTCATAGGATTAACACTTGATTCGAAATGCAGGAGCCCTCAAAAGTATACCGAAGTATATTGGAGGCTGTATGCCCGTTGCAAAGCCTGACTATTGCACTCTGGAGGCAGGTGACCGCTTCCCCTACTATGTGAAGGAGCGGGATCCTGGGAGGTAACTTGTAATACCATTACCTTTGCTCCAAAGCACATCGTAAGTCACATCATGTGGTCTACATCATCCATTGTACACGTGAATCCGTATTGAGCCTAACTTCCATGCGGTAGGAGGCTACTGTCGATATGGGAGGTTGACTGCACTCCTCCTAACTCCTAATAATTTTAGAATCTGTATTTACCTGAGTCATGCTATAATGGAACACCAACATTATATCAAAGAATAGATAAGACCTACCTTAGTAACCACAAAACTTAATCGTTATGATAACCTCTGAAATTAATCAACTCAGTTTTTTCCATGTTTATGTCATTTACGACTATATAACAGGAAAAACACTTCTTACTAACAAATTGGCACCTACGTGATATACACAAAGAGCTTTGGGTCTTTATCTCCCACCCTAAGTAAATACCCTTTAGGCTTTGAAATGTTCCAATTTTCCCTAAACTGTTCGCATTAATCCTTGGCGCGAACGTGCTGAACGGCCCTAGGGGTCGAGAAAGGTCCTTTGAGAGATTACGATGTAATAACTAAATTGACAGGTCACACGGAAAGACGCATCCTCAGGAATTTACATACCTAGCATAGACGCTATATTGGTTTGTGACAGCTATCGAGCATTTTCGAATAGGTCGATATATTTTTACTTGCCATGCATAAACAGGTAAAGCTGTAACTCAACTTTATATTCACGCTAACTCAGCTGCTTTTCAAGTTACATGGATAGTCATTGTGAACCATCAATTTGACACTCTGATAACGATTCTGGAATAAAGTCTAACGGGTCACAGATTTACGCCATAGATGATTCGTTTGTGAAACTTACCACCATGCTGGCATAGTTTACTCTTAAGAATCAAATATAATCTCCGAAATTGACAATAGGGAGCTGCTATACCCTATTCAAATTTCATGTACGCCGCGCCAAAACAATAATGGGCGCCCATCGTCAAATTCTCGCACTCCAATTGGCATGAATTTACAAAGGGAAGTCACACTATAGAACCAAAGTTACATAGGATGTTACGATCCCTTTGAGGAATTGTAGAGGCGATCATTAATAAGCAACGAACTGTCCAGTTGTTTAGTACCTTTGACAAAAGATATTTTCAATTCTTTTTTTAAATTATTCAAAATGATATTATCTTACAAATTCCCAAAATGGACATTTTTAAGAAAAATACAATATTTATATCAAATAGATCACCAGTTATGAGATCCAGTCAGAATTATCTGATGGAAAACCACTGTACATAAAATAAAAAAGTAAACCTGGTTGATGCAATTCTGGGAGGATAAATAGCACTTTGCCAAAAAATAAATTAAGCAGCTCTATTCTCTGTAGAAACTAAACTGAACTAGCACTTTTTCACAAAATATAATATATAATATAATATATTATGCCTGCATTGAGTTAGGCTATAATGACTCTATAATCCACACCGGCTTATTTCACAAGAGAGCATTCTATTCGGATCACAAAAGCTAAATTATCTGGGCGTTATTTCCAATAACCGATATTCGGTTACTGGGATCGCTGTTCATTTATCAATAAAAAATGACTGATAACATTGTTGTGTGTGAAGCGGGATAATCGATAAATTTAATTAAAACGAAAATATGTTTGTAATTAATGGTGTTGATGACTTTTTATAATCATTAACAATATTTATGGAGATTTTGGACTGCATTTTTTACTTTTAGAAGTAGATTACCATAAGCTAGAACTCTGGTCGAGCGAGCTTGAGTACAGTCGTTAAAATAACTATCAAATTCATTTAGACTGTAGCTGCTCCTACTTGGAGAAACTACTCCAATATTCCTGTAAAAATTAACACAAAGTTATGAATATTTGTGTTCAAATATAGAATGTTTAACTGTATCTATTAATATGTTCTGGATATGCTTTGTCCAACATAGCAGACGAGTCAGCTTAAATTGAGATGTTTATGCTGACTAAATGGATTTTATCTCCCTAGTTAATACTTATTAGCTATGCTGCAACAGCTCTATCTATCTCTATACACTAATTTTGAAGTTGGACCGCAAAGAGCTCTAGTTAATCCAGCAACTAGGATGAAATATTTCATTTTCACATTCCAAAAAGTAGGAATGTTTTTAATGATTCGTTCTTTAATTACAAAGTTGATGAAGGCATTCAATAGTGTGAAGTTGCTTTGGTTATGCCTTCAAATTACAGCGAATCAAAAATGCATTGTATAATAAGCAAAACAATTTTTAACCCCAGAAATTTCCTCAAATGCCTTAAAATTGGAATTTTCTAAAAGAAAAGCCATCAAGAAAATGTTTTACCCTCTATAATTTTGCGGTTACTCACTCTACCTTAGAATGATCCATAACCAAAAAAATAAAGCAAAAAAAGTTATTTTTTTGTAGATAGCCTCACGCAAAGGTACAAAGACAATCGCGCTTCATGAGCGCTGCGAAAGGATACCTGTTTATTCACATTAACCTTGAAATACTGTATATTGTAACCATCGGGGAACAAAGTCCCTGGTAGCAGATTCCACAATGCCGGGATTCTCCAAATAATAAGACTGTTGCAAAAAGCTCATTCGATACGTTGTAAGCTCGACCTGGTGAGGATGCGCCCATTGGGCTAGTATAGTCTTTACTGTACTGGCGACTTTAGGTATTGCTACGCGAGACAGCTCGTATGAACATCTGTCATGATCATATCTATAGAATAGACCCTACTTCGATCTTTCAAACTGTTGAATAGACGTGTATTCTGAAGTCTACATAGGCAAGTTCAATTTAATCATATGTTATGCCGAATCAAAGAACACTGAAGTTATGTATAAGTAAGACGGAGTACGATGGAAGCTAGTTTCTACACTACACAAAAATTTCCAAAGGATGGTCTAAGAGTCTGCCTTTATAATGATGAAATATGATTGTCCTCCCGATTTCTCAGTAGACGAGTCGGTTAAATACGCTTCAAGAATAAATTTTATCAGTGTTTCTCCATACTTGCACCATTAGTGTTTTGCTTTCTTATAGTTTGTGTTTGGGTCCCAAAAAGGAGGATCTTGTATTGTCCCTTTGGGATTACCATGCTGTCTGTTCTGTTTTCTCTCAGAAGACAGGCAGATTTGAGCTCCCAATATTGGGATGCACTATGTCCCTCATTTTATTTAACCACAATTCAAATACATCATCTATATTCTAGCCTATCCAGAATTGTTCACACTGTTTTCCACAATCAAAGAGAACAATGTATCATAGAAATTTAAAATCAAATTTTTCATCTTCCTACTTTGATAAAGGTCACTGATCTAAGACTAGACTAGACTAACCCTATCACACGTTACCATCCTAAACGCAGTGAACTTATAGCAGTCTTACTGAATCAGGTCAACAGGTCAAGGATTTTTGAGCTTGACGTTTTGGAACTTATCAAATCGTTCCTGTTATTCGGAGGTTTGGATTTTTTCATCATTCAAATATAAAACATTAGAGCATATGTATTCACTATGGAAGAGATTTACGACATCTTGTCCAAACCATTTATCGATATTCTTACTTATATATTATCATATTTTACAGCAAGGAGAAGTTTCTTATTCACGCGTAATTGATGGTACTTCAGCTTCGATTTTTAGAAATTCTCATTAGAAATATTTCTTATAGCTGCCGCCGACACAATATCCATATTACATTTTCAATACTTATTCTGAACAGAGCGTTACCAATATAATAGCAACTGAGTGAATTACAAATTTTATCGATTATCACCCCAGGAATAGCGATGGGAGTTTCATAATCTGAAGCTATTCAATTCTTGAAAACACGTCATATAATTCCTTTGCTCAAGCGACTCTCAAATAAGTATAATGTATTTTATATTTATTTGTAATATCGATATTTGTCAGAAATTCTGAGAGACGGTGTCATCAATTGAAAATAATCGTTAGAAAACACTGAACCTCAAGATGCATCATCTAAAAGGTTCCAATATAGATCGCCTATTTTTATTGAACTCCCAAAAAATTACCATCAAATTATTATTTTATGCTACGCATTAAATAGATGAAAACTCGTGACACTGGTAAAAATTAGTAACTTTTTTTCTACACCTTACTTTCAATCCCTTTGTTCATCAACATTTAACATTGACCGAGATCCCTTATATATATATATATATATATATATATATATATATATATATATATATATATATCAAATATAAAAATGCTTATGGAACCATGTATGCCTAGAATCAAATTCATTTCCCAGTGGTTTTAAGGAATTCGAAAACCGAAACAGTCGATATGCTCATCACCATTGCAGAAAGGCAACAGCCTATATATTCGCCTGGAGCCAGAATACTCTTTCTGGAATGAATTTGAATTGCAAAAATGGAAGAGTACATTATTAGATTTCACGGCGAAGATTCGTTATCCACTATTTTGTTTGAGAAGAAAGCGTAGGGTTCAGTTAGGCGAAGAAAGTTTTTAAACCACGGACAACCTTTATAATGTAAGAGTTTGTAGATTTATTTGGACGCCCTAAGGATCTTTGATACTTTTTTCGTATTACAGGGACTATCCAGGCCAATAGCGATTTCAAAAAATAAATATCTGAATTCATCATAATCAAGATAAATATGGTTGAAATAATGGACAAACAGAACTAGGTTTGGATAAAATTTGAATACCATGACACCGGTTAAAGTAGGCTTAGGTCTCTAGTTTTTTCAGCGGGCCACCAATTGCAAATAAGTGAGGAAGCATCAATTTAATTGTTATTGTTGTTATGAAAGCGCGACAGCCAAATTGACGCATCACGTACTATCAAGAAAAAGAAAGAGTAAAGTATATTCAGCTTTTCCTATACTTTATTTTATATGAAAAAGTATATCTCGATGTATCTATATTAATCAAATCAGAATTTAATGGATGCTTCTCGTAGACCCTCAAACAGCATCTCTGGGGTCGAGGAAAATATGTTTATATATGGTATAGATATTGTCTCAGCCTATGATCAGGCATTGTAATCTCCTCATGAATGATATGTACCTCAAGTAAAATCGCTGCGTATTAATGAATGTTGGTTTACATTTCGTTTACTATAAATGCATCTAGTTGAAATCACCCAAAGCTTTTTTATTTTCCCGACAATAAAAAGACACGATTACTTGCCACGTGCCATAAGAAAATATTTTGATTTTGCGTCATTAAAACAATTTAATATTGCTACCGAATATCAAATTTTAGACATGGTTAGTTGCATCTACTAGCAAATACTCGTAGATTGATGAGGTGTCGAAGCTACCATCATCAAAGCTTGTGCACTAGGTGTAAACACCGACTGATACCCTCTCTGTTGTATACCTATTACAATTTTTAATGATTGTTTTTACGCACATATTTAAAAATCACATTTAAATAAACATACAAGAATTTCTGCCCATAGGGTATCTGATTCACTTAGGTTATTCATAATGGTACGATCCTATTTGCGTATACCCAGAATGAGTACATACCCTCTTTTCGTATACTTTTTTCTTACCTAAAATATTGAAGGTCATTGACTCGGACCCACTTTGCGTATGAAAAATGTAGGATCCTTAGCTCTGATAAGACGGAACATCCTCTCGTAGATAAATAATAACTTGTTTGGCAGAAGTGCAAATGCCCAAATCAGCAATAAATTATATAATAGGAGTATATTTGGGTATATTGTATGGAAGAGCTTTTGAATGTTCCGTCCAAGAAAATTGTGACCAGAGAGCAAGGGTCAAAATAATCTTTAAAATTTTTGGTATATTTATTTTTTTCAAAGTGTACGTAAATTTGGTATATTTTGGAGGCGTACGCAAATAGGGAGACACTTTCGTAATTGGGGTCCTGAATATAGCTTGATTAAAAACCATTATGACGTTCACAAAGAGTAATTTCAATCTCAATTCGGCTATTTTTGAGTAGTGAGAGTTGCATAAGTTTAACGTATATGTTGTTAGGGTTAGATAGCTAAGACGGTGAAAATATGTTTACCGATCGAAATAGTGCTATCCTAGTCCCAACGTCATAGCTTGTTCTTGTTGAAATTCTCAATAAGCTTCTTTTCCAATTTATACCACCTGGCTAGATATAAGTTCTGATCATGAATCTCACCTGGCCATAGCGTTATTTTACTAACTTGAAGGACAGAAGATCATTACCACTATACCAAAGGCACCGCACTCAAAAAATACCAATGATATCTTTGTCCTGATGGTAACATCACCTGATTTGTTTGTATCACTAGAGAGAATACGTAATCTAAAAATGTATTTTTATGAGTCCAATAATCTGCAGGATATATATCTTCTTTTAGGAACTCCCTCAGAAAATATTTTCCTATATATCATTTAACGATGTATTCCTTCATCCCTTGGCATTTCAGCTGGCTAATACGCTCCACGGTGTATACCTGGAGATATAGGTCAAGATAAGCTTATGCCAAGCCACCACATAATGCCCGCATTGTTATATTCCGCAACAACCTATCTGGTGTGCGAATGTAAGCCACAGAGGACGCTCACTGTGTGAAATCCAGAATGACAATTTGTGCACTGCTTGTATAATCGGTACACTAATACCTCCAATTCCATCTATTATTCCGTTAAGTGGCTTGAAACAGCCTAATACACTAACTGTCGCAAATTATAAACAAGATCCCATAAATAAAAGTTGTTCTTTTTGTGACAAATTTCACTTCAACCTGAGGATGTATAAGATTAAAGCTAAACGTATCACCCAAAAAAACGATATTAAGTTGTGGAATACTGTGTATAAATTACACAATATATCTCAAAAGTAGCCGACGTTGTACATACGTTCTAGTGACAGATCAACACTCTAGTCAAAAATTGCTCATTAATATCTTTGCTAATTGAATTATTGGAACATTTAGGTACAAAAAACCTCATATATTTTGAGGAGCATGCATATATTAATGATTAGTTAGATTATAGAAATAAAGACCAAATATGTCATGGATTGCAACCCTTGGATACACACAAGATAACTGGAAGTATAGCACAATCAGACCCAAATTTTCAATCTGCTACCATTGGAAAATATATTTTTCATAAAAAATGATCCTGATATATTTAGTGTGTCCCCATCGCGTTCTTGAAATCTATCTTCAGTCAGCGTAAACTCTTTGTTGGTAAAGTGAAACGTGATTCGGGGCGATTTTAGAAGTTCCCCGCCTCGTTTGATGCTATCTCCTGTTTTCACACTTTGCGAAACGCCTGGTTGTCTGCAGGCGATTCGCGCACGTAACCAACACCAATCTCTCTCTCCTATGCCAATACCCTGGCTGCCAAAGTTTATGTCTTGAGTGTGGGTCCATTAGTGTTTAAATTAGTAATTGTTTTTCATTTCGCTTTACGGACACCAGTAACAACCTTGTAGTGATGCATTTTTTTTTAAATAGCTAATATTCTATTATTCGATCCATCAAATATATCTATGTAGGCATCTCAAGTTGCTGAAACCAAATAATTACCCCTTGTTGTCGGCAATATTTTCACGGCAACCTCTGTTGGCTGCGGACAACAATCAAGTATAAATTGATGATGCTGAGCAGGCAGTGATTTTGAAGTAAATCAGCATTGGTTTGAAGGTAAAGTCGTTAGGTAACATTGGACGCTATCTATCACTTACCAACTCTAGTTCTTAATTGTCTGTAGAGAATCAGCAAAATAAGAAAAAGGAAATATGTATGTCGAATCGCCCAATATCCACACGCTGTCAAATTAACTAGCGGCTAGAGCCTGAACATCACATAAGCGCTCGGACCTTCTCGTGAAGGATCGGACCTTTTCAATTCGCGCGGGAAATGAGTTTCGGACGGACGGGTTGGCGCCGGCGGTAATCGTTCTGTCAAAATCAAAAGTTAGGTCTAAGTATTTTGAATAAACAAAAAAAATGGTTATTGTCCTGCAGGTTTTAAAACTGTTCTACAGAAAAATGGATACTTGGAAATTTATTCAATTAAAACTCATGTTGGTCATGCTAATGAAATAGGACACTTAGCACTTACTATGGACGATCGTCATACATTGGCTGCCAAAATATCATCAAAAATACCTTTTGATGTAGTACTAGATGAAGTAGGTGACTCTGTGACATCTTCACCTATGAAAGGTTACGCCTTTCAACACGAAAAGGTCTTCACAACATTGAAAAAAGATTTAATCTTCAATCGACATCTGTTAGGCATGAAAATGATGCCGTGAGTGTAGACTCATGGGCTACAGAAATGAAGGACCAATGTGTCTTATTTTACAAACCCCAAGGAGCTGTAAAAGAAGGATACCCACAACTTAAACAAGATGACTTTGTTTGATTATACAAAATGATGGCCAAAAAACAGTTTATAAAAATTTCTCTGAAAACTGCATTTGTATAGTTGGAACGCATGGGTTGAACAGCTACAGCTTTGAGTTACACACATTATTGGTGTTGGATGACTTACATCAAGGTTTCCCTTGTGCGTTTTGTATCTCAAACCAGAGTGATGAAACCGTTATAAGCCTTTTTGTAGTTAGGTTACAATACAAACACCAGTTAATCCTATAAGAATATGATTTGTCATTGATGATACTACAAACAGGTATCGGTTGGATCAACTTTACCTATGTCAAACAAGGCACAGCATGATGCATAGAAGACGTATATAAAATATGTATTGAAAATATTATATCCAACCAACCAAATTTCTTTAAGATATCTAAAACCGCGTATAACGTTATTAACGACAAATTTTTTTCTGAAAATTTCATGACCCTGTGATACACTTATGAATTATTCGAAATTATAGAAATTGGTATATGGGTAAACCAAATAAGAACATTAGTAAGATTGAATCTACGTAATGTAGGTATTCAAGAAATATTTTATAAGCCCGCGCGAATTGGAAAGGTCCGATCCTTCACGAGAAGGTCCGAGCGCTTATATGATGTTAAGGCTCTAGCCGCTAGTGTCAAATTATATATATCCGTAATGTGACAGACGGTAGGCTGACTTCACTTTCCGTCAACATCTTATATATTCCAAGTGTAAACAACCAGATTATCAAAGTAACTCTTAATTTCCAGGTAAAATCATATAATTTATAGGTAATCATGATAACCAAAACGACCTCCGGCTTATTTAGATGCTTTTATTAGGGCAAGCCGTATACAGGTAATTATTTTCACTAACTAGGGAGATTATCGTATCATGAATTCGTTAGAGATGTCAGCTATTTCTGGGTTCAGCTCTGTTACTCCATGCACTAAGTCACTTCCACTAGCCATACGGCCGTTTTATCGCATGTGTAGAGTGACTCCACTCTCGTTTGACTTGGAGTGGAGTAAATGGAGCTCACTCTTAAAGTTCCACCTCAAAGATTAGGGTAGATGGGGTAGATAACTGTCAATCGTCAAAGTTGTCATTTTTGAGGGATTGGTTTCTGAGTCTTTGTTTGTATGTGGTATCACCTTTTCTAGTTCTGTTCGTGGATACCCCATGATTCTGGTATCTGAAATACTGTGTACTTTTTCAACAGATCCTCAAAGGTGCCTGGCGTCATACGGAAATGTTTTTTGAATTATTTATCAAGAAAATTGGCTACAGCGATTTCTGCAGTGTTCAGATTTTTATTAAATAATTTGCACTTCCACATCATCGTCTTTAAAATAAATTTCTATTACTTTTAAAATTGGCAGAAGTATTGAAATATCTATGATTAATATTCAATATCAGATAGATGTTCAAGATAAAAATTAATTTATATTACTAATAGACCACAGGCGCTATGAGAAAATGTATCAATCAGCTATTTCTGTTTGGGATTTTTATTGTTTTTGATTGTGAACCCGAACGCGTCGATCACCGCTAGGTTCACTCCACGGTCACGTCACAAAAATCTGTTCTAGCTCTGTGTTCGATTGCCGAATTCATTATTATATTAGCCAGAATTCAGTCGAATGAAACAATCAATGCTAGTAGCACACTAACAATTACTATGATCTAAATTATAACAATTATAAGGAGACATGCAGATATGAACATCATGTAAACTGTAACAGAATAATTTATACATCAAGCTCGGAATATTTGATCATCAAATCTGTCTGACTAGAACACAGTCCTCTCCTTACAAGTTTACAGTGTAATCAGGTGCCGACCGGCTCTGCCAAGTCAATACCCGGGCTATTGCTATGACTTGAGAAAAGGTCTAACAATACTACCTACAGATTGAGAATCACCAACTTTCGAAAGATTTCTATTGCTATTCTAGATTTATTAATGAGATCTAATGCCCTCTTGTATGGACGTTATGTTACATAAACGCAATTGCGGAGTTTGCCCATTAATGTAACTAAATGTATTTATTTGCCCTGCAAATGAACAAGGTCCCAAGATACAAATCATGGAAAACAAGTAAGCTAGTAGGATTTCTGTAGTACTGAAGCTTCTAATTAATTGGGTAATAGCATGCCTTAGTTTATATCACTAGTTTGGATATAACGTCTTTAAATTTTGAATTATGTTTTAAAAAAGAACTGCCCAATGATTTATTACGTCCTAAGTTGAATACAAGTTATGAAACATGTGTTTCAAATACTATGCAAATTTATTGAACCCAGAAAAATGTTTTTGACTGCACCCGAAAATGATTGGCCATCAATGTAGTGATCTCAGCTAAAAAATCGACAGAACCTGCTATGAGACCAGATGTAGTCAAATCCGATGCAGTGGATACCGTGATTACACACAGATGGACAATAATAAGTTAAGTCAAATTTTTGTGATATATAATGACAAAAACTTCCGAAAAATGCATTCGACTTCGTGACCTCTCGAAGAACTATATCAGTGATCTGTAGGTATGGCGGTTGATTTGTCACCATCTTTGTCATGTCGTGGTATGTCAGATTCGAAAAGGAACATTGTCTTTGCTTTTACGTGGGAAGTAAAATGCTCCTTGCTTGGTATACTTTAGATGTATCATATCATCCCGAGCTGCGATTGATTATCGGAATTCGCCATTCCAGCGAACTGCAAGGTCAAGAAGGCGGTATCGTAGGCTCTAATATCACCGTTTCAGTTTTGATAGGGTACAGCGAAGGGTGTTCTCCACAACGTGGTGGATTAAATAACGCCTTGAACCAGTTTTTCCTGACCTGATAACAACGATCCAGGCCACTTGCCGTCACTAAGGATTATTTACATAGTTGCGGTTATTTACTGTTCGATACGACTTGCCTTTTCATGCGAATACGACTATTTTGGCACACTCTAGCGGTCATTAAGAAATTCTTTACGATCGATATGGCGTCTCCTAACCCACGTATACCTCAAGGTCTCTGGTGGTCTTCTACCGAAAATACACAACTGGCTGCACGTTTTAAGGGATCAATCAATATTTTATAGGCAGGATTCTGGTTGTGCAGTTATTGGATGTATGTGGATGTGTTAAACATTAACGGATGAAATGAAGAATGTATTAGACTTAATAAATATTGAGGCCTCGTCCTTATTTTCATCTACATGTGTTAAGTGGACCAGAGACGGTCAATAATATTGTCAATAAAACTGATGATTTCAATTGCCATTGCGATTGATGGAGATCCAATCACATCAATTGTTCATCAGTTGCTCAGTGAATTTCTCGTAATTCGAATCGTTTATTCATTGTGAACTAGTAGGTATAATGATGATTTGGGCTTTTTGGCGTTAACTTTGGTTCCCGTCAATGTACTCCTATCAAATTTCCTATCAATCTCCGTCCATCGATTGACAATGACATCAATCGCTTCCTACGCCATCAATTAGATGCAGCAATGAGTACCATTGGCAATATAATTGACAATATCATTGACCGTCTGCGGGCCACTTTACTGATCTGCGATGCGACCTCAGGTTATAATTTCTGTTTTTCAGATAAATCGCCCATCTTTCATGAATCTTATGCATTCCAGCGCATTCTGATATTAACAATTTTATTGGGTTTTTTGTATAGAATACAATTCCGAATTGCTGCTATTTCGTTGTACTTCGAAGATGTCGAACAAAATTAATGCATTTAAATATTTGTTTTCTACTGGCTACTTACTGAAACCACACGACAAATAATGAATATGTTTACTGACGTTTCGGCTGTATCGTCAGGGTTTTTCGAAGTATAAAAAAGGAAAGATTATATTTTAAATAATGAGATTAATTTTACAACTACTTCCAAAGTAACAGTTTTATTTTCAAGCAAAACCATAGTTCCAATTTTGTTTTAGCAAATACGACTATACGAGTAGATCACAAGTGCCATTCAACCGCTTAGAAATGATGTCAAATAGGGTGACTTCATTTCATTTCAATGGTATTTCAATCGGATTTCATTGTGGAACGAAATGCAGTAATTCTTAGAAATACTGAAAATTACGTTAATTTGGAACTCTCATCATATTTTTCATTTTCTTTCCAAAAGATCAATAGTTCTAAAATTCTATCCAAATATTTGTATCTAAACTAATAGCATCACGTAGGAAGTACAGCGTCAACCTCTTCATTGCTATTTTTTCTTTCAATATTACTGTTACAAAAATATTTGGAAAATCAGCACAAAGGTATCATAAACGTTCAAAAACGAAATATGACTATTTTTTTAAATTATTTGTTGGTCAATTGCTCCGTCGCTACTTCTTCTTGCCATATATTGTTGAAATTCCATCAAAATCAGAATGATACCTTCTGGGTTATACAGAGTTCAACGATCATCCTACAGATAGACAGACAAACAGGCAGACTGATGAAAATGAGTGCATGGCCAATGGCGTATTGGCATAAGAGGTAAATGTTCTATCACACAACTGATTTTTCATGACCCTTGATGTCTAATTGATTATTCAATCATGAAATAAAGCTACCATGAAATTTAAAAAAAGTGAAAAAACTTTTTCAAAAAGAAGACTTTATTTGAATGCGCTAAAAACAATGAAATAAACTTTTCCCTTAAAACTTTTACTATCAACTTATAACGTAATTACACAATTTATATGATATACAACCTTATCGCGAGATACTCGTATTCGCTTAGTTAGAAAATTCAAAAAATATATATCAATCAGATCAAGTTATTTTATTTACTTGTTCATTTACACAGGTAAATCTCGCGACAAGGTTTTATATCATGTAAATTGTGTAATGATGTTAAAAGTAGATAGTAAAAGTCTTAAAGAAAAATTTTATTTCATTCTTTTTAGCGCATTCAAATTGAAGCTTGTTTTTGAAAAAGCTTTTTCATTTTTTTTACTTTTCTGTAATCGCTGGACAGGTCTGCAAAAACCCTAGTACACCAAAATTTCAGAAGGATTTGGGCAACGGAGTTTTTAATCACCATCTTTTTTTATTGTCATTCGTATTCTCAACAAGTCCTTCCATTTAATTCCCATATTGTAAGAGTGCATCAAAAATAACTAGTCCGCCATCTTGGGTGTTCCGCCATGTTGGATTAAGAATGACGTCACACAGATAGCCATGCAGAGTCATCCAAACTAAACTGATCGTCTTGAATAAAACTTAAAAAAGTGAAGATGTGGAAAAACATTCAATTTTTCGAAAAAAATCCCAAAAATTTTGCGAAGTCACCAAATAGTCCATGATTCCAGTATTTCGAAGTCAAATCTACAAATACAATAACAGTCCTGAAATCCAGTGAAAATCTCTATTAAAATCAGCAAGCGTAATTATTTATTATGCTCTATTGATTTAAAATGCAGTAATATGCAGTAGTAGTTGCTGAAACGATAGTGGAACAAATTATACCTTTATTAGAAAAAATTACTCCCCTCAAAAGCTGTACAGCTTATAAGAAAGCAAATGTTCAAATTACTTCAAAACATTTTGAATGATTTAAAAATTCCTGTAGATTGAATTCACGACTAGTGAGTGCGGAAAATGGAATGTCTTTTATCAACGCCAAAAAAAATTTGAATCATCACCTCCACTCTCAAAATATTTTGGCAATCCAATTATTTTAACATCAGAGAATGGGATTGTCATCAATTTCATTGTGTGATCTGATGCAAAGGTATATCATCACTCTATACAGCATTCTGTACCGACTGTGGAATCACCGCAACTCAGACCATGCGCTGAATGATCCATCCACTGAGTTACTGGTACTGAGATGACAATATTTCAGATACGCTGTGAGGATTGTGACTATAGTCAACATAACAACAGACTCACGAAACGTTGCAGTCAAGTGCCTTAGGATGCCGCACAAAAATACTTGGCCACCATACTTGGCCGTCACTAATCAAAATTGAAAATTGATTGGGATTCGACATGGTGTACTCACTAACATGCCATAGGGACACACCCTCTTTCATCCGATTTCTTCACATTTTCGTACGTAAAGCAAGATACGTGACAGTTATCCTTATAAAGTATCCATGATAAACAAGGAACAATGGAATCTATTTTATTCACATTTGTCTCAAGTGGTGGTTGACAAACCTCGAGTTCTGTATGAACACTGTGAAATCGGTCCATATAGTTGCCAACTAACTATCGTCAGTTACTTTCATCTTAACTGACTGCAGCAGCATTCTGAACATATTCTAGGCTGGAGAATTCGATGTTCATACCAATCTTGCATCCAGTCAATGCGTTCACAAGAGAACATTTTATTTAAAAATGAGTTATTTTTCGAATAACTACCCATTTTGTTGGCTACAGTTAATCGAAGCCAAAACGCCTTGAACTAGTTTCTTCGTCCGGCTATCGGGTAAAATTACGGGACACGATGTGCACTAGACTAGAAATAGATGTTGTTTACTCTCAATTCCTACTGAATTCAAACTGCGGTATTTGGTTTTGTAATTAGGTAAATGGACTTTTAACGAATCTGTGTTCTTATGTGATGTTGCAAGCTATTTTGTATAGTTATTATATAAATACAGGAAATATTAAACAGTAAAATTTACAAACAGCAAATATTTCAATAAATGTTACAACTGATACTACGTGCAAACAACTGTACACAGTTGTTAATTCGTGTACCTCAAATAATCGCATATTCGCTGTTACCGAATGGACAAATGTCTAGAAATGGACAAGAATCGTGTTATAAATATTATAAAGAATTTCAAAAAAAATCTCGCTTGAGTTCCAGAAAAGAAAAAACAATTGGAAGTATAATTCTTAGAAATAGCACGTTCTCCATCATACATGGTTCTCATTTTATTATAATGAAATATACTATATATAGTATATAGTATATAGTATATAGTATATAGTATATAGTATATAGTATATAGTATATAGTATATAGTATATAGTATATAGTATATAGTATATAGTATATAGTATATAGTATATAGTATATAGTATATAGTATATAGTATATAGTATATAGTATATAGTATATAGTATATAGTATATAGTATATAGTATATAGTATATAGTATATAGTATATAGTATATAGTATATAGTATATAGTATATAGTATATAGTATATAGTATATAGTATATAGTATATAGTATATAGTATATAGTATATAGTATATAGTATATAGTATATAGTATATAGTATATAGTATATAGTATATAGTATATAGTATATAGTATATAGTATATAGTATATAGTATATAGTATATAGTATAGTATATAGTATAGTTTTTTATTATTACTTCACGGCCACTGAACAGATTTCCCAAAATTATAGAGTGTTTTCATTCCTGTCACAGTAGTAATAGGGTTTCATCAAAATCTGAATTGAAAAAAGTTATAGAGCAGCCAAGGATTAACGAACAGAATCCAGGCAGACAGACAGACGAACGTAAATAAGTGACATGATTATCCGTGATTATACATGTCATGAAACATCAATGAAACACAATTTAAAACCGACAGACCATCAGACCGACTGAAGGTATAGAAAAAAAATAACGACAACCTACCCGAATAATATAACTGATTGCAATAGTATTCAATTGTATCTAGAAACTGATATATAGCAGCTGTGGCTAACGTAGATGGTAGGTATGGCGGGTGGTAAAACTGTGTAGTGTTTCTTGTAATTTCAAGGATAAAATCGCTGATCAGTATTACAGTAGGAAATTGATTGTATCCGCCTGGTATGCTTTTCAGTGATTCTGTCAACCGATTTAACTGTCAATAAACGACGGATGCCCAACCTTATGCAAACACGGTCGGCCGCGCCGGTTAGATATAAAGCACTATTATAACAGTTACGAATCTATATATGGAACATGAAGGATTAGTCAATTATTTCTGCGTGAAAGAACAATATCGATTAGCCGAATCTATATAAATACACCGCAACTATTGAGGTCTATCAATTTTACCTCCCACCAACGATAATTCTCAAATTTGAGATAATACGGTTTTGGTCGTTCCTTCATGCCTCACACGTCACTCATCTGCTTCGGTTTGTCTATCTATCCATTTGTCTGCTTGTTAGTTTGAGAGTTGGAACTGATGGTATATCTCAAAACGAAGGTTCCGCGATTTTGTTGACCTAACGAACAATAATAATCCATCGAAAATTATTATAAACATGGCCAGCTAGAATCTGAGACATCAGAGTAGGTACCATTAAATAAGGATATATATTTCCTCTAGAGCACACTCGCAAAAAATGCATAAATTCAAGTTGGATCAATTTGAGAAGGTACAAGCAAATTACTTACGATTAATTTTAATTCCACCATACCGAAAGAACTCCTTTTCAATCGAATCTCGGCGTGGGAAGTACAAAATTAATCTGATTGACTGCATTCTTTTATCAAGAAGTTTTGGGTATTTTTTGGTATTTGCAGGTATTTTTCGGTATTTTTGTTCAGGTGTATAATTTAATAAAAATTAATGGTTTCCCGCCCATTTGTTAAATTTCATGGCGTAACAGGAGGAACAACTAGTCTCGTTTTTGTGAATATAATAATACAGGTGATGAATCAAGCAGATATCTCTACCTTCTATTATTATAGAAAAAGAAAAATACTATACTGTGTTGTATAAAAATGACAGGTATGTGGGTAGGTTGATAAGTACGGTACAGAAATAAAATACAAAATGAAATTTTATTCTATGATTATCACTTTGGAGCATATGAAAAAAGTAGTAATTTTTTCATAACACATATCACGAAGCAGTTCTAGACCTATTTCAGAATATTTATTTATAACTACCTCAAAATGTAGATAGGTACCTTAGTACCATAATTCAAAATGTAGTAGTTCGTTCTGCATCGTATAGTTTCCCTCTCCTGACCTCATCTTGCACATAATATGAAATGTAAAATTTCAAAATTGTATATCCTCCTTCCATTGTGTTATTTGCATATGAAATTCAATTTTGGTGAGCATGCTTTTATGGGTATATATGCAGCACCGTCCTAGATCTACTGGTATTTTATATCGAATGTTCTGCTTTCCAGTTTTTAGACTTGCTGCAACGTTATCTTCGAACTTTGTGGTGAAGTTATAGAATATATCATTTTCAGGTAGTGGTATCATATGAAAAAAAAGCATTTGCATTGGCTTGTATACTATTAAAGCATATGTCAACAAGAAGCAATTGCTTCAGATACCCCGAAGATGACTAATATTCAGATAAAGCTGGACCGTATGCATATATATTAAATCCGAACTCTCACCATCACGAGAAAGACCTACTACCTGAACTATCCTACACTAAAATATCTTTCAACAATTCGACCAGACCATTAGTTGAATTTTCAAACCACCGAGTCTATAGTCTATAATCTTTCAACAGCTGTAGATATCGTATAGAGTATCCCAGCTCAGAAATAATATTTTCTGCGACCTCGACATTAACAATACTAAGGCTTTCGAGCAAAACGGAGGATTGGAGGCGAGGTAGTGAATACTGCGATTAGTTGTGGCTGTGAACATTATATATAGCCAATGAACCAACATGAATCCGTAAGCACTATGAAGCTTGCTGAATCTTTATCTAACAACGAATCTCGAAATCTATGCTTTGAATATATCAACAAATTTTTGACCGAGCTGTGTCGCACAGTATCACCAAAAGTCATCGGTACAATAAACATCAGATGGCTGAACAGGTTGAAAGTCATCCTTTAGGAGAATCTCTGCGTTACAGAATCACCAGCAAAGGACGCTGCTCTCTAATATTTATAGCTTACAGCGCTTTAAGGCCAATGTGGATAGTCACTAATTTGGCAGCGCTTTTGGAGCACGATAAGTTTTCTGCCTTCATCAGATGTCATCTATTAAAAAATATCTCTATGTATAAGTTTAATAATATCGCAGTAAGCAAGCAAAGGTATTATGACGCAAAAATGTTTAACGTTTAATTATGTCTGCACTGTCACTAATTTTCGACTGTCGCCATGCAGGAACTAAGGTTGTTGTCATCAGCAAAGCTGCAGATAAGATTACATGTTATGTCCAACAAAACCTTGATGTACAGCAAGAAGAGCGTTGGAGAAAGAACAGATCCCTGAGGAACACCCGCATTAATGGAAGCACATCGAAAGCATATCCATCCACCACTACGAATCTTGAGAAGCCTATGCAACCAGTGGCACAGGCTTTTAGTATATATACTTTTAATTTGACATTTTCAGTTCTAACTAAGGCTATTTTTGGTGAAAAACCTACTACCACATATCATACAGTGCATAGAGATGTAGTTTATTTAATACTTTCATCATTTTTCAAACTGTAGTGGCATTAGATTCGTTTATCTTAATATAGAAAAATTAGATTGACGTCATGTAAATCTTTCTCTGTAAAAAGAATGAACTTGTGAATCTGTGAGCGATTCAAATTCGACGTGAATCATCGATAAGAGTTATATATTCCCTTATCTAAATGTACAATCTACAGATTTAATAAACTATCAGACAAACTTTAAAAATATGTAAGGTGACTTCATGTGCAAGACATTTTTATTAAATTTTCACACATGACATACTTGTGTTACCTGAACATTTATCTATTATTTGTAGAAAAATTTTGATACAGGTCTGTTTTGCTTGACACCATCAGCAGTTGTCATAAAAAATCAAACTGGTGATTCAAATAAAGCTTTAAATCATTATAATTATAAAAAGTAATCACAGTATCATGACCGGTATCTTATATATAATGGAAATCATATACCAATAGTCAGTGAAAGGGCGAGGTGGGTTACAAGTCATTCAACAAACCTCCAAACCAAAAACAAATAATGCATATCATCCTTTTGTTATTTATCCAAGAACAGATCAAAACTTCCTCATTGGCAACAAATCATAAAGATTCTGAAGGTAAAGTTGATTTGAAAGTAAAAAATGAGAGAATATTATGAAAATGTATAAGAAAATCGTCCCATCTATATACGGATTCACCAAACACGAAGTGTTCTATCTTATAACGACTCTTAATTCCTTATTTTAAGATATATGATTTTCATCATCTAAATTTTCCAAATACAACTTGTTTCGCAACAGCTGTAAGCCATATATTAATAGTGAAAAAACAACCGTATTTTACATACAAAATACGTAGTCTGGCCTAAGGCCAGTAAACTTTATCAAAATCAAATTCAAGTTACATCATCGACCACAACTAGTTTGCCGCCCGTATGAAAAACAATCAGATGAAAGTAGCTGTTACATAACCAACGAGTGTGGGATGCGAGTCTGGACCGGGGTTTCGATGCCGGCTGGGCTTTGTCTGTCAACTTACTGACTGTGGTAGTGGTGCACATATCCTCCGGGTCCTGACACCCGTCTATGTAGACTCCTGACAGACATAGGTCAGAGCTGACTAGCATTGCCCCGATGCCACGGCATTCACTCCGAGCGTGTATGTGTCGTCGGTATCACTCCCGTGTGAGGGTAGATATGGGCTTGGTTGTCGTGTACGCGGGGGGGCTTCCAGCTGCGACCCCGATACGGCGCTTACTGGTCCGCCGAGGGGAGAAGGAGCCACCACCATGGCGTCGGCGCATCCCCCGCGCGGCGACGTCGGTCGTCTCGTTGAAACGGCCCCGACGTCGCGACGCTCTGTCTGCGTTGAGAATCTTCCTACCACTTGCTGGGTCTCAAAAAGTATCCAAAGACTTACACCAGTACGGAGTCAAGTAGATTCAGTACTTTCTACGCTCAGAGAGTTGGTAGGTCGAGAGTTCGAGACCTCCCAAGCACAATTTTCCGAGAAATTGTTATTTGACCAATATATTGAGTAGCCTACTAGATGTAGAAATAATTTCCTATTCCAAAAACCGATCTATTTTGAATACAAGCCATTGATCCTAGACAAGCATGTTATTCATTTGCGCTTACTCAGTAATTATCTGCCAGGGAGGTGCATGAATCTATATACATTGCAAGAGCGGAGTATCAAAAATAACTTTAAAAAATGGCGGTAAGTTGACTAATGCTGCACTTCGACGCAATGGCATCTTTTCAATGAAAAATTATCGTAACTGCTAAACTTGAACTTTTTTTAATTTTAATAATTTCCAAAGCTTTCTAGTTTTTCATAATTTGTCATATTTCAACAATTTATTTCAACAAAATCAACAGTTTCGAAATCTAATAGGAATATTTAGTAAACTGATACCACTGCACGTGAAATACAGAAATACAGCTATTTTCAGGGGTAATTACTCTTCTGCCACTGAATCGATGTTTACCGAGAATACGAAGTACCACCGGAGACAAAATTCTATATATGATAGAACCTCTTTTACCAACAACTATCTTTTTAGCTCCTCTTTTCTCACCCCAGCTTCTGGCCCCATACAAAAAATGGAAAATAATCCGGTGCCTCAGAAACCCCGCCACCACTGAATCGATTTTCAAAAACTACAAAGCATTTTCATTCTTATTATCGCACCTAGTGCAAAACTTCCATAAAAACCACAAAGGTAGAGGGGCCAAGGATTACAGACAGACGACAAACACACCGACGTAAATTATTGACATGGATTTTTGTTATGTTTGTACCGTGAATAGAATGACCCCGACAGCCCCACAGACCAGCATTCCTATAACTCGTAAAAGTACTTTCGGAATTTTTACGTTGACACTGAGTTACTGGTGGACGAAAAAGCTTTGAAGTATTCGAAAATAGATGCTGTAGCGGTGAAGAAATCGCCAACGTTAAAACAAAAAAAGTAGAACAAAAAACGCTACCGAGCCAGTAAGAAAATAGGTCTTGGTAGGGTACGTTCCATCGTCTATAAAATCTTGATGCCGGAAACACTCGTAGTTCTTAGGCACATATTATTGTGAATATTATCTGCCTATCATTGTGAATTTCCAGTCAAACCACAAAAATTAGATACTTTTCTCGATAGCCGTGGACTTATGCGTCACTTAATGTAAGAATCGTAAATATTGGAGATTACGGGAATTTTTGGAAACTCTGCAAAGGCTATCGCGCTTTGTAAGCGCTGCAAAAGGATAAATATCTATTTACATTGACATTAAAACACTGTAAGATTGTAACCATCGGAAAACAAATTCCTCGATAGCTCATTCCACAACACGGAAGTTTTCCAGCAGAACGCTCTTTGGAATAGACGATGAAGGTCCTTTGTCAGGTCAGGTGCATGCACTATACGTATTGCCCATTTCTGTATTCTGTCCAGTGCTTTCGAGCACATCCCCACACATGCGAGCAAAACTCCAGTCATGACCTGATCTGGGCCTTGTCGAGAAGCAGTAGCTGTTCCGGAGAATACAATTTCCTGGAGCGGAATAAAACCCCCTCTGGGATGCTCACCAAGCGAGAGCAGCAACATGATCGTGCCATGAAATTTTTTGTTGATATTAATTCCCAGAAGCTTTTGGAAGATGATTCAAGTATTAGGGGTCACTCCATCTCTGCGGTTGGCAGACCAGCATGAGGCTTCTTAGTCAGGGTTGCTCACTGAGTATTATATCCCCATGCCAGAATTCTCTCAATGTTCTCATTGATCTGAACAGCATGGTACCCTCGTCGAAATGAATTTTTTAGAGATGGTAGTGGTTTGCTCAGTTCCTTGCAGGAATACAAGGTGATTTCGTCTGCTAAGCTGTATATATGATTAGACGTTATTTCTAACGTAGAGGGTTAAAATTAACCTATAGTCATGTCAACAACTCAATAAATACATTTCGGAAACTGTATTTTCAACTTTTATCTGTTACAAAATTAAATCGAATTATTAATTTATTAATTAATCATTTTATCTAAAAAGGTAACTCAAGGGAAATTTCTAAAATATAAAGGATGTTTAATTTGATTTCTTTAGAATAAGTTAATCTTCCTTTTTATAAAATTCTGAATAGATAAAAATAAACCCTGAATAAATAAATTCTAGAATCACCTACAGAGTAATCATTGAAAAAGAGTAATACATTATTCTTAAGTTTGAAAGTACTGATCCAATATCATTGAAATTTTTACAGTAAGTTACTATTGATTGAGACAGGATGTAGAAACTTCTCCTATGACATACATGATGGAAAAATTCAACCTAATTTCGAATGTGTGTGACGTTAACCATAACCGTGACTCACTTTCCGTAATATCGAATAAAGCATATGAGAGGTATCTTCAAATAACCCAGGAATAAGAAAATTTAAACTGTTTTTACATATGAATCATAAACTATCTTGAGTGTCGCATTATTACTCGTTTTCTATGGGATAATTTAGTATCATAATTGTTTTGTAAATGGATTTTTTTCTTTTGGTCAATGAATGCTTCATTATTATTTTTATTATTATTATTATTATCATTATTGGACAGATGTTTTAGACTAATAGTAAAATATCTATTATCGGTCTAGAAACACGCTTTACGCTGCACAATTGTTAGGTTCTGTCATATGTGTAAAGCCTTTTTGTTGTACAAATGATCATTTCTTTTTTTCAACCAATCAAGTTCAGTCGCTACAGGAGTCGTTAATATCCGTTGAGTTTTCAAGCCAGCTTAATCAATAAAACGCAGTGTTTCAACTGATGGTGTAGGTTGAGCTGATCAAATAAGACATCATTTTTCATTATTACATCATATATTAAATTTCGTTATATAATCATCTATATTATCTAATAGGAAAAATCTGTATCGTCTTATGAATGTCAATAGTAATTTGAACTGCATTATATAATTGCCCATTTATATATCGTGAATTGTGGATCGAACAGTACATACCTGTAGTAATATGTTTACGACGTCTCACATAATTTATTTTTGTTTATCCAATTACCAATTCACAACAATAACACAAGTTATATACCCTGATTAGTTAATAAACCATAGGGAAAAAGCTTTGATTGTAGTAAAACTAGGACATCAGTTAAGCTTCATGGAAGCAATCAATGTTGAATGAAAAACTATGTTTTAATCTTAACTCCACTGCAATGATCAAGGTCTTGCCTTTTTTACAGTTATAGTTATTCATAGTGTATATATCTGATCCAAGGAATTACTATATAAAATTATAGAATAATATATTTGAAATGGCATACAGCCATAAAAGCAAACTGTGTCACTATGAACGTGCTGCCTTCAAAATTCTGATACGCTCGTCCCTATCAATTTCATAGGTGTTCTGTCAGTAGTGTATTTATTACCAAAGTAATATAGATTTGTCACAAGTGTTGGCTGATATGTCTTAATAGGATCTCAAACATATATATGAGATTTTTTAGAAGACCTGTTTATTACTATGAATAATTCGTAATTGGAAAGTATACCTATGTATATACAATTATTCCAATAGGTGAATATGTGTAAAACTATGCAGGAGTATTCGAATGATAATTGTTCTTTATTCCATAAGTAACATTGTGTCTCACGGCTTTCCTTTAATCTAGGCTTTAATATCAAAACAGTCTTGTCTTGAATAATACTAATAATAAGAAATTTATCCAGACAAGAGTGCAAGAAATGACGGATACAACTCAAGTTTCCATTCCCATATTAGTTGTAAGGTGTACCATAAAGAGACCTAGGCACGCCTTAAATGAATACACAATTTTAATATAATGATATTTTACAAAAAGTACTTTAAGTTATGAGTACCTTAAGATAATATACCAGTCTATTTGGGAGATTATGTACAAAATGTAAGGATGGCTAGGTGGGTTACTTAGAAGCGATTTGACCTACGACATTATCATGTAGATTGTAGACGCTCTTACTTGGTGAAACTCTTCCATCATGTAGATAAAAAGTTGTGTAGTTTTTACACAGTTTCACAAATAAAACTATTTCTTTTAGTGACGCGTTTCGATATTTATTAAAATCATTGTCGGACTGTCAGATTTGATTTCTAACTGTGTGAAAACTACACAACTTTTTGTCTACTACGACATTATCAGCAAAAATGTAGTAGATTTTTATAATTGTTAATATTCAATTCATTACAGTTTAACGGATGAAGTGCCAAAGCCTCTAAATCTCAAAGAAGTTGTATGTGATTTGTAATTTGAACGCACTGCGTAATCCATCAGTTTTACGAATATTTCATATTAATACTTATTATCTCTCATTATAACTTTTAAAATAATTGTTAATCTTCTAAAAAACTATTTCGCCCCTGGAAGTCACAAAAACCCACAAGGGGCGTTTATCGCCCCCGTTGAGAACCTATGGATTAGACAATACATCCAACTTTGAACATATAAGTTAAAAATATCACTCAATTCACAAACTTTAGTACCAAATCCGGTAAAAACACCAAAATGGCTTAGTCTAATAATTTTTACGGTTTCCTAAACTCTAAAATACCAAATATTCTCAGAATCCATGAACTTGTCTGTGTATCTTCACATAAATTGCTTCTGTCTATCTCGAATTACCAGTACACGCGTTTTATGGAACAGAATTGTTGCAGGATACGTTTTTTTTTCGTGCTTTATCATCCGTATCGAGTTTGACATCAAACTTATGGATCGACTTGTGAAGGGGATTTTGGCTAGTGTAGCAGTTTTTCTTACATTGTACGTGGGAATGTATGCAGGAAAGTTGGTTTATGACAAATTTCAGTGCTTGTATGGAGATCTTGAAAACCTCAAGGAAAAGCTAGTTCAAATATGTCAAAGTTTGGATAACCTTATCTGAGAGAGATTTATCGAATATATTGTATATTGCGTTTAAATGTAAGAGCAAGATAATTGTGATACTATGCTGGAATGGCTTTGAAATAGTATAATAAATGACAAGTACAGGCACGCGTCAATTGCTTTTAGGTACTCTATTTGCTTATGCTATACAACTTCAATACTATACACATATTACTTTCATTTGATTAGTAAATTGAACATATTTGTTGCAAAACTTCCATTTCTTCAATTTTTTAATAAGCATTTCTTATGCAAATATCAGGAAAGGATTATGCCGATATATTTGTCAGTAACTAGACTCTTTCAGGGACATTCTAGCAATAATCATCTGATACTCTTTCATCTATATAAGGATGAGTTGTTAAAGTTTGGTTGGCTTTGTGCTACGAAATTAAGGCATTGACTATTATAAGGAAGCTATGAAAAATTTGCTAGTACGAATTTTGAACTGGTTAATTGGTTGTCGTTCACAGAATCTGAAGTGACTTCTCTTGGAATTCTTCGTACCCTAGAGCGGCCGCTACGTTGACATGACAAGCAGTAGTTTGACAAGTCCGAATAGTAGGCAAACAAATGACATAATAATGAAACTCATAAGAACAAACACTGTATGTTTCCCTCTGAACTGCATGAGGTACTCGTATAGGCAGTGTGGTTGGAATAAAAGCTACCTAAGCATGAGGGAATTATGAGATATGAAGCTCAGGGCTTGCCTGAATCTTATAAAATGTAAGGAGTTATACCTATAGTGAAAACAAATTGAACATGAGCTGAAAAACGCTAAAGGACAAAATTCAGTCTGAGCTACCCTAGTACGATTCATTCAACTCTCAACTGATTATTTAACCTAAACATCAGGGTAAGCAAATGAAAAATACAATTTTCATTGTCTATGTATTTTTCAATGCTGAATCCAAACTCGACTGAATATTTACTCTTATCATGACTATCGGGATATTTTAACAGTTCAAGGATGATTTAAATATAAATCTAAACACGTCACTGAAAGAACAAGAGTTTTATTTGTGAAACTGTGTATTAATTACACAATATTTTCATCTGAATAATCAATAATTATGTCTTGTTTTGTAATTACAAATGATGAAAAACCCTATTATTGCACTAATATAAAGTCTATAAATCCTAAAATAGTATAACAATTATTTGACCGGAATTGGATTTACAAATCCTTATAACTAATTTGCCTTTTTTTGTTTTATTTTACTTCCTTTAAGTTCATGATCTTATCGTGATTCGGACAGCCGTGATAAGGACTGAGCTTATAGAATCTTTCCGTAAGGACACACTTACGAGCTAAAGACATAACATCTGCTCGGATATATAATAATAATAGTGATCATCATTAGTCGTTATCAAGTCACTATTCTGAAGGCAGCAGTTTCCGCCTTTGGCTTAACAATGGTTACACCTTTGTAAAATTCAGCATCAGTCACTGTCACCTAGATGACTAACCAAGGTTCGAAATATTTAAAAGTTATAAAAAATGGAAAGATGAATTAGGTAGGGAAGGTAACTTCCATAGCGTATCTGCCATTTTTCACACGGCTGAGCTAAACGGGCTGGCTAGAATGCACGCGGTGTAAATTTGATGTCCACCAGCGTCAAACGTCTGTTTCGTTAATTATAAGTTCATTCTGGAAGTTACAATACGAAAAAATACACTTTTTTGATTTGGCACCAAGAACTATAAATTTTATAAGATTAATAGTTCACTAGAGACAAAAATACTAGTAGCAGGAAAACAAAATTTAATAACGGATAATCGTGTCAAATACACACCATCTACTTAAAATTCCTCTAACATCCATACTGCCTTGATCGATTTTGAATTATACCAGTATTTGTTAAGGTTGAATCGATGTATGTACATGTATAAAATATGTAATGTACATCGTTCAGTAATCATGTTCCAGTAAATCACCTGCTGACAGTTTCATTAATACAAAGTAGCAATGTCCTAGATAATCGTACACATAGATATCGGACAGCACTTGAACCTCTTATAATTGGCCTGCGGTGGTACTAAATGTAAATCTTCTTCTTCTTCGTCGTCCCCTGAGATGCTCATTTCTTCTATGCTGAATGTGTCGGTGAGCTCCTGGTGGATACGGGTCTCCTTGCGAGACAATGGGAAGAAATTGACTATGTCTTCTTCACTGTGATCGAAAAATTAGGATGTGAGTAAAAATGGTAGAGAATAAAAGCTCATCATTGATGTGGTTCGGAGTTATTCTCAATTATATGTACACAATCCCCAATTTGCGAGTCCCTCATCATACAGAGCTAGCGCATGCTGTTTCTTATCCAAAATAAATTATTAAACTAGTTATTCGTAATATAAACTAGTGCTGTACGAATTTTAAGATTTGACGGATCAGGGATCCTTACAAAATAGAACCGAATTTGGATCGATCCGTATCCGGATTTGGATACAGAAACCGGACTCGGATTTCGGATCCGGATCTAGGTTTGTTTTCCACTAATTTATATCGTTTCTCTGGCATCTGAATGCCTGGAAAGTATAGTATCCACTCTGCTTAAAAATGAAAGAAACACGTAAATATTGCTTATTATCTTCGATTCGATAGATGTTGCTTTAGAGCAGAAAATATGTTACTATATGTATGTTACTACAAGAATATTTGAAACTGTTGAAACTGTGCAAGATGTAAAAGAATTATTCAACCTGACTAATGCCTTCATTTTTAATAATACATGAAACATGAATATCTTGGCCACGCACCCACCTGTCATCGGTATCCCATTGCACTAAGGGCTGCTGGTCTTTGCCCTGCGGCACCGGTAATCTTTGGATGGGAATGAGTCCTGCGTGAGTCGCCGGACTATAGTTTGACTGGTGTTGTGTTTTGCGTTGGCTTTGGGACAGTCGAATGTCCAATTTCCGCTGCAGTTGTCTGGAAACGGCAGATCGAGGTGGGGGTGAACGACTGCCAGCGCTTCCTGCACTACTGGACGAAGAAAGAGTACCCTAGAGAATAAAGCTGAATCTATAAGCCTGTCAGTTAACACGAGTCAAACATTGCATTGCCAGAAAATATAAGATGTGAAAAAATGGATCTTATGTCTAGGAAGTAACTTAGATTTGTAAAAAGCACCATTAATCAAAACTGATAACAAAGTTATAACGAGAATAATATTTCCTCAGATTTCTTCCTTCTAAATACTAAGGTCCTATTTAACATTGCCAAATAGACCGGATTCAACTGAAGTTTCAAATTCATCACAAGCAGGAAGTCATTATTAAAAGCTTGTTTTACAGCTAAAATATTTTGGAGTATTAACACTTCACGTGCCAATATAAATGAACCAGCACCAAGAACAATATTTCATGGCACATCGTGTATTACATACCCTTGTATAGTCATATTACTTTGGTCGATAGATAGAGCAGTCTTGCCATTTAGCCTGACTCGCTAACTGGATTTGAAAAACTACAAGTATCACCTCTAAATGTCATACCTTTTCACGAAACTGGGTCACGTACTTTTATAGCCAATATTCCAGACTCAGAACCTTTAAGCAAGGGTTTTAGAACGTCTGGACAGTAAATTTTGATTATATTGCTTTTACACCATTTTGATTGTTCCCACATCACAATATCAATTTAGACTTCAGAACTTGAAATAACCGCCACAAATATTATAGAAATGGAGGGTAACAGTCCAGTCATCCGCATACTCAGTTCAGTAAATGTTTTTTTCTAAAGCGAATGAAACGTTAACTGCATTTGGAGTAGGACTTTTTCAAGGCTAAATTGTTTTCCTGTTAGAATAACGTAACGTAATCGTAAAAATCATATTCCGTTTCCAGCATAGTCATATTCATCTTTATTAATGATTTTCAATTATTGAAATTTTCAACTTGTTAAAGGAAGCATGACTAGACGATGTTTCTCCCCAGTGGCAAACCATCACAATTCAAAAGAAGCTGTCAGATGTACCATAAATCTAACTTTGAAAACTATAATGCGTTTTAGCAAAATTAATACGTTTTGCCATGTTGTAGTACATCTCAGTTCAATGAATTTTTATGTAGTTTCTCCGAAGAATTAGAATAAATAATGGAAATGTTCTATTTGAGTTGTTAATAATCCTGGATTTATGAGAATAGTAAATTTGTTGGTTATTGGTCATTAATTGATTTTAAAAAATGGTGGAAGTGTTCCTCATCGCCATTCATTTGAAAAACTTTTCATCGTTCTGTGGCCATTGAGCTCATTCAGTATGAATTCCTTTATTTCAGTATATATTCTGCCAGCTTGGATTAGCAAATATTCATACACTTGCACTTGTAAAAAATTGTGAATTATCTCAATTTTTTGACCATCAGATGAGTAAAAATCTTGATGAAAGGACGTACTTATTTAGACATGAATGAAACATCTCCATATATTTTGAATTTCTGAGCACACGCCTAGTGACCGTTCAACATTACTGTTTTAGCAATATTTGCGAACACATTCTTCCACATGTTCATAGAGCTTTTGTCAATCGTATCTTAATACAGAAGGTATTATGCACAATTGAGCTTTGGTACACCTTTCTCGAATCATAAATGAAGACTACATAAATACACAAGGTATATTTAAGTCGTCAAGCGGGTCTCATTGGTAATTGCCATGCACTGTATTGTTACAACACCCTATTCGGGGGTAATCCTAAAGTAATTACAGACAGACCACCGACAGACAGACGAACAAACGACAGACAGCCGGAGAATAGTAATTTTTCATCAGACTTATTTGTCCAGATTAAGCCATTAATAATAGTTCTAAATACGCCAATGTTGAGATATCGTTGAATGCACAATCCCACGTAATTCGAAATATGGTAATAATTTTAACTTATGACATTCGAATTGATGTGGTTCGAAAATATAGCATAAAGTTATTATAGGTATCGTTAAGCTTTTTAACGTACTTCCAAATAGCATTATGTGAAACAGTCGGATTAAAAAAATACAAAGTCTCTGTCTAATTTTTGTTCTCATAGTACTTTTCAATCTTTACATCTATTTGTACTAGTTTTCATGTAATTATTGTTATGAGTGCCAAGTGACATACTTCTTCTTATACTATGTGAAATTTTTATTTATATATATATATATATATATATATATATATATATATATAAAGTGAATTTTTAGTAGCAATAATCATAATCAAATAACTCACACTTGGTTTGCAAGACGGATCCCCATGATGATCTCCACTGTCAATGCCACTATCTTCCATAACAACAACAGGTCAAAAAGTTCCGAAGTGGTGTCACATTCTCGGTCACATTTTGATGTAAATGATGTCTCACGCAACCAACCCAACCTTACGAACAACTGTCAACGTCCGCATCTGCTCTAAAATTACTGCTTATGTCCTGCCGCTATTAATAATACCTCTTTGGTGACCACCAACGTTATTTGTGTTGTTTTGACGAGATTGTGTGGGTTTTCTTTCCGAGGAGCGAACAAGATCTGAACGCCTGCTGGACGAGATCCATGCTTGGAAAATCAATAGTTTAGCAGGAGAGGAATGAACGCTATCGCGCCGCTCGCTTGGAAAAGCTTACTACCGGGGAGGTACGACAATATGTTTTAAAAGGTGTAACCATATCATTTTCCACGCATCAGCTAAGTCCTGTGTTCATTTTCAGATAAAATGGAGGTAGACAGTTCTGCTATTCGTGCGTCGGTGGAGGAAAAATTAACAAAAATGACGTCAAAAAGGTTAACTGTGTACTTTCCGCGCAATGGAAAGAGCTAGGAAAGATTTGTATCAATTTTAGGACTGTTTTTTTTTAGAAGGAGATATTAGAAATTGCACTATTAGCGTAAAACCATTTTTCTAAATTTACAAAAAATTAGTTTTCCAAAGTTTTAGTAGCGTTCAATATTTCCAAAACTTACTTCAAGTGGATCCTATCCTGTCATCCCTCCTTCCTTTTTTTAAATGTTTCTGTAACATTGTTAAAAGACATCGATTACCAAGTTGCATATAAAAACATGAACTCGCCCCGGCTCCGCGCCATTGCATGAATATTCACAGTATACATATAATAAGCTCAAAAGCATAAAATATATTTTTAACTTTATCTTCTTCGGGTACAAAATTGTTCAGTTTCTGTAAAGGCAGGCAATGTGCAACATCACAAGTGAGCTGGCAAATTATTGTCAAAACTCGAACTGGTAAATGTCAAATTTTCCATAGTATTGTTGTTGTTGTTCATTTTCTTGAAAAAATCATTCGGACTAGAAAATACGACATTATACTGTGTCTTAAGTAGCTTCGTATATACGTATATAGTATGTGACCCATATTATGTCGATAACAGGTAGAGGTTACCAAGCAACAACCGATTGATATGGTAAATGGCGGATAGATCCGTCCATTTCACTGACATTTCTTATTACGAAGAGGTTTCGGTATAGTGTTAGAAAATGCCTCCGACCGCTGTTACGAAAAAGTCATCGACATCGAAAGTTGTGGTAACTATATTTCATATATGATCTATGTATTGCATCTGAAATACATGGAAGTGTATTTGCTGGACGAAAGACTACGCTGATCATGGTTTGGCCATTAATATACTCAATAAAACTATTATTTATCAAACCCTTATATAATATTTAACAGGAAGAATCTGAATAAAACAGGGTGTTATTTAGCTTAAGTGTACTATTCTATCTCGTAAGTAACTTTTTTTAATAAAAATCCTGGAAAAATTGTTGACTTTTTGGATTAAGTGACGTAACTGCTTTTTGAGCTTTTAAATGCAGTAATTATAACTTTAAATTTATGTAGCGTGGATTACTTATTCAAAGTTAAAATACATTTAAGGATAGCTTATTCCAAAAATTTCCAAGAAACTTTACATTCAAAACGTGCTCTATTAAATTGGTCAAATACGGAGACTTTTATGAATGTAACTGCTAATTCATTGTACACTATGTATCTCGCTTCGTAATATCACATTTATTTACATATATTGTGCCTCGTACGATTTCAATTTTTTTATGGAAACTACAATACATTTCCTTATCTCGTTCATTTATCCATTTTATACTCAGTACATTTTTACTATCACTTGAAACTTATACTGTGCTTTCTATAGAAAAGGACTGCAAAATCACAGGTTGAACCCGATGATATCGAAGAATGGAAAAAAGCAAAACAACTGCTCAAACCAAAGGATCAGTTAGAATTGAATGAACTTGTAAGTATAATTTTCCCATACAATCATTTACAAAAACTGATGATTTCTATTCTTTGAAGAACAAAGTACTTACAATGCTTTGGTATTTTCCATAATTCAATCAAAAGCTGCCACCCCATAACTACATTAAACTGTATATTTTACATAATCTGATTTTGTCGATGTTGCGTGCGTATATAAGTAGTATCAGTATTTACTAAAATATAAGTTTTAATGTCCGAAGAACGTAACTGATCTTTTGTTTTAGGAATTGGACATAATTAATTAAAAATAAGTTTAGTATAAAAAAAGGAAGAAGTATTAAAATTTGGATGAGAAATTGGATCGACAAACATTCACCTTCTTACACCTCCTCTTGCACAAACATTCTTCTTCAACTGATGTAAATAAACAATTCTTGCCGCGGAACATGTACCAGTAGAGCCTGTTTACATCTGCTATTGTATACCCCTCACTCGAACTAAAAAGTAGAGCATTATCCGAGTCAGCTCGCATATCCTATGTAATAACAGAACGGGTGTTTACACGTATTATTTCAATGCTAGTGGCTTGCTAGTAGAATACCCGGTCGAGTTGACTGGCACGTGTATTTGAACCTTAATTGGATGACATTCCACCAAGACCAGTAGAATCGTACCATCTCGAAGCACTATGGAACACTCCCGTAAAAGTCACTTTTGCGACTTTGAGCTACCAATTTCCTTGTATTACTGCTGAAAAAAGTGAGAAGCCAACACGATAAGCAAATTCGGAGGCGGACATGTCCTCAATACAGTTTTGCGGATGCAGTGCACAAGCAGGACTGTGTCAACCCACTACACTCCATTTTTTTGTGATTCAGTGATTCATGTCAATATGACCATTGTTTACTAAGCTTAGCGAACAACTTTAGTGTTTTTCTTCTGAAAATGACAATCTTAAAGCTTGCCTTAAACAGGTAAAGCATAAAATATTGGTGCCAAATTAATTTTGTTCTAAAAAATAACCCATTACCCGTACGGACGTGAATTGAAAAAAAATTGAAAAACATAGAGAGAGAGTACGGTTATTTACAAAGAATATCTTTCTGAACAAATTCATCAACGGAATTATCCCACAGGGTGTTTTAAATTTAAGGTAATAAAACATACCTGCTTTCTATAATCTCTGTATAATTAATTTAATAACAAGGTTTTCCAAAATACTGAACATTCAGGTCAAACTCAATAAATTCAAATAGCTGATATATCATTTTTGAATGAAAAAAAAATAGGTGAGACGATTTTTTTGCTCTTAGGTATATTGCTTGTACATATATACTTTTCAGGAACTCAAAGAAACTATAGGCAAGCAACTAGTCACAACAAATAATCGCCTACCAGACAGCTTGATTGAATTCAGCTATGCTCAGGGAACATTTATACCATTACCGTCACCTGGCAACGCCGTGGTGGCTTTCGAATCGCAAGGCACTCTTCTTCATAAAGATTCTGAAGAGGCACATCAACAAATGCTGGAAATGGGGATCGATCGTATGTATTTCTATAACACACACACACACACACCTATGTGATGCTAAATATTCAGTACACGGCTGAGAGTGACGCTAAGCTTCGATGTTTCTGCTATTCTTTTTGAAGTATGAATATTCGTAAATCTTTCAGTTATCAGTTTATATTATCAATAAGATTAGTTAACAATGAGATTCATAATAATATCCAAAGTAAATGTGGCGCTCAAATAGTATCATGCTAGAAGTGAGCAATACACCCTGTATACCCTGTATATGAAAATTAAAAGAAAATAGGTTAATAATAATAATAGCAAATATACCGGTTAGAGTAAACAGGATGAATTAAAACTTGCCACATTGTCAATGTGAGACATTTAAGTCTTGTAAAATCCAACACTGCCAAGAGAAAAGATTCCTCTATAATTTCCCAGACATGACTTGCGAAGCAAAGTGAACCATTCCTATACTATTCGAACCTCATCGTTGTTTTACTTGAAACAGCATTAACGTATCAAGACTCTGAAGAAACAATATACGAAGCTGTTCCAGAAGGGCTATTAGAGACACCAGAGCCGAGTATTGCACCCGAAGGTGAGGGTGAGACGGCAGAAGGAGGAACCCAGACAGAAGAAGGAAAAGAAGAAGAGGAAGGCGCGGAAAAAAAACCGGAGGAGAAACAGGAGGAAGGGGAGGAAGAAGAAGGCGAAGGAGAAACAGTTGTAAAAGCGAGCAGTGCCAAGCCGGCGGCCAAAGGCGGCAGGCCGAGAAAACTGACCAATCAGTTCAATTTCTGCGAAAGAGCTGCGTTGACCTATAACAACCCAACAAGGGTAAGAATTTTTGGATACATCTCAAGTTATGTTAACTTAACTCTTGATAGAAAAAATACTCAAAAACGAATTCCAAGAGTCTCAAGGAGAACGAAACGATGTCGTCCACGATTGGTTTTGTATGGACGAATATAATTGAAACTCTGGGTTTATAGAACAATAAGGGCAAGCTTCTTGCTTTATCCTCGTAAACTAGGTTTCATCTTGTATCCACCTATGTATCTTGTTTACAGTCTCAGGAAACTCAAACTATTCCTCCACCGATGGCCAACTTTTCGGCCAACGTACTACAGTGGGTCATCTACGATGCATACCAAGACGACTTCGCTGCCCAACAGCTAGAGAAGGAGCTAGAAAGAGAGAGAAAAGAAAAGGAAAAAATGTCAGTAGGAAAACCGCAACCAAAGAAGGCTACAATGGGAAGAGCGCAGTTAAGTGAAGCAGTTCAGGGAAGGGTACTGGAATGTTGGAGAGTGCTGGAGAGAATGATCAATCAGAATACATTCAATGATATAGCTAAAGGTAAGGATATATAATCTGCCCTTGACAGCCACCCCAGCGGTATAGTCACTAGCAACCATACTGCTCATAGCATTACTAATATTACGATCACGCCATTAGTTGAAGATTAAATACGTATATACATTCTTATGTTTCAGATTATCGGTACTGGGATGACCCTTCAGATGAATATAGAGACGAAGAGGGAACATTGCTACCATTATGGAAATTCACCTATGACAAAACAAAGAAACACACCGTCACAGACATTGAATGGAATCCTTTTTACTACGATTTATTTGCAGTCTGTTTCGGCTTCTGTAAGTGAGAAATTACAAATTATGGTTTGTAAAATAATGCTTGGATATGCCTCGTATCTGAGAGTTACATATATTGTAGTCTTCCCAATAACATACTTATAGTAGCGGATCTCAAATTTCTATTTAATAAATCTACTATTACTACTATTAAAGAAGATATCATGAGGCAAGGTATCTCCAATATATTTTTTTATTTAATTCTGAAATACAAACTGTTCCAACATTTGATCTGAGTTCCTCCAGCGTTTATCTTACTTTGAAGTGGGAATGATATTCTATTCCAGTGGACTACATGAAGCCGTTAGATACCGGCGCGGTATGCCTGTTCACTTTGAAGAACCCATCGTTTCCAGACTACATCTGCATGACCGACTCTGGGGTGATGTGCGCAGATACGCACCCCAAGTACCCGTACATGGTGGTAATCGGCTTGTATGATGGCAGTGTTGAGGTGTGGAATGTCCATGCCACCTGCAGCAAGCCTGCCTACAAGAGTAACAGTGTCATTAACAAGCACAGAGGTATAGTCTGGGAGGTATATAATGCGATGTAGTAATAGCAGTAATGTAATGGTAATTTTAATTTGTTGGATGATTATTTTAGGAATAATATGATCGTGAATCGCACCATCACCACCAACATCGTTTAATCAGAATTTTCGATATTCTGGAGTTGCCCTGCGTCATTTTAACAAAGCTATTATTTTAACCCCAAATAGTTGGGTATTCCTTGGGTTGAAGGCAGGGCCATTTTAAAGAAAAAAGGTACGAACCCTACCAAAAAAATCTAGATTACTTTAACACTTTTGATTTTATATATTATGTTACACTTAATATCATTAGAACCTGATTTTCATCATTTCCATACTTCTATGAGCTATAGCTTCTGCCAGACGCTTCTAAGCTTGACAGTGGGCTATTCCACTCTCAAAAGGTCGTGGGTTCGTATTCTGCACAGGATTTTTTTTTATTTTCATGTACACATAATGGGTAACGAGGGTTACCCATTTTAAATATGGGTTCCCCTTTGAATTCTGTAAAACAAACTTAAAAATCTGCAAGAAGGTTTTTCTACCTTTTTCCATTAAAATGCTCCAGCTCTTAATTTAGTGAAAATACATACTACATATAACATATTAAACTGTTTGTCGTAAAAATATTACCTTACATTAGAGTCCCTAGTACAGCAAATACTAGACAGGACCAACGGGTGCATCCTCACCTCCAACTTCCAATAGCTATCCATACAAACGACACCCCGGCCAGAGTAGTATAAATAGCTACCAAAGGTCATATTCGCCAGTTTATCTGGAGGTGATTGAAGCTAGTAAATTGATCGAAAGTCATTCACTCAAAATTATATAGACATCCATGTTGCTTAAAAATTTCAAATAGTACCTAGGATATCATTTTTTATTTGTTGCTTTTTTGCAGATTATTCTTCGTTTCTGCACGCCGCAAGCACAAAAAACGCTTCAAAAATGCTTGTATAATAGGTACAGATATCAAAATAGTATACTACACCTATGAGCAACGTTATTGATGCGCAGGTATTAATTCGACATTTTAAAAATTAAATCAGTTCTTGTCAAAAACTTTTTTAACCCTGAAAAACAATGTTTCATTTCTAGCTGATCTTTTTACTTGTGATCATTTACAATGATTGTTCGCGTTTTCTGCCCCCGACTTTGATACCTGCGACATAATAATTAATAAAATTTCCAAGCACGAGATACCACGGTTTCTCAATGTTCCATGAGATATACATCATGAAAAACCGTCATTCATTCCTGTATCCGTATTCCGTTCGGTAATACATATCTGCTTCATAGTGCTGAAAGTAACATTTGAATTTTGGTGAAAATTTGACATCTTGTTAATATTATGGCTAGGACGAAAAAGTCATGTAGTTTTTGAGACCGCTGCCGTGCGGCGAAAATATCGTTAAAATAAAAAAATAAAAAACGTCGGATCTTCATTTATGAGCGTTTCGAACACCACTGATGGTTTTCCCCAAATAATTTTGGGGGTTGAAAATTGGTGGTGGTGGGCGATCTAGATTTTTTTTAGCGTTGTTAAAATACATTCTGTCATGTTTAAACGTAAGACGCTGAATTCTTCCTTTTCGTTAGACAAGTATGGTGCTTCGCACATTTGCCTCCAAAATATAGGTAGATTAATTTCCAATTGCTGTTGACTCAGAATCTTACTTACCAACATAGAAAACATTTGTGTGCATTTCAATTATTTCAAACGAAATCAAACCTATTACAGCTTCTTAATTTTTACAGTATTTTTTTCTACGAGGGACTAAATTGAATCGCTTCTGTTTTAGCAACTACAACTCAGATTACCACATATCGACTTCATATGGATCATAAATAATTACCAAAGTGCTATTTATGAGCCTTTTATAGGAGAGCATCAAGTAGACAGACTCTGTATTCCACGGGCATTGGTATTAATGTATTAAAGATAGTTTTACGTTTCATTATGTTTCTAGATAATTTCTGATGGATGTTGAATTACAAATTAAAACTATTAATATATATTGCGATAATTTGGAGCGTCGTTATTCTTCTCCAAACGAGATTTATTTGTTTCGCACCTTTTTCAATACTGGAATTTAACTGAATTTAAATCATATACAATTAGAAAAGTGTCATTCAAGCTCTTAAGAAATATTTGTTCCTATACTGATACCATTATGGAGGAGGGACAGGATTAACGCTACTTGACGCCAATTTTCCAGTTTGTAGAATTATGGAAAGTATTCCCTGATAACATAACACATTTTAAAAAAATGCAATATAGAAATACATGATGTCTCTCTCTCTGTGCTGTGTTAGTAGAGTAGAGTATTGCTGCGCTATACTTGATGAATATATTACTTTTTCTGCAGGTCAAGTGGGCTGCAGATTTACCAGATGGTGAGCTAAACTTCTTCTCAGTGGCAGCTGATGGAAAAATCAACAATTGGGTACTGATGCAGACCGAACTTGCTGTTACTACTATTATCACATTATTTCTGGATAAAGATCCAGTGGCTGGGCCTGATGGCACATTGCTGAGGGCGAAATGTTGGTATTTTTCTGTAAACAACAGCTCATTTTATACCAAAGTTTCGCTTATTTCAAAGGTCAAGGTCTAATCAAATATTATTTTATGCAGTCACAAATTAGCATTAATACTGTGAGTCTGTTCCTGTCGGAAATTCTTTTATACGAACATTCCATATATATTTTATATAATTCTAAGGGATTGCCCATATATTCAGGGACTGCTAGTATCTCCGAAAGATTCAAAGTCACCCAATTTTAACACGTTACTTTCATCTCCCCTTCTTCGAGGTTGCCTGACCTGCGGTCGGCATCCGGTATTGTCAATTACTTAGTTCCTATTACTGAATAGGTCAAGTTCCACTGATTTATATGTCAGTAAAGGCATTTCTTTAAGCTTCTATCGTTAAAAAAAATACATGAAGAACAATTTTAGCTTCTATTAAATCCAGGAGTATTCTAATAATTAAACAGATGTTTCTGCAACAAAGAAACAAGAAGAGTTTTTTACGGATTTCGGATTTAGCACGTAACATACTTTGATATAAAATATAATTTCACCGCACTAGCCTAATTTTGTTCGTTGATCGTTAGATATGATGCCCGGGTGTGATACAATTTCTAAAGAAAATGGGAAAATTTGAAAAGTTAAAAATTCCACGTTTCCTCGGAATCAGGACGTTATCGAACTCAAAAATAAGATTAAATTCAGATTAAAAATTGTGCGTTTAACACAAAGTTTCACAAATATAACTCTTATATTTAAATCATCGTCGCACTACCAGTTTTATATGTGAACACAGAATGTTTTATCTGAATGATGAAAGTGTTTAATCAAGTAAAAGCATCTTCCATCTACAAGATAAAATTGTTAATTTAATACATTTCAATTTCAGCATGCGCATCATGTGTGAAGCTGCATCCCGAGAAGCCGCTGATTTACTTAGTTGGTACCGAAGAAGGGCTCATCTACAAATGCAGTACCGCATACAGCTCAACGTATCTCCTCACTTACCACGCCCATACCATGCCGGTTTATAGAATAGATTTCAACAGATACAACACGGACATATTCATATCTTGCAGCGCTGATTGGAGAATCAAGATATGGGAAGATGAACGATTGTATGTACCTTTCAAAATAGAGTATAGCTAATAAAAAAATCCACCCTATACTCCAAAAATAGTATCGTCCAACTTTTACAATCAGGACATGTAAAAGCTTTGGATAGCTGGTTGTTTGGCAAGCTTCTCACCAAAATGCCTAGCAATGCAAATGGTGTTAGCATAAATGGTTGGTCCAGAAACGAAGTACTATGATACTTCCATTTCAACCTCATAATATGATGGATGCTTACATACCTGAATACAATGTTAGAAATATATAATTTTAATATATCCAAATCTTTGATCGCATTGCATATTTCAGAGAACCACTTTTTGTATTCGACGTTGGAGACAGAGTGGGTGACGTAAAATGGGCTCCATACTCTTCTACCGTTTTCGCAGCTGTTACAGCCGAAGGAAAAGTGTATGTTTTCGATTTGAACGTGAACAAATACAAGCCTATTTGCGTACAAGCAATAGTATCACGGAGGAAGAATAAGGTCACTAGAATCTCTTTCAATCCGAAGCTACCAATCCTGATCGTTGGGGATGATAAGTATGTTCACACTTTTAATGAAACGTTCACTGCCTTCAATGCATTTATATACTTGCAGGGGCTGCGTAACAACTTTGAAGCTATCTCCAAACCTGAGAATCATGTGTAAAGCACCGAAGAAACAGCAGCACTTGGATCAGTGGACTCTACAGTGCATGAAACTAGATAAATTGCTCGCCCTTGTGCGGGAGCCAGTAACATTAACCTTACCAGAAGATACAGCAGGGTCTGAGGATTCATAAGATATTTGATTTTAAAATATATTTATTAACACTTATTAAAGTTTTACAACAAAAGGCTATAAACACTATAACAGATTTGGCACTTAAAACTTTACTTGCGAGAAATTACCAAGCTACGAGAATATTATATTTTATTAATTGAGCAAAATGAATGTTTAATTTACAAAAACAATATACTATAATAAACGATATATTTTTACCTAATCTAAAATTTTCTTATGTCGAGCAGGTACAGGAAAAGCCGATAAAAGTATTCAAATGTGTAATATCGTGTTTACATTTCCCGTAATGCAATGCAACGCCAATAAGGGAGACACTTTAAAGTCACATTGCATCAGCCGTGAAGTCTAAATTAGAGTTTCTGCCTGAGAGATTTCCTCCTAGTCAAGTCAGTACGAGTAACGGATTCCAAAATTGAAAATTCCCCACCTTGCATCATCCAAATAGGTATTTTTGTATCGATTACAGATGCTCTTGCTTGCGCTCACCGTTTACCGATGTGTCATATAATGGTAAGTATCAAGTTATTCGATAATTATACTGTTATCAGTTCGAATTTAGATAGTAACTCTACCATTCAATAAACACAGAGGCTCGGTTGTCGGCAGGGTTGCCAGAAGCAATTATCGTAAAAATGATCAAAAAATACCGTTTTTGTATGCAGTGGCCTAGAAATGATTCGACATTTCGGCTACACTAAACTTAGTTCAAAATAGTTGAAATATTATAGAAAGTATGAGAACAGCCAATACAAAATCTGGAAATAAATGAAAATATGTGGTACTTGCATGCATCAATAAAACAGACGATTATTCAAAGATCAAATCAAAACGCTAAACAAAAAAGGTTTTGACTTACAAAACCTTGTGTATAAAATTCATAATTTTGGCTGAATGAAAAGTTTCGCAAGTAAGAGCATCTATAATCTACCAGACTATTTAGGATGTGTAACATGGAATTGCGTCGTGCGGCATCACGGGTTATGTAAGCACCGCGTATGTATTGTAGTGTCATGTGATTATAGTGTATACTAATCCTACTTAAAATAGTGTTATTAAAAATCTTAGTACTAATCTCACTAATATAAGAATCACATGAAAATCATTAGGAAGAATTTTTAACATTTTTTGCATCTTTGGCACTATAAACGATGTCATAATGGAGAATAATGATGATGCTCAGAAGAACGATGTGATGAAGTGTACCGGAATTTATTATTGATATATTTATCCCATTATCTCTCATATCATAACCTGTTCATATTTATTCTGCTTATATTCAGTCTCAAAGTGTTAGAACATAAAGCAAAAATATATACTTTTGTGCCACCTAGTATAATGAGTGTTGCAGATCAACTTTCAGCAAAGTGTGGTTGTCAAAATCCTTCATACGTTAAAATACGGTTAGCAGAACGGATTATTGGAAAACTATATAGTTCTTGATAGATACCAGTTGATGGCTTCGAAGTTGATTTAGTAGCTTGGAGAAACATTACAGGATGATTTTTGTAGCAAAGTCAAAATATCTTTATGCTTATGCTTAATTTTTTTTTCAAATTTCCTAATTATTGTCAGCGCAGTTTTTCAATCTTTTTTTCGAAGAATATGATGCTGGGACAACTGAAATTCAGACCAAGATCTACCATAAACATTGGGAAATACATTATACACCATTTTCGTATCCATTAACAATATACCACATTTTCGTGGAAAGTCAGTCAAATCTGAATGTATGTGATGTGTCATTGAATTCAGTCCGAATATGGATTTTATTAACAAAAAATGTTTATTTGTTCATGAAGTCTTTCCAAAGAGCAAAGTTTCCTTTAGATTATATATCGACCCATGCAACGAAGACTATAGTAACTCAAAAACGTGGGTTTTGACTTACTATATGGATCAATAGATTTTTTGGTGGAAAATTATAGTAACTCAGTCATGACCGATAAGCAACCAGTAAACAACTTCCGTGTATAGTAAGTGTAATAACCCACATTCCTACAGGCGAACACTATATTAAGTTAACTTACTCTAGTCTTCGTTGCAAAAAACGGCGAAAGGTGTTGTAAGTTTGATTTGCTATAATTTTCGCCGCACGATTGGAGGTTAGGTTGATATTAATGACTGTAAACGTTAAGAAGTCCAAGTAAATACATGGAAAAGTTACTATGCATATACTATGAAAATATTCCTCTGTGATTAACTGTGCTAATCTAAGATAGTTTTCTAATCATACATTCTGAATGAAGGTTTCTTTTTGTACCTTTGTATGTAATCATACAACAGCTACACAGCAAATTAAGAACCAACAGGAGCATACCAACTTGCCCATACAATTTTCAGAACAGTATTGACGCGAACTCGCTGCCAAGCTATCGGCACAGCGCGCCGCTTGTACCTTTCTTAAGAGGAAACCAAGTCCTGTGTATTCTGAATCTGATGAAATCTACAGGTGCTAGGTGAAATCTGGGGGACCAGAATAAGCTGCAATTATGGGGGACCAGAATAATCTGCAATTATGGGCGACCAATATGTGCGTCTGCAAATATTTATAAGTAGTGCCTGTGCTTTTTGTGATCATTATGCGTCAATCTCTTATATACTCCACTGCATCATTCGACAGGTCTAGATGACGTAGGCATAGACTAGAAAAAGGAATATCTTGAATGTTTCCAGCAGTATGTTGAATATATGGAATTCATGGAACGCTAAAAGTACCGAATAAATTTGCAAACTACTCCTTCCTATCAACTTCCCAGATGGGGAAGGATTTGTCTGTCTGTTTTTCTGTCTGTATTCTGTCCGGTATTCCTCGGCCGCTTTATAACACGATAAGCTACTTTTCGGGTATTGATGAAATATTAACACTAACTAACTACTTTGACAAGTAAAAAAATGGTTTGTAGGTTCTGATAATCGGTTCAGCGGTGGTGGAGTTATCGTCTAAAAACTGAAATAGTTTCTGAGGCCTCTGATCATTTTAAATGTCTTTGAAAGAGTTGAAAATTAGGCCTGGGAAGAGAGAACACGTCAAAAAACGTTCTACCAAGTATAAACCTTAGGCACCAGTAATTATCTCTAATAATAGCGCAGACCTCCACGCCACATTCGAAATCGACGTCTAGGTGGAACTGCGGCGCGACGATAAGACGGTGAGTGGTGATGCCTATGATGCCAGACAATTTATAAATGCGAAAAGTTACCAAATAAATACAAGGTACCTAATTTGTTTCACTTGTTTTAGGAACTACTAGGTACTATAGAAGACTACTACGTTTCAATGGAATGAGAATCATAAATAAATATCAAATTACGTTTCAGCCTCTTGAGTCAAGTAGGCCGACTCAGAAATCCATTAAATTATTTGATGATGAAATCAGGGTATAAATATTTTGAATAAGCAACTAACAACTGAGAATGTGGCAATACTATAATTATGACATATATAAACCAAATATGTATATAAAAATATTGAGGAGGTTGCCTTGAAAGTCAAATCAAAATTGATAAAATTTCCGGAGAAAATGAAAAATATTGACTCTAATCAGAGATCAGAGAGAGTCAGAGAAAGTGCTCATAACTTCCACCTATACGTAGATTATGTGCTTGTGCAACTGAAAAGCTGCTATTCAACAACATAAACTAACCGTATACGTAATATAGTAATATTTAATATGATATAATGATAAAAAACTGCTAAACATATTTGAAAATGTTGTCATATTTTCTTAGTTCAGCTAAAATACTGATGAAATACCTGTGTCACAAAGATAAATTCGTCCTTACTATTATACTAGCTGAACGCCGCACAGGCAGCAACAAGCGTTTAATCTTTCTTTCTATCTTTCTTGCTGTCTCACTCTTATACTCTTATCGTTGTCTCAATCTTGCTTTGTTGTTGTTTTTCGTAAACAATTGAGCGGTCAAGCGTCGTTTCCGGAAAGTGCTGCACATGCTATTCAATTATCAACTGTCAGAATTTTGCATGGCCGCTTGCGGGTAGAGCTACAGAGGAGGAACAGATATGCCACAATTCGTAGTAACAGTTTCTCTGGATGGAAAAGAAACGGTGCTGTGAATTGACTTCATACTGACTCGAAAACTTTACTCGCATATTATTTTTTGGTGCATATTTATGGTTCAGTGCAGTAGCTATCACAGGAAAACGTACAAAATACGCCACTTAAATCCGTGGTCAGTGGATTAAATTAGACTAATTATCCATTAAGCTGTATTGCAGATAGATTTGAAATTTTGCAGAATTTGCTGCAAATTCACATAAAATAGGTTTTATCAAAGAACCACCTTAATTGCAAAATATGTTTGTTTCAGGTACTTGAAGTAAGGTTGACATAATATCAGTTAGTCGTATTACCTATATTCAAAAAATACACGTTCAACATTTTCATTCAACAAAACAAATATACAAATTTTAATCTGGGGAAAAATACACGTGTCTACAGTTTACTACAAGTCCTTTTTTAAACTTTTGATATACAAAACGATAAATTCAATAAACTTGCAAAATGCCATCTAGATCTCCTATTTCTACAAAAATCTAATTAACTTATGGCCAGTTACCATCACATTTAAAAAACCTGTCGTATCACGGAAACTTCAACTTAGAAGGATCTGGATATTCGGGATTCTCAATAGCACCTTTTCCGAACTTCATTTCGAGAAAATCTCTGATATTATTTGGACTTGGAACACTCCTGCCCACAAAATCTATGCTTGACATAGGATGAAGGAAATTTTCTGGAAATTCCATGTTCCTGTGACTTGTGAACCAAGAATCCCTAACCATAGTCCCGTTTTTTGAATAAAACGGAAAAAGGTTCACATGTATCCTATTGGTTCTGCTGAAATGAACATGATAAAAGTTTCCCTCAGTTGCTTTTTCCCAAAGAAATCCTTTGTTATCTACGAAGGGACGGTCTTTAGCTTTTTTTAACCAATAGCACCTAGCTAAGTCCTCCCTGACAAACCCCACATCAACGTCGTGATCCCATGGCAATATGTCACCACTCCTCATTGCTCCGAGTAAGCTACCTGCTTCCAACCAGTATCTGATCCCTGCTTCATCTAATATACTAAAAGTATACCTCGCAGTTTGCCTTAAGTTTGAAAGACAACAGGGTGGAGTCCATTTCTTCTCATACAGGTACGATGGCATGTTTTCAAGTACGGTACCAAAACACCTTGAGGTTTCTTTAGTGCAACCGTACCATTCTGTAATACCCGTCTCCTTGACCACTTGCTTGATCTTGAATAAATTGTACAACTTCTTCAAACGCTGCGCTTCTATTTGCTTCAGTTTCCATTGAGCATGATGGGAACGAAGGACCGGTTTGCCTTCATGGAATGATAAGCCTTTAACAATCTTCACCTAGAAATGATAATACGAAATTAGGTATGTAACTATAAAGTCTCTCACATTATCATGAAGTTTTCATAGGTTGCTGCTATGATGAATCCTGATTATAAACATAAATAGTGTTAATCCCGATATACACATATCCCGTAGCTGGCGCCAGCATGACTGGCATAAGTCAATTCATGGCTGGCCGGCGCTGGAACCAGATCGGTCCAGTCAGTCGTGAGTTTTCACTGCGGTTGGAACATTCCTAGGTGTGCCAACGACTGGCGCCAACTTGTTAAGACGTTGTCTGTAATGGCTACGGAATAAAAGTTACTGGCAATAAAAATATACATACTATCTATTTGCTCTATTGCTAATTCGAGAAAAATTGGTCAGTTAAAAAAAATGTCGAAAAACGTGGCTGTTAGAAGAATAGCTGATAGACTTTGGGTGAGAAAGTGGATCAATAATAATACAGCTGAACAGACTTACAGATTTCTACTTCCCTGAAGTTTCGGGTCATTTTATTAAAGAAACACACACAAAAACATGCTTTATCTAGATCATCAGTCTAAGATCCGACCAAAGTTGAGTAACCCAGTCAGCAGAATCTGATGCAGTAGTTCTTGCCTTCCGGTTTATTTAGTAAATTTTCGCCTTAATGCACGACCTAGCACCACAAGAAGCGGTCCTGATCCTCCTCTGTCTAACAAGTATGAAGAATTATGGTATTGGCGATTTTTTTGGCCCCCATCCTCCAAAATTATTTTGAAAATAATTATGGTCTCAGAAACGTCCAAAAGCGGAGCTTAAGTTTTTTGTATTTTCCAAAACTACACAGCTTTTTTGACCTTGACATAATAGTAATTTAGTGCGCAAATGTCTTCAAAATCAAAAAAATACTTTCAGAGTTATGAAGGCGCCGTACAAAATAGAGACACTCCGCTTATATGATCAGGAACTTAAAAAAATTGCTTCAGATAGGAAGACAATATACTTTGCACGAAGTGGTATCAGTTTAGAAATGATTGGTTTTTGGAACTGTTGATAGTTTGGAATAACGGTTAGAAAAAATCGAATACCTTATTGTGTCGGGTTTTAGCATATTTACATAATTGTGAGTTCTCTAAAAACCTCAACTGATATCGCTGCACGTGGAACGAAGAGTCAACCTACTTGACGCAATTCATTGGGAGGCTGAATGGCATCTGTTTTACTAGTACAGAAATGGAAATGGCCTTAAAAAATAACCGCGCCATACAACTTGTGAACTGAGAAATAAAAATTAAATTGGCATACCCTTACGTCATTACTATTAATTTTATGGGCGACACCTGGCATTACTGGTACTGGCCAAGCGACCAAGCTGATGCCCGCCCATATGGTCATTGCACCAATGGCGCGCGGCGGTGCGCTAAGACGGTCAGCTTCATTTTTTATATTTTGTTTACGACTCAAAATTAATATTTTCAATGTGTATGTTTCACAAAACTGGATTTGTGAACCACTATGATTTTCATCATTACAATGATGTCAATCCCAAAGGTCTGTCCAAAGAATTCACTTGTGTGATCATGCCAAGGTGGACATATAGAGCATTAGTAGTTATTACCTTTTTATTTAATTAGCTGATTCTTTCATAGTTTTTGTGGATAACTATTTGTTGAACGTATTTAACCTTTTTTTGGTTTGTGGCATTTATTTGTTACATTGTGTTATTTGTATTGTAATTAATGTTGCCGCTTTCAAATATTTTTGCCGCAAAAAATATCGAAGCAGTTTCTTATCGTGTTGATTTTGGTCCAGTTTACTCTGTGAAATTATTGTTTCCATGCCCACTAAGCTAACATTTTTCTAATCGAAACAGGATTATTGTGGAATTTAAAGGAGAAATTAGCAAAATGGAATAATGTAAAAAACTCGATAACTATTACAGTTGGCTATAGTATATGCTTAATAAAAAAGAAAATCAATTTGTGGAAATTTATCAATTAAAAAATATGGCGCATTCCATTTCAAAAAACATATGGTTGATTGAAGTTTCTGCTTTTGTATACAGTATTGTGGACACCCTATAGAATGTTGTTTGAAACTTGTAGAATATTATCAAAACAGGACCATAAAGGAGGTAGAGTATGCATCAACAACTTGGTTTGTATAATCTAAAACGATGAAATGTGTTTTTGTATGTTTGTTGACAGAACGATTTTTTGAAAAAATGTTAATTATACCAAAAAGTTGAGTATTAGTATAGGTAGTACATAAAAAAGGTATGCAGAATTTTTAGTGCTAAATAACAACCAATGCAATAAGAATTAGGCTAATTGGTGATCCCTGAAAATATTTATCCGATAAACAAAGCTATATATAGTTGAACTATCCAAAGTAGAACAATTTATATAATGTGAGTAGATCCTCATCAAACTATAGCCCAATCGATGAAACAAAGTGATTTTATACACTGATGAACATTTCAAGTATGTATTGCTTCATCAAGTGCATAATTATCATAAAAAAATAATTTTTTGGTTTGGTAACAAAATACTTACCTTAAAATTCAGTACTGCTGTTTGTATATATAATGAATGTGGAAATGGTAGCAAAAATGCATTTGGTAGCTCCCTCAAGTGGACAGTTTCCAGCAGGATAGTATGTTTTCCTGAAACTCCTTCACATTCCAGGCCTTTGATTGCATTGTATTTTAGAGTCCATTCCTTAATATTCATATTTATCCTTAGACAATTCATATTTTTCCTGTAACTACTTATTGGAGCTGCTATAATGTTTCCAGAGAATTTATTCAACTCATTGATCATTATTTGCAGTGTTTGTCTTGATGTAAGTCTTGTAGAATCAGGTACAAACAGCACATATTTTGTCTTTATTTGATTCACAGGATACTGTTCAACGAACGAGTTTTTCAGTGTAGGTGTTAGCTTCACAAACTTAACATTTGTCAGACTGTTATTAGGAAGTTTTATATCTAAGGGAGGATAGGGAAACTCATCATATAAAATGTATATCTCCATCATAGGGAACAAACTTAGAAATGAATGTACTGTTAGAGTAACATCATTCTCATGGAGTTCGAAGTCCCTCAGTATAACAGTTATTAACTTTCCAACATGCTTGATGGATGATTTTGTGGTTGGTTTTGACGTTGACTCTTGCTCAGGTTTAGAGGCAGTGAACGAAATAAATAAACGAAAGGTAAAATAAAACATAATTAATTTTATTGAAAGAAACACGGGGAAAAATGGTAAAGATTTAATAAACTTGAAACGCATAATAAAAATAAATTAAAACTTACATAAATATAAAAATGTGAAATGATATGCAAACTAAGAATGTTTCAAAAAATAACACCGATGGGCTTTCTTCCATACCTAAAAAAACATTATCAGATCCCAAACCCAAAATTTCACTTTGCTTTGCACAATTTGATGAGTACTTGAGTCTTGAGTTTGAGAGTAGGACCAGTACAGTATTTTTTTTTGTAGGACTTTGAGGTTACTTGTTAGAGTTGTGTCGTTCCGGTCCGACCCGTTCCGATTGAACGAATCCTGTAGTGGACCGGGTCGGACCGAATCCCACTTCCCGGTCCAACCGGGTCCGAAGGAACGAAACCATCTCATCGAAATTATGACCAGTGTTGCCAGATGAAAAAATGTAAATTTCGTATTACACTCGATGAAATTTCCGTAGATAGACAAAAAAAGGTCCATATACAGCAATAGAACAATAAATAATATTTATTTTTACTCTCACACAATCTAAAGAGTAAAAAAAGCTCTATTGTCAAATCTGCTGAGTACAAGCTCTCATGATGTAACAAAAGTACTGATTATTTGTGTTGTTTTATTATATGCATGTTGAATTATTCAACAATAAAAAATCCGTATTATTTGAAAAAATCCGTACGTAGAATATACCTAAAATCCGCAATTCTACGGATAGTACGGATTAATCCGTAGCTCTGGCAACACTGATCATGGTCTCTAACTCGAACGGCTCCTTGTCGTTCCAGCAATCCAGCATCGAAGTTTCAGTTATCGGTCGGACCGACCGGAACGAAATGAACGGGTTTCTTGGAACGAATCCGACGGTGGACCGGATCCGTTGGAACTGAATCTCCCAAAGGACCCGGACCGCCCAAGACTATTACTTGTGTTTATAGCACAGAACGCACAGTCGTAGACCATATTATAGCACAAAGATGTACTGGAATAATATAATTAGAAATCAGAAAATATGCGTTCCGGCATGAAGTTGTTCTATGCTTATTAAGCACTACTACTTTCGCTGATATTTCATCATCAACTACTTACGCAGTAGAAATTTTCAGTTATTTTGCTATAAGCCTACAACTTCGTATTAACTAATGAACAAAATTTGCTAGCCAACTATACGAACAATCTTTCATTTAGATTTGTTGCTGTTGTAATCAGAATTTTTTCTGTAAAATCAATTCAGTTCATACTGGCTTATCCGCTGTTGCTGTTAAAAAGGTCAAAAGCACGAAATCTTACAAACCACAAGCCTTTGATACCCTATGCAGCCTAGAACGCTTTCTAGAAGTATGGGTTATTCTTGGAATGGTCAAAATTATGCAATTAATCGATTATTGATATAAATTGATTAGGGATAACATATATATTTGAACGCTAATTAATTTCAACTAATACCACAACAACTTCTATGGTTGTATGAGTCTTCGGGTTCTTGACTGTTCGATGGTTGAGGACTGATTAACTGCCTCTTGCCACCGCATATAATCAAAACGCCCCTCTCGAATGTTATATAACCAAAGAAAAAGGCCAATTTGGAAGGATCTCGACGTTCTAGACGTCTCTGGTCACATGAAGTACATACAGAGCAATCTTTTCCTGCTGCTACCGCCGATCTCGTTGCACTGTCCCCAAATTAGCGGCGTTTCTCCTGGGACGCAGCCTGCTCACCATAACTGTATCGGCAGCTAGCTCAACTCTGGCAACGAGATACCTTGTTGAAATAGCATGCGAGGGTCTTCTCATACGAGGCTTGGGTGGCTCGTGGGTTGAAGCTGTACACCAGGATCTCTATATTTGCGTCCTTGAAAATCATCTCCAACATGTTTCTGACCATTCTCCAATCTAAACCAGTGCGATTACAATCTAACTTGGGCATGGCCACCTTCTTGACGCCGTGTTCAAGGGCTTGGTGCTTCAAATGGCATGGCTGGGCTTTCGTGGGGAGACATAGATTCGATAGGTGAAGTCGTTGATTATTTTCTTGACAGCGAAGAGTCCTTCCCAAGAACGTTGTAGCTTGGCTGAGGATCCTCGTTTTCTCTGCGGATAGAATCAGGAGTAGTATTTAAAAGAACTATTGTTTTGTAGATTTGTTCCTATTTTTAACCTAAGAATTTTAGTTTTTAATATGTACAGCATTCTTGTTTTATCTGGCACATGTTACGTTTTGAATAAAAAATATTAAAAAAGTATCCGAATAAATTCTTCCGTCAGTGACTCTATTTTTGATTTTCGGGACTCTGGAATCATACACCCAAATGACTTGTAATGAAATCATTGCCGAAAAAGATTTTTAGGGGACCTTAACCTCTAGAGATCTTCCGGTTGACAAACAATGTACGGTTACCATCAGTTTATCTTCTATGCTAATAGCTTTTCTCATATATGTATGTTTGTTAATACTGGTGTAACATTATCTAACAATAATTTAGATATATCTTCACACATTCATAGCAAATTCAGATAGAGTCATACGAATGTTGATTTAGTTCTTTCAAGTGATTCATATAGGGTAAATGATTTTTTTCAGCAACCACTTTTAACAACCAGGTTTTTTTTAATTTTTCTGTCTCCGTTTATCCACTTGCTATTCTTTGCATTAGCGACATTCTCAGTATTTTTCAGTCGACAAATCGCCAGTTAATGGTGTAATGACTGTAATGAAACACGTGTTTAGGTAAAACACGAAAAAGCGTTTCGGACGCAAAAGTAGCTTGTGTGTTGGCCGAGCATTATAAACGATAAATGACATGGCCCAAACATCTGTTGTGTGACAGAATGTGCCGGCACAATTAGTGAGTTTTGTGTTTGTGAGGTTAAGGTTTGAAATTGAAAAAGGATTTAGAAAAGAAGCTCTTATTTTCAGTTAAAAACATAAAATGGAAATTTCTGAAGAAAACCTGAAGACTCTCGCAAATTACTTACAGCAAACTCTCAACCCTGACGCTAACGTTCGAAGGCCTGGTGAGTCGGATTCAACTAAATATTCAACAAACCAAAATGATGCTATCTGGAAACCCTATCTACAAAACTTAGATTATTCAATTAGGTGATACCGTAACATCACTTTGGTGAAGCCAAATATTGAGCTGTATATCACCAAACGTAACCTGAATGTCTCATTCCATTTACTCTAATGGTCAAATGGAGTATAAGGGATTTCTCTCAAATATGCAAATATGTAGATATTTATGATCCATAGCAATATTAAACAGAAAAGTGCTTGTATGTTTTCCTTGCCAAGCATGAAAGGAAACTATTAAAACAATGTTATACCAGTGGATAACTTCTGTATTTCAATTTTATTGAAAAAAATGTATTTTAAGTTCAAGTTCCAAAATATAAATGTGTATATATTAGAATAATTATGTAAGATCAGATAGATAGAAAGTATTGATATCAACCCCACAAGGCTACCTGGTGCTTCACCTCAACCTATTTGTCATATTAGCTATCTGGATTTCTCTAATTCAGTTATGTACTGTAGTAGCTGAATAGGCCATATGTACTTTAAGAAAATAACTGATGTTTATTTCACACATTTATACAAATATTTAGATTAACATGGCAGGATAGCTTTGTAATCTCAGAAGAAGCTTGTGGTTATGATTATATTCAATATTCCGTTGAATATTTTTTCAGCGGAGAAGTTCCTTGAAGGAGTTGAAGTTAATCAGAACTATCCAATTTTACTTTTGAATTTGGTTCATAAGCCAGAGATTGATATGACTATTAGGGTGGCAGGAGCAGTTGCTTTTAAGAATTATATCAAAAGAAACTGGCAAGTTGTAAGTATTATAGGATTTTTTTCTAATATCATATATTTACATTCATTATTATCTTTTTTGTATTGCCAATTGTTAGTGGAATGACTGGACAGATTTAGCTGCCACACAGTGTGTGTGCATTTGCGGGTGTATGTGTGTGTGTGTCTGCATGTTTGAGTATGTCTGCATGTATGTGTATGTGTGTGTCTGCATGTAGGATAATAAGAGTGTCAGCAGAATGATGGGCAAAAAGCCAAAGAGGCGAAACATCCTCAAAAACTTTTTTAATATTCTCTGAGCTCCAGATTATTCTGGGGCTTATTGTTTTTGGTGTATTAGTTTAAAGTATTACAGGCTTTGTTTTCAAAGATTCTTAGTCATTTTAAGTTATAGTTTAAAAAATATTCATGGAAAAGCAGTTGTTATGTAATTGCCAGACCACAATTTTTGATTGTTTAATATTCATACTGACTATACTGATCTAGTACTGAGTTAATCTACTCTATTTTTCAAGTGCTCCTAATTTCTTAAATAAGTTACATGTTTGAGAATAATGTTTCTATATAACACAAATATTAATGAATAATTATTTTACCTTTATATCTCTAAAAATACAGCTCTCAAGATTATAACCAGTTACTGCAGGTCTGGAACAATCAATTTTTTATTTCTGTATGTAGTATTTTTCAGATTGATGGGGTCCAATGACCTAACTGCTGATTATTATTATTTTTCCTATCCAACATGAGCCTAAAAATGTTTCATTCTAGTGATATAATTTTTTAAATATATTTTTACTTGTAATAAATTATAGTTAATAGATTATTTCCATTATGAATATCAAATTTGAAACACATTATAGTTCACATATTTTATTGACCATCTGAGAACACAAAATAATTATAAGGAAAATAGACCACTTTTTGTTAGCTAATGGGCTGCCGTCCTTGATAGGAGCAAATCAGCTGCACTCGGAGATGAGAGGTTAAGAATTCCTAGAAAATGACAATGATTTAGTTACTATTTCACATGGGTTTTCATCAATTCATAACACCATATTTATTTTTTTCACCTATAATTGTGGTGTCTTTATTGGCCATTATTGGTACAATAGATGAATAAAAAAATATAAACAATATATCAACAGGACGCTATTTATAGAATTAGATAATAACTGTAAATAACAGTATCTGTTACCGAATTTTATAAACAAACTATAACGCACATTGTCATTCGAAAAACAAAATGAATGATATTGATGAAATCATTTTCATAAATGCAACGATATGTGAATGTAATATATTGATTTTTAGTAGTTATCAAGAATTACATTACTGTAATCAAATAAGTGGAGAACATAATATATTTGTTAGGTATCTTGAGAAGTACTTGGTCATTGCAAAATGATCATCTCTATTTTTCTTTAAATTCTTGATTCATCAATATCTCTAAAATAATTGCTTGTATTACTCGAATACCAATATTTTGAAGTGGATAACATCGTATGGAAATGCTCAGAATTTAACAGTATATGGTTAATTGGTCTAAGGTGCTTACAAATATGGTTAAAGGGATTAGAATGCATTCGAATCCCCTCCCTTAGCGCCTAACTAATTTTACTATTCACAGCAGTTCTTTGATCTCTCGTGTCTGTCACTAGTACTAATGAATGTACAAAAAATAGTGGGTGGTAATCATTATTTATTACAGGAAGAAGATCAACAAGACCGAATCCATGCACAAGACAGAGCATCTATAAAAAGTTTGATCGTAACGTTAATGTTAACATCACCAGAATCAATTCAAAAACAGCTCAGTGATGCTATTAGTATTATTGGAAAAACAGATTTTCCTCTTAAATGGCCTGAACTCATTACACAAATGGTTGAAAAATTTTCAACAGGTATGTTTTTATAATCATATTACTTTAAATCCAATACATTATCAGAATTCAACAGGCAGATCATGGTTCAGGGTGAATTTTGGTGAGCTTGTTATGCAAAAGGCTAATCGTTTTATTGTAATATTGATATTTGTGAATTAAACAGACACTGAATATTTACCTGAAAAGAAAAAAGTTAGTCATACATGATATCTACATTATTACAGTTAAATATTATGTACCAATACAAACAAATTATAAGCCAAAATAATGACGTTCCAATTATTATTTTGTCTATTCAAAAAATCACCTTAGGCAATGAAACTTCATTCTCTATATTTTATTAGAAAATGTCCAAATAATAGGATTGTGAAAGTTTACCTAATGTTACAGTAAATATGCAGTCAGGAGTTGAATAGAATTAATAAGTTGTGCGCGTGCTATTTGGGAATTTTTGTCTTCATTCCACACATTCTAATCTCTTATATAATTTTGTGAATATAGGAACATAACATTATTTTTTAGGGTAATACAGGGTAGAATAATAAAACAGGGTATTCAGAGCTCGTGTATTTTAGAGTACATTTATTTGTATTAGCTTTATATGAAATTGATTTCCGGAAATTATTCCATTGTAAAATCTTTTTTTTTGTGTGTGATGATGTGATCGTTAAGAATGTATGAAGGATGAAAGTTAAAAATGGACTTTTGTAATATGTAATATGTAAATTGTACCAGGATCTAAATAATATATGTGACGGATTTAGTATAGAGATTTGATATTGTTACTTTGATAAAACATATCAATGCGGTTCTGAGATATGCCATTGGCAAAAAAATTTACTATTATTATTAACAGTTCTATGTCAGTAATGTCAGTAATTTATGAAGAATTTTTTTTTCAGGAGATTTTAATGTGATAAATGGAGTGTTGAGGACAGGACACTCTCTCTTCAAAAAATACAGATATGAATTTAAATCTAACGAGCTTTGGTTAGAAATAAAATATGTGCTTGAAAAACTGGCCCAACCATTAACTGATCTCCTGGTTGCCACAATGGGTCTTGCTGAAACACATGCCAATAACGTAGATGCCTTGAAAGTTATCTACAGTTCTTTAGTGCTTATCTGCAAAGTCTTTTACTCGTTGAATTTCCAAGATTTGCCAGAATTTTTCGAAGATAATATTCAGACATGGATGTCTAACTTTCATGTATTGCTTGTTGCAGATGTTAAATGTTTGCAGAGCACTGTGAGTATATAATAATAATATTACCAGGATCAAATTTTCATAGATATTATAAAATCTTGGAACACACATTCTTTCAGCTTCCTCTCTCTTGTCACCACTTTCCAAATCCTTACCCCTACAAAAATTTCAGCAATATAATCAGGGTACTCAAAAACTGCCAAAACTAAGATTGAATGATTTTTTCTGCATATTTTCAATAATTACCTCGATGGCAGGTTACTCACACAAGATTAGTATTTTTCGACTTATAGAGGAGCCCAGAATTACCAGAAAAATGAACAGAAAGACTTTGTTTATTATCAGCTATAGTTCAAGGCACATCCAAAAAGTGTATTTCAAATATAATTCCCCCGCTAGTTACACCGTTCAACGATTGCGCTGAATTTTTTATAGGATGCAGAAGAAGCTGGCATAATGGAACAGTTGAAATCTCAGATTTGTGATAATATTGCCCTGTACGCTCAGAAATATGATGAAGAATTTCAACCGTTTTTACCTCAATTCGTTACTGATGTTTGGAGTCTTCTGGTCGCTACTGGATTGGAACCAAAGTATGATCTGGTTAGTATAACATATTTTGTATACGATCTATACTAATTAGCAGTTTTATTTTAGCTCGTGTCAAATGCACTCCAGTTTCTGTCAACTGTTGCAGAGAGAAATCAATACAGGCATCTATTCGAAGATAACACTGTGCTGAGTAGTATTTGTGAGAAAGTCATCATACCCAATATGGAATTCCGAGGTAATTCTGCCTTCATTGTTATACTACGCTATGAAATAATGGTCAAACCACTGTAAACATGATACTAAAGAACCGAACAGTCGGCATAAATCAATATAATATAAATTGATTTGACAGCCACCAGAATTCGTGGTTGTTTTGCGCGGCGCCGTACCATCGAGAACCTCAGCGGTGCTAGTCGTTCAATGATTTATAGTACGATAGATGTAGTACTAGCATGATAATAGCACACTGTTCGATAATTTCATGTTGTGAAAGCCAATATAAACAGATCAGCGAATTTGCGAAATATTACATAGCACTAAACATTTTTTCCTTAAGGGAGCTAATTTGTTCTGTTTCTGTTTTGGCTTTTTATAGAGATTACTGCATTTCAACTGAATAGGTATAATGAGAAGATTGCTATCAGATTTTAGAGCGGCTGATTCAGTTGAACTAAATTTTGGAAATTATTGAAGTATTCAAAAACCTAAATTTTAATGATCAATTTATAAATGATTGCTTTTAATTTTTTAACTTTATTTCATCCAACAGTTAGTTCAAAAATCTGATTCAAATTGTTATTTTTAAATTGATACTATTATGTGGAAAGTACATCGTCAACCTGCTTGACTCCATTTTTCATTGTCTTTTGAATATCATCGTCAGTTTTTAATTCTCCAATTAAGATACAAAAATAATAATTTCAGTGTCAGACGAAGAATTATTTGAAGACAATCCCGAGGAATATACTAGAAGAGACATTGAAGGATCTGATGTTGACACAAGAAGAAGAGCTGCTTGTGATTTGGTGAATACTCTTAGTCAAAACTTCGAACAAAGGATAATGGAAATTTTCGGTCAATATCTACAGGTAATAACTGATACGATTAAGTGGATAAGTGTGCGCACTTGGTGTGTATAAAATTGACTGAAAATTTCATAAATTCAATTCTACATTCTACAATTAGTTATCATTCAGAGCTGCAATTTGTAATGTCGACCTTACTTGCGTCAGTTACCTTTGCAACCCTTTCTCTGAAATAGCTAACACAATGCTATTATATATAGTGATGTATCTTAATCCAGTTCTGTAGGGAAGGTGGGGTACAGGTGATCAGCCATTATGTATCAATATTCTGTTGTTTGAAAAGTATCGCCAATAATCCGAATATTTTTTAAATTGATTCTGCGTGAACAGCCAAAAAATCAGTAATGTTTTTTTTATTCTACGTACTTTAAATAGTCAGAATATGCAAGTTTGTTCATGACTGTTATTTGCAATATATATTCAACTTGGTAGTAAAATAATAGATCATATTCTAGGTGATGTTAACAAAATATACAGAAAACCCCAAACAAAATTGGAGAAGTAAAGATGCAGCACTGTATTTAGTTACTTCTCTGGTAAGCAGAGGATCAACTCAAAGACATGGAGTTACGCAAACTAGTCAGCTGGTAAATATTGGTCAGTTTTGTCAGCAACATGTTATACCAGAGCTGGAGAGACCAGATGGTAAGTAATTCAATAGTAAAAGTTCTATTTTTTGTGATGCAATTCAGATTATTGATATTAAAAAATTGGAATGAATCAATATCATTTTTCCGTTTCATAAGGGAGTACTTATTTTTCGCCCATTAACAAAAAGGTCAGATAAATTGTCCTGGGGTTTCCAGATTCAACGTAAAAGATGGATTGAATCACTTTATTTGTGTGACTCTGAATCAGGTAAATTATAAGGGCACTTTCTCGCATTCATGAGCCAGGTTTTGCTGCTGTAAGTGCAACTAGTGAACATTTAGAATCACTGAATAATTATATATTTTTTTAAATTCCACTAGTATTGTCTGATATATTTTTATTTATTTATTGCAATAACCTTGCTCAGTTTATCGCAGCTGTTATACACTCTTTAAGTACTTCTCTTATCGACTATTTTGGGAATTTGCGGACTCGATCTCATTGATCCTATTGTTAAGCTTTTTGTTCTTATTTTATATTTATATTTTGTATTTATTATCTTCTTTCTGTATAATTCATTCTAGTGAATGAGCTACCTGTATTGAAGGCAGACGCGATCAAATATGTAATGACATTCAGGACAGTTCTGCCTAGTGATGTTGTTATAAGCACATTACCTCAGTTGATAAAGCACATGACCAGTGAAAGCGCAGTAGTTCACACATATGCTGCTTGTGCGGTTGAGAAGATTATGATGATGAAAGATAGCAACCATCAGCCAGTGTAAGTGACATATTTGATAAAAATTATCAACTCAATGATTTGATATATCAAAAGTATGGTATTGGTAAGTTTGAGATAAACAATTTCCCAATCTTCTCACGTGGCCCCCCACCACAAAAAATCATTTTTGTCACTTGATTAATTTTTAGCACGCTTTCCAAAAACTGCGAAGCCGGCACTGATGTAAAAATGTAAATTCCATCTCGAACTCGGTTTGAGAAATACCTCAACCTCTCCCCCTCAAATTTTTTTATATTGATGGAAATTCTCTAAAACGATTTTTGAAACTTATGTTGGAGATTCCCTTCGATTCATCACATTTGTCTTGGTCGATAATCAACCATATTCTACGTTCTTAAAATACTAATTATTTATACTATATAACACAAATTTTACGCTAATTTCTATCCACGTCGTCTGGTTCTTGACTGTTCATGTCTAAAGACTTTGCATATACAACTACGAAATCATAATTTTAGGCTAACAGGAGCTCAACTGGAACCTCTAGCAGCTGATCTGTTAACAAACCTATTTGGAGTGTTAGAGAAACCCATTTCAGAAGAGAACGAGTATGTGATGAAAGGTATAATGATAACTTTATTAAGTACAATATAGATTAAACCATGATTTTTTCAGCAATTATGAGAACATTCTCTACTCTACAAGAAAGAGTTATACCATTCCTTAGTGCAGCTCTACCAAAATTGACAGAAAAGTTACAACTGGTCGCCAAAAATCCTTCAAAACCGCATTTTAATCATTATCTGTTTGAGACCTTGTCATTAGCTATTCGGTAAGAGAATCAGTCATCTGCTTAATTATATCTAATTCTTATTAGTGAACTTCCATATTCTCATACTCTGTATATTTTAAATGTAATTAAGGGGTTCCAATTTGGTAACGTAATCTTGAAAAGAAGTATTTATCATCAAGTTTTGACCCAAATTGTAGTTGTCAGATATGTTAAAACAAAAATAAAAGTATTCAGATAATAAATGTGTAATTTCAACACAAAGTTTAATATATCACTTTTTTGTGTGACGCGTCATGATTTAATTTTTGGCTCATTGTTGGACAAACAGATTTTACGATGATCTTAATGTTAAGGCGAAATGCGTCAAACTTAAATATAGTTTCATTTGTAAAACATTATGTTCAAATTACACAATTTTTATGCGAATGATGGATGAGATTCACCTTGTAAGAACATCCACAATTGACATGAAAATTAAGTACTACAATTTTTTTCAACATTGGATATAATCGTCTATAAATTTTAAGTCCTATTTTGATGAGTTTTGTTAGGAAGCTATAGATAGCTATGTTGGTTTGCAATTATATATTAAGAAGGGACCTAGAATAAAAGGCGGTTCGCATGGGTTTCCAATATTTCGTTTCCAGCGGTCATATTTCAAGATAATGGAACGATTTTCCTTTCAAGTGATAGAGAAGGGTTGGTTATATACTCGTGCTAAGCCCATTTTGCAATTTTAGATATTGTCACATGAATATTGACATTTTTAAACTCATTTCGGATGTTTTTCAAACTTCCGGTAATCAAAATAACCAAAATATCAGAAAAAGACTACTCACGGGCATACAGCCGTCCTCTCTCATGATCTGCATATAAGAATATTCTTAATAGATTTAAACACAAGTGCTTCAAACGAAATATTGTGGCACCGTACATGAACATATTTTTACCGCTGACACGAGCGCCCTTCCGAAAATATCTAAAATAATTTTGTATCAAGAATTGGAGAAAGGGCTTCGGACGAGTAAAGAACCAATTTTTCCCTATCAGTTAAAAAAACGTTCCATTATCTTGAAAAATGAGCGCTGGAAATAAAATATTGGAAACTCATGCAAAACGCCTTTTATCCTAGGTAGAGTGATCTTGAAGGTGATATAAAGAATATTTTCTATCCTTATGTCCAGTAACTCTATATCTATTTTATTCTAATTATCTAAATGTCTCAATATCTTCTTTTAAATTTTTACGAAAAATTTTTTATTGCACTTTAGTCAAAAAGAATGCATCCAATTGAATATTAGGTAAAGGACAGATTAATTTTGGATTGGATTGGTGCATGCCATTCACTCAAATTTGAAATCACTATCATGTTAGATTCATTTTTCATTTATTTTGTTAGTTTAATTGTTTAAATTATCCAGATTTATAATATTATGTTCATGTTCGCAGCTTTGTTTCACTTAATGCGAATGTTTTCTCCCATGAATTGTTTATAAACGTTGCCACTAAAAATTGTGCATTTGGTTACAGAATTGTATGCAAAACGAACCAAGCAGCAGTTACATCTTTTGAAGACATACTGTTCCCAATATTTCAAGGAATTTTGCAGCAAGATATACAAGGTGCGTTTCGTGAAACTAAAATAGAAACATGAATATCGCATGCTATTACGCCAAATAGAGCATTGTAACATATTGCAAACAGTTGCATGCTTTTCAAACAGTGTCATTTCTAATACTAAAGAAGTCGAAGTTCTACATAGTAATTTCCAGTTCACATCAATGAGTTACCACCAATCAAACTTGTTTATTACAAGCTTTTATTTGACTTGCAACCTATGTAACTATGTCTTGCAACTCAGTATCTTCTACCGATTGAGCTGAAATTTGGTATACACGTTTAGTTTGGATGACAATATTTTTAATGCAATCCTACAATATGAGTATCAAATAAAAATGAAGTGACATCACTGTATATCCAATATGGCGGAACTCCCAAGATGGCGGACTAGTTATTTTTATTGCACTCCTACGACATAGGTATCAAATGAAAGGGCTTGATGAGAATAACCCGAAAAATAAACTGACTCCACTTTAAATCCAAGATGGCGGACTAGTTATTTTTAATGCACTCCTACGATATAGGTATCAAATGAAAGGGCTTGCTGAGAATAACCCGAAAAATAAACTAAATCCAATATGGCGGAACACCCAAGATGGCGGACTAGTTTTTTTAATGCACTCCCACAATATGGGTATCAAATGAAAGGACTTGCTGATAATACGAATGATAGTAAAAAAAGATGGTGATCATAAACTCCGTTCCTCCTATTCATCTGAAAATTTTGTGTACTGTGTATTTTGCAGACCTGTCCAGCGGTAATTAAAACGTAACAAATAAATTAAAAGTAAAAAGCTTTATTAATTACAACATTTTGTTTGAATGCGCTAAAAAGAATGAAATAAACCCTTACTATCAACTTATGTCATTACACAATTTTTATTATATAGAAGCTTGTCGCGAGATTTATATAAACAAGTAAATTTAATAACTTGATCTGATTGATTCAAAATTTTCAAACTAAGTGAATACGTGTTCTTAAATGTCGAGACAAGCTTTGATATCATATAAATTTTGTAATGACGTTATAAGTTGATAGTAAAAGTTTTAAAGGAAAAGTTTATTTCATTCTTTTCGACGAATTTAAATAAAAGCTTGTTTTTGATTGAGTTTATTCACTTTTAATTTATTAACGGCATCACTTAAAAATATTTAAAAGCTCTGACTTATGTCAAATTATGTAAATACCAATTTTTGTTGATTATCACTATCGCAGCTTAATATGAATTTGTTCTAGAATTCATTCCATATGTGTTCCAAATACTATCTTTGTTGATGGAACATACGCCCCCAGGATCGGTCCCAGAACCATACATACAACTTCTACCCTGTCTATTGGCCCCTGTCCTATGGGAACGCCCTGCTAACATCAGCCCGCTGGTTAGGCTGCTGAGCGCCTTTGCTATACAGGCAGCGCCTCAGATTATTGCTCAGGATAAGTTGGTGAGTAGAACGATATACATGAGTGATGTTGATATGCAATTGAAATATTTGACTTCCCTGAGTTAAAAATTTGCCAATCGTCTATAAAAAATTGTTGATGCGATTCATTCAATACTTAATATAATGATATAATTAAAAAGCAAAAAAATATTTTTTATACCAAACAGTGCGACAGTCTTGAGGAAGAGCTTTTTGAGGTTTTTTTGCTCTTCAAGGTCGTATGATAGGATGAATCTGCGATATAGTAGATGGTAATTGTACAGGTTTTTAATACGGACAGCGTCAGTAAAGACTAAAAACGGACCAAAACGAAACTAATTGGTGACCCCTGCTATAGAAAGAGGTTGGTTGTTACGTGCGTCAAGTAAAAATCGAATCACTATGCCCCAGACTGTTCAAATTAACGCCGTGTCTATGGTATGCTCTAGTACGTTTACGCAACGGCGGACTTCTTATTCCGTATGGCTCAAGGTTTTCAATTAACAAGATTTAAACACATTCGAAAGCTTTCCTTGGGTCTGGTGGAATTAGAGTTGTTTATTTCCCCTACTTCCATGGCTTTCTAGTGTGAATTTTTATATCAACATTTATTTTTTCTGTATTTTTTACTCAGATAAAGGCTATAGATGCAGTAGCTGCCCTGATAAACCATGCTGAATCATATTGATAACAAATTACATAAGTGACAGTCAATAGCTAATAGCTGCGTAGACGAAATATAGATGCAAGTATAGACTATGAAAAAGAATAAGATTTGACATTTATTAGAGTTTATGTTAATACTGAGGAGTAGCTTCATAGATAAAGTTACGAAGGATGTTGCAGTCAGAACCTTTATATATCTAGTCGTGTCACCTAGTTTATTCAAGGATTTCGTGTTTCGACCACATATGTGCATATTATTGACGTTTTCTATTATTCACTGTTATTCTTCCTTTGCAGGGCGGGTTCTTAGGTGTATTTCAAAAATTGATTGCATCAAAGGCTAACGACCATGAAGGATTTCATCTGATGCAGACTATAATACAACATTTTCCACCGTAAGTTTTCATTTCAACGATTATAAATCCTATTTTGAGATTGTGTTTTTGCAGAGAAGCTCTCGCGCCATACCACAAACAGATATTCTTCCTGCTGTTCCAGAGGTTGTCTTCTAGCAAAACGACTAAATTCGTTGTTAATCTGATGGTCTTCTTCTGTATGTATGCTGTCAAGTATTCTGCTAATCAGTTAATAATAACAATAGATGGCATACAGGCACAGTAAGTTTATCCATGATTTACCGTTTGAAAAATATTCATTAGTGTAATTCATATATCATTAACTATACATGTGTTGATTTTGAGGGCATCGCCAAGCGACATTACGAACTGCACTAAATTCAAAAAGTTATCTTAACTGCATTTTAGGTTTGCCTCCCACGATTTGTTTCTACCACCACTACACATTTTTTCTAGCGTTGCGCCGCCCATCACTCATTTGTAGTTGTGAAAACAAACCTCCACACATTATATGTTCTGAGAACGTTTCATTTTCAGGATGTTTGGTATGGTATTGGAAAAGCTGTTCATAACTGAATTACAAAAAGTAGCAGGCAACATTGAACGCAAAATTGTCGCCTGCGGGATAACGAAACTATTATGCGACTGTCCTGAGATGTACACAGGCACCTACCAGAAATATTGGTCACAGTTGTTGCAGGTAAGTTGTAGTGGTAAAAAGGAGCGACCCTCATATTATAAATGTGGTGTCATGATTTCAAATTTTGCTTTTTATTAATAATTAATTAATTCCGTCACTGTGCGGAGTTGGTGGAATTTTAATAACGTGACTACTAAATGGTTTGTAATAATTTAAGAACACTGCTTGAACCTTTTCAAGGTTTTTTTCCAATGTTAACCCGTGACTGTAGAGCTACTTATGATTATATTCGTTGGTCATTTTCCTTGGCCACATTATGAAGACTACATCGAACTTTCCAATCTGGTTTTCTAGATTCCATATAAAGATTGCGGAAAATGCTACGTGGGTCAGACCAAACAACATGTAAGATCCATGTATATGATTTTAAGTGTAAATTCAAGAACAGAAAAGACTGCTCTAGCAGCCCCCAATTTTGTGTTAAAATGACACATGACAGTGAATTCTAGGCCAGATTTTTCAGTTGTTTTCAATGTGTTTATTTTTTCAACATTATAGTGCACAACTGTATTCAATTGTTAAATATTTTCGCATGCCACCTAAAAATAGTATCTAGTATATATCATCAATTTTATCATTTAAAAATCATGTTCACACATCCAACTCGAGATTTTTAGAAGTGCATGTCCGACAGTTGATTTTTACGTTTAGCAATGAACAAGTCGTCTATAACCTAGAGAATTGGTACTTTATCCGCGCAAACGTTTGCAAATGCAATGTGCAATGTTACGGACTCGAAACATTTACAAGTGTTTTCAGCTTCCCAAGCCAAGGATCGAAGGATTTGTAGATGTATGTGTATTTTCCGTTATTTTGGTATAGATGGAGTGATTAGTTCGATAGTTTGTATCCATTTTTGAAATGTCGGAAATAATTTAAGTTAAAAATGATGATATACTGATATTCCGGTATATTTTTTTAAAAAACTTATAGTGTTATTTATATCATTGATCATGAGTACATTAATGTATATTCTTTTTTCATAAAAGTAAGGAACCTAATGTGTATCTTTTAAATTTTATTCACATTTTCTATAAATGCTTGGTCAGGTTTTCCAGTGGGGAGAACACGGTTGTAGTCATTTGTAAACGTTTACAGATGCTCCTTCGGTGAATACCCGGCTTTATGTGGAAGGTTGTCGGTTATTTGAATGCCTCCTTCCTGCGAACTTAAATACAGTTTAAACAAAAAACGTGAATTATAAGGATAACAGTATAATCAATTGTAGGCTCTTGTCGCTTTCTTTGAGATGCCCAGAGATGAAAGCACATTACCAGATGATCATTTCATTGAAGTTGACGATACACCTACCTTCCAGACTGCTAGTGCGAGACTGAATTTCGCAAATAGCACCAAAAACGACCCTTTGGAAGGTATGTATCAATAAAAGTTGATCATAAAATATTAATGGAGATTTCTTAATTTTGTGATCGGATGAGGATGAAAATCCAGTTCTGTATTGATATTTTTCTCTAAAGTTGGTGCACGGCGCTAGCAGTTAAATCAGCGATTTAAATGAATCAGAAATAGAAATGTTAGCACCGAAGAAGTAAGCAATTCACTTATACAGGAAATTTGGCAGGCGGCTAACTAAACTTAAAAGGAAAATAGATGCGGCTATCTGGTACTTTTTAAGTCCAAATAATCTGGTTTTACTCTCATAATATATAGGATATATCAATTTTTTGTTGTAATCTATCTCCCATTCCTAATAAAGTACGGAAGACTTATAATAAATTGGATGAGTAAGCATCCGTAACTGTGTGGATAAAAGAAATCTTAAAGACATAATTTATCTGGATTTTTCTACTCCTTAATATAAATTTCCAATTAATAATTGTAAATTATCCCTATATACCATCATTCCTTGTTTCCAGGGAGAAGAAATATTTTATTGTTATGATATATTACTAGATCATATTGGTAGTAGTTCGTTTTCTTAAGCTGTTTTTTTGTCTTACAGCTGTGTCTGAACCAAGACAATTTTTGGTGCAAAACCTGTCAACACTTGGTAGCTCTCAACCAGGTCGTCTCCCGACTTTGATCAGCAATACCAACCACGACTGTCAAAGAATACTCCAGCAATACTGTGCAAAGTTTGGAGTACAACTCGTATAAAGTTATTTTTTGTATCAAAATGTTCATATTCATTCATAAATGTTAATATTTTTCTAGAAAACTTGAATTCCACTTCAGTTTTTAAGTCTAACTCAGTTATGATAATATTTACCTATAAATATAAAAATTAAATGGTTTTACTGAACAAAATCGTCATGGTTCTGTTTGTATCATCATATTGTGCCTGATTTATTATGTCATAGAAAATTCTTAATGGCTTACCCAACTGTTCTATTTTGAAATTGATCTTATATTTGCCGAGATCCTTCTCGTATTTTATCCAACTGTACTTTTGATATATAATAAATTATTTTTCTTATGCTGCGTATGCTGTCTTCATGCGGTGCCGTAATAATGAAACTAATTGTAAGGTAAAATGGTTGCTTAGAAACATAAGCTTTTGCCGTAAGAAAGTTGTATGTAATAATATACGACATACTGATTCATTGAGCAAATTGTGATACAAAGTTAACAAAATTTCGCATAATCAGCTATTTCTTTGCATCTTTATTTCTATAAGTAATTGACACAGTCCCTTGCACACTAGTAACAGTACATAACCATTTTAAAAACTGCGTCACAGGTATATACTACTCATAGCTGTTATTATTTCTTTAGAGATGCAATATTGACAGGCTGTAGTACACAGATAGTAGTTCTGCTAGTAGTAATAGTTCCAAAGACATGTAAAAAACGTCGTTTTTTATATGTCGTTTAGTAGTTCCAAGAATACATTTGACCAGAAAACTACATAATTATGACAGTCTTTTATCAATAATATTCGTTACACCTTCACACATCTACTACATACACACTTACACAGCTTAGTTATTTTTAGATATAACACATTCTCAGGAATGTTCAATAGGTTCCATTGTAAATCAGTGTTTTCCTTGGGAAAACTTTGAGGTGTTAATCCCTCATTTTTTCTGATCCTGAAATTCTAGTGATTTGGTAAACCTGGGATTCTGGGACATCCCGAAATAATAATTATCTCTACTAATATCTACTGAAAATAAATTATGCCATTGAAATGAAAAGATTAACTGAAAAGGAACTTAACAGCATAAGTTGGTGATGGAAAGTGAGTTCAGAAATATTAGTGAAATAAATATATAAAAATAAGACTCATATTTTCTCTTAACGATTATTTCCTCATCTATATATCACCCAACTGAATTTGAAGGATGCCTTGATACATTTGATGCCTCATTTATGTAATTCATAATTTAAAATAGTATTTCTGTAATAACATGATATAATCTGCAGTTGAAAAAGTGGTACAATTGTAATAACAATAAAAGACGTCTAAAACGATTATATTTGATAGCATATACTGATAATAATCGATAATCCACAACAAAAGTTGGAACATTAAATATACTGTTTTTCTGTATATTTCCACACTGATCCATCGTGCCTTACAGACAATAGCAGCATTGTAATGCACACAAGAAGAAGTAGTTTCAAACCTAAAGCTCAATCAAGAGGATTGAGGGATAGTCAGGAACAGATAATATTTGAACTGTAGGAATAGAGCCAAGCCGTTGACCGGGCATTAAACGATCAACACTATGAAATTATTTCAATTGAATAGAACTTATACGACAAGTAGAGATCCAATTTCCAGCGCACATAGACCAGTAATTACTACATAAAAAAGATCACCTAAATGAATAGTCGTACAACGAATCGTTAAATCCTATAAAATGCTATGGTGCTGGTACTTGAAACAGAAATGCAGTAAAGCAACACAATGACAGTAAACCACGTATCTTTCTTGTTTTGATAGAAGAGACGCCTTCCGGAGAAGTTCACCAGTTCATCCGTATGCACAAAAAATGTGTTTAATAAAAAAAACTTTATATTTATTTTACATATAAAAGACTAGTAAATCTAAACTGCACCCTATATACTACTGAACTAATTGGTTTTATTCATTTCATACTGGCAGGCACAGCCAGTACATGCCGTGCTATTGGTCGTTACAAAAAAGTATTGTTATAAAAAGCATGATGAACACGGAAGTTTCGCAAAAATCATACAAGAAAATGTATAGCGCCCTGTACCGCCATGTATGCGGTTGCACAATAGGCGATGAAAAATGCTAATCCTCTAGCAGGCTGTGGAACCACTACAATCGCGTATACCAACGTGTGAGCAAATCGGGCGACGGTGAATGCCAAGAATAAGGTCTTTGCTAGGAATGCGGAAGGACCAGTCATCAGGTACACGAAGCCGGTTACAAAGAAGAGGGGAATGTTCTCCAAGTCATTCAGGTGTGCCCTAGAAAATAATGGAAAATCATTAGGAAATTGTCCAAAATGGATATTAAGGTTGATAACTACGATATTTCGTCGTTAATATCTATAAAACTAAGTATATCCCATGATTGTTAAGGCATAATCAACGGTGTAAATGCAAATATACTAAAGTTTTACTGATGAAAACTGATTCACGTGTATTACATTGCCAAATTCAAGTTGTTTATAACATAGAGTTGCATTAAATATTGCGGGCTCGGTGTAAAATTTTGGAGTAAGCGGTGGCACTCGAACATTCCAAATTCTGACGCCGTCGCCGTACCGCGGTGACCAGATGATCCAAACCCAATGAAACTTTGATGTTTTGATAGATTAAAGTTATAATATAAACTACGGAATAAAGTTATATGTGAGTAATTTTACCCTGATAGACTGATTCTGAGATAAATAAGAAAAATATACTTCAAAAAATCACCTTCGCACTCTCTCAACTCTCTCGTTCGTGCTTGGCTTCATTTTGTACATTGCTGAATCTTCAGGATTTACAAAGGCCTGTAAATATAAAAATATTTTTGAAACATACTTCCTTTATATATAAATTACTTTTTATTATTATTTCATGATATTATTTATTGGATCAGAAACCAAAGAACAAACTTTTTTATTATATTGTATAAGCATACTAATTATTTTCAACGAGAATCTCGATAAACATTGCAGTGTAAAGATCCACCAATCCAAATAATACAAAGTCTGCAGTTTGGGCATCGTTTTCAATCCTACACACACTTGATATGTTTATGCTACAGAAATATGCCCTTTTGTTGTCGGATATATAGGCAGTTTGTGAAACCAAGATGCATCTTTTATCGTTCTTGTGCCGCTTAAAAAAGTTTTAATTGATATAAATATAATTTGTGTTAAGAGTCAAAGCCCCATGGAGGGGGCTTGAACTCACATAACCCTCCCCCTTCGTCTGTATGCCACTGATGTTAGGAGATTGTGGTTTGCTATCATCAACAGACAAATTATGTTTGTGGTTGTATTTCGAAGAGATCCTGGGTATTACTTGACTGGTTTGTGATAATACCAGTGTCATAACAGCTTGATAGAGTTGTCCATGTAGCAGTTGAATACGTAAATAAAGTCTCGACTAGATCAGTTCGACGATATTGTAGCCAAGGTGGAGATTCGGAAAGCGATTGGTTTCCAAATGAGTGTATTTTCAATAAATCCTACAAGTGAAGTTCACATGGACATACTTTCAGATTGCCCACACAAATACTGCAAAATAATGCATTTAATTGTTTGGCAGGATATCACTCATGGCATTGATGTTTTTTTGTAACCATGGTATAACACCAATTTACTGCATACAACAAATTATATAAAATCCGTGCTTAACTTAAATCACCAAAATCCCTGATAAAAAAAGCTATTATGAAGTGTACATAAAAGAATTGTCAACCATTTCATATACTACTGTATACATTAGTCTCTTTTCAGTAATTTTTTCGACTTGCAGACTACTATTTTGATCCTAAGATATTGAAAAATGTGAATATTATACAAGTTCGTTTTTAGACTGTACTGATCTCATCATTTTTTCAAGGTATAATTGAAGGAGACATTTTTTCAGTAGAATAGAGATATCTTCATACAAGTTGTGAATGTTCATTATTAAAATAATTATTGTTGCCTAAAAAGTTTGAATTCTGATAAAATACTTGATAAAACGCCAAATTTTATCTGCATTTATGACAAATTTAAATTTGAAATAGTGCGAAATTTATTTGTTTAGCTGTTCTTCCAAATTATGGTTAGAATTCATTATTTGGGGTACAATGATGATAAAAAAGTGAATAGACTGTTCTGTTAACATAATATGTCAACACCAAATTATATATATTTCGAATTGACCAGTTCCATTTTTTTGAATTTATAGCTTTCTGTTTACGGCATCAACCAAAAACACTACTACATTTGATACCAGTTCTATATGTTGCATTTCTTCTAAAATAATGATATTTGAGCAGATAACCGAATATAAATAGAGTTAGTGTTGTCACTATTCACTAAGGTCATTTAGAATTCCGCCTGAAAACATTCTACTATTTACGTGCGTTTAATAAAATATCACTTCAAATTTCGGGCTTTTCATAGTAGGAACAAGTTTTCTTTATCAGTCGCAAAAATATTGATAAGCATTCAAACAACCAGTAACCAATATAGAACATTGGTGAAAATAATAATTAATCATTATGCCATTACCTTTTTAGTTATTCTCATAGCTCCTGTATAGAGAGACATGAACATCATCTTTAATGCTAAAACTGAACAATAAAATAAATATGCCCGAAAAACAGGATTTTCTAGAGAAAATAACTGATCCGTATGTACAGACATTTTTTTAATACAGATTCACTGTTCTAGTGTAGTTGAGGCAAAATCACTATCTACTGGTAGTAAATTCACGAGTGGAGTTCAAGTTTCAAGTGATAAATAATATACGAGTATATCCAATATCCATTGCAAACAAATTAACTTTCAAAACATGAAACCTGCAAAATGGTCAAAGTTCAGTGGGAACAGTGGCGGACAAGATTTTAGTTTTGAGGATGTTTCAATTTTTAATAAAGAAACAGCACACTCAGAGAGTAGATTTATCTGGACCAGCTGCGACAACTTGACGCTAAGACTCGAAAAAGGATAAACATGGAGCGGAGCGTGCATCTCAAGTCGTCAGTCCCTCTTATATACCTTCCAACTTTCAAGGCATCTGAGAGGGCATGGACTACTAAGTTTATATGTTTGAGGCGTCTGCATAGTACGGTGGTACTGGCCACAGCCTGCGACCTTATGAGAAGCTTCGATCCCCTATCTGTTTTTTTATTTAAGCGGGTAAAGAGCCTTTATTTTAAGGCCAGCCGAAGAACACCAGACTTAGATGGGATAATCAGCAGTCCATCACAGAGCTGGCTCCCACCCAACTTGAAATCCACATCAGAACTGCTGTAGTTTATATGAAGTGCTGAGGTAACGATGTGCAATTTTTGTTTGTTCGTTTCCTGAATGAAAGTCGTTTTTTGAGTGACGCGTTTCGCATTACTCGTAAAAGCATCGTCAGAATTTGTATGTCCCACCAAATGTTCTGGTGTTAGATGTTCGTTTACTATAATATCCTCTCCTGAAGTCTATGTACAGGGTAGCTCACTGATATTTGGTTATAGCCCTGTTAAAACCTTAAAAGTACTTGGATTTCCACTGTTTTTGCTTTGCCGGAATCATAATGAAAATGATGAACTACATGCAATGATGTTAGTTGTCACTCGCGCGAAACCATGTATCACGGGTCATACTTTTCTTCAATGGTTTGATCGATTTTTATTACTCTTGGTAAACTGTTAGGCCTCTTTAATAGTGAAATAGGCGTGGCGTCCTTTTATTTCGATCTTTGTGAGTACATATGTCTAGATTCTGAGCTTTTCTCTAATATGTCATATTTAAATTATTCCGCCATTTGTAGTTTCTTAGGTCTGATGTTTTGGAGACTATTAGCTTGTTATTTGTTATTATGTAACGTTTATCAGGCCTGGTATGCAACGTAAACAATATCTGTAAAATTCAGTGTCTTGATGTATATCTACTTCAATTTCAATTGGTTATAATCTTATAGACTTTTAAAGCAACTTTTGGTGTCAATACAGAAAAGAAGTGGTACATTGGGTGGATGTGCTTGAACTCACAAATGACCTCCATCGAATGGAACATCAAAAAAATGAGTGATCTATCCATATTCTATAGATTCTACCACAAGACTTGTCGACCAAGCTATCTCACATCATATCATCAAAAGTCGCAGTACAACAAACACTATAGCAACATAACAATTTACGAACCTGTGAAAAATATATCACAGCCTCACAGTATCTTTGACTAATTTCTTCCGGTAAGTGGAATTCTCTGTTAATCATTACAACGATCTCACCATTGTCCAAAGGATGATGTTGCCTGTCAGTCATAAATTTGCGTTTTGCAACATATATCAAACAGTGGATACCGCATGGCGTTCGCGAAAAAGTCGAATAGCGATTGCCATATGTGCATGAGTATATTTAAGAGTGTGTGTCACAGCCTGTCATACAAGTATAACCGTTATTACGATCCAGAGCTGCTGTAGATTAGTATAGTTACAAATTTTAATGAAAGCGTTATTTTGTTAAGTTAATGTAACTTCTAAAATTCATCCTGTGATTGTCTCTCTGATTCATTATGATTTCCGCTGGGCGCTAATTGAAACCACATTTGCATGAATTGATATCTTTGCTGATGTTTCGGCTGCCTCAGCAGCCTTTATAAGAGTACAGCGGAAAATATAATGAACTCTTGTTCTGTATTACAAAATCTACTGATTTATAGTTCTTATAGAGCATTGATTTTTCATAATAGTACAGATAGTAATGCAGTGCCCGGGTTTGCCTGCCCTGGGGTCGACTACGGCAAACGACGCCGCTCATTTATTAGGTTTTCGAAGGATCACTGGCTTTTTTCATGGCATACGTACAGCAACTAATTGTAATGAAGTTTGGAGGACATTGTAACATATATTATATAATAGTTTTATTTTCGACATTAGATGCAAAGGCGGCGAAGTTGTCCGTAAAACAATATTTATATGTTTCCCGATGACTGCGATCATTTGAGGTGAAATAGAGAACTAATATTCAAAAAATGTTTTCTTGAGGGACGCCAAATTGAGTAATCTGAAAATTTTGATGTTTTTATCTCGTTCCTCAATTTTTGTAAATTTAACCGCAAGTTAACTGAATGATTTTTCGCACTGCTTCAATCTAGTAATCAGCAAGCCATTAAAATTTTATGTAGATTTAGTTATAAGGAAAATTAACAACAATCTTTTTCGCCCGATTCGTAGATTCAGTTTTCAAATGTGCTCCTCTTGCGCCGCCCATGCTCATTATGTTTACAAATATTTTTATGTATTGGGCACAAGAGGCCTTCACTAATTTATATCACAAAACATATACACCTATACACTCATACTGAGTGTATAAATATTGCATTGATGACATTTGTCAATGTCCTCGTGTTGTCTGTTGTCAGCACCGTATCTGTTCTGTAGTCACAGTCAGTGTCGCCAACAAATTACAGTGATTTACGGTGTATGATGGCGTTACTGCCAGTACTGCCACAGCATACCGAGTAAATCGCCATCGCCCATGGTAATACCATCTTTTCGAGGATCAAACTATGAGAAAAAATCTATTTGATTAATTTGATACAATTAAATTAACTGCTTTCATTCTTAAACTTGAACTTCATAATCGTAGTTGTGGCCACCTCCATTTCTATAGAATGAGACTGAACCTATATTCTCATTCTTTAGGAGGGTATGTTTTAAGTTCTCTGTGGATACCAGTGTTGTAAATCTGGTCGGTTTGAGAAGTGCATCCGTCGTTCTGCTCTTCCGGTTTCTTTAAACGGTTCAGGTTTCCATTAGCATATTTATAAAAGCAGTTATTTAAGCAGCGCAGCATGTATTTCCACAAATTCTCTTTGAGAACACTGATGGATACCGTATGCCACATTCCAATGCACGATATGCTAAAATAACAGTTTTTTTAAATTTGTACGACCTTAGGAAAACATGGTTGGTCTGGTCACAGTCAGTTTGTGTTTTGTGGTCTGCATCACAAAACATAAACACTAGCATTTATCTATGACCTGTGTCTATGAGTTTGTCATTCCGATTCCTGTCAATAAAGCAGGGGCTTTTACTTTTAAGGTGTATGGTGTATATTTTTGTGCTCTTAAGCGTGTGTGGAGTTGTAAATTTTGTCAATATTTTTTATGATTTTCAGACATTTGTCTTTGTTTTTCATGATAAATTTAACGACATCCTAATCAAAGTGTATTCTATTGAATATCAGTTCTTCAGCGGCATACTTCTTGAAGGAAAACTTTATTTGTCAAGGTTTTTCAAAAAGAAAGTAGCGCTTGCGTAATGCATTGTTTTGGAGAACGGTAATGCATTTATAAAAATTAGGAACCTAGCATTTTCGGAAATATATAATCCCTGCCACACTATAAGAAGTAAGTATGTTAAGCAACATTCATTTCGAATTTTTTTTTTGGCTTGTAAGGAGGCTTCAATCAATTATTTGCTTCAAGACAAGGGTTATGTATGTGATCCACATCACTAAAGGTACATTACTTATCTTCCAGCTAACGAGAAAACACCAAACAGCAGTCATGTCAGACCAACAACAATTTTTTTTGAAATGGAACGATTTTCAAAGCAACATGGTCTCATCCTTCAGACATTTAAGGGATGAAAAAAGTTTCACTGATGTAACGTTGGCATGTGAAGGGCAGACATGTAAAGCACATAAAATGGTATTATCTGCATGTAGTCCTTACTTCAAGAGCTTGTTAGAGGTGAGATGCATGTATAGATAATTGGCTTATTTTCTATTAACACTCTACTATTTATTTGTGTACTTCTGGAATAAAAGGAGCTACTGATACCAGGGTAACAAATTGCACATAATCATTGAAGTTTAGATGATTCCCATTAATGATCTCTTACTGAATATGTAAATTGAAAAGTCGGAGTTAACTTCATGTGATGAGCATAAATTTAACTTATTTTTTTTCTGTTATCTGAAGACGGAATAATGAAAATTCTTGGTGTATGGTACTTTGAAAAAAAATATGGAAATGGTGTATGGTTATTGGCAATATTATCTGAACTATATAAACTTAGGTCAGTATGGCACTGGACTTCAATTTTTATTTATTACAAAAACATAAGGTGGACATCTTCGTGGTGAAAAATATGGTAAAACAATGTGTTGGTTGCTTTGGTCCACACTGTTGTATATTGGATGTTTTCATTCATAAGACAGGTGTTGTGTTTCTGGGATGAGCATGAATTATGTCCCTCATTTTAGATGAGACTAGATGAACAACACTGTAGTTGTGCATATTGTGCCATAATTGTTATTTGTTATCCTGTAGACATATTTTACCAATGTCAATGATATTATAATTTTCAATATATATATTATTGTTTAAAAAAAAAGATGAATCATGTTTAAATAGACCATAGACAAAACAAACTCTGAAACATACAGAGATAATCTCATGTAGTCTGATTCTAGATGAAAAATTCATAGTAGTTCATAACTGAGGGTTAAGCATTATTTGTTGTGTTGTTTCATGTGATTCATATAAAATTCAAAAATAATAACATTGTTGGACCTTCACCTTCTATCAACATATAGCAAAACCACTGATATACTTCCATTTCTTGAATTTTTATTTGTGTAGCATTGTATCATAAGTGGAAAATCTCTGTCAAAATTTTATTGTCAAATGAATTGTCATGCCAGACAATCTATATCTGTGTTATTAGGAATACATATTGATTATAAGATGAAGATTTAGGTTGATGAATACTGATAACTACATAATAGTTATTTTTTCTTTGTTTTTATAGGAGAATCCATCGAAACATCCTATCATTATACTCAAAGATGTGGCATATAGTCATCTGCAAGCAATTCTGGAATTTATGTATGCTGGAGAAGTGAACGTGAGCCAAGAACAGTTGCCAGCTTTTTTAAAGACAGCTGATAGATTGAAAGTGAAGGGTCTTGCAGAAGCACCTCAAGCAATCAAGAGGGAATAATGTACATTGTTGAGTATGATTCTTAGATAGACCAACTTTTATGTATCTCACTGTATTCAAATAGCTTCCTGACGATTTTGTAGGTATTGTGAAACATATGGATGATTCAATTAATGAAATGTATCTTCTAGTTTTTCAGTCTGATCAACATGAATATTGTCTGTCATGTTATCTTTCCAAAAATTTTTGATGGAAAACCCTAGATACTATCGAATTTTTCCTTTTGTATTATTTGCATGTGAAAACACATCTACAATTTTTTTGCAAAACTTCCTTTTTAATAATTTTGTCTCGCCAGGTGCTTGTAGGTATAAACGTAGTAACATTTATTAAATAGCAAAGTGAGATATTGTTATAATCTTTGTTCTTAGTAGGATTACATATGGAATTGTTCAATATAACTGATACAAAATATATTTCTTTTAATAAAAATTTATTTGTTAATTGTTCTGATAAATACTTGATCACTAATAATTTCTGTTTGAAATAGATTTATGTCCACACTGCTAAATCTTGCTCAACTTGAATTTTGTTTGAATAAACATTTTGAGATGTTTTGCAAACTAGCTTAAATTTGAGATATTTCTTTGTGAAGACCTGATTCTTTCATATACACATAGAAGAGTTGTTTTGGTTGCTCTTGAATACAGTGAATTGAATTACTACTGTTTCTGCATATTATGGTAAATCAATTTTAGTTTTAAATTTGATTGGGCAGCTTAGGGTGTTTGGAGCTGATCTTTCATTTTGAATAATGCAGGAAGTATTCGGCAATGTTTTTCCAAATTGGACATTTGTGATTTTTTTATACAGATGCATAATGTGTTCATATAAATTATTTACACCATGATACTCATGGAGTTGACAGAAAAGTGTACCTCAAACAAAATGCATATCAGGTAATTAATTTTGACTATGTGTAGAATGTATTGTTTTTTGGTTTTTCAATTCCTTCGAAATCAAATATGATTGTAATATTATGAATTCATTTTAATTGAGAACATATCAGTCTAGTTCAAACAATTTGTCAGATATGGTGTAGAGTACATGTAAGTTGCCGGATTTTGAGATTAATGTTGATTGTTTCCAGTATGATATGATACAAAAATGCTGTTACCAATAATATTAATAGCAGTAACTAATTCAATTGTAGTCTTAAGAGGTGCTTAGAGTTGATATTATTTATTTATTATTATCTTTTTGAGGCAGTTTTCTAAGCATCTTTGTTTTATTTCAAACAAGGCCTTTGATTGTGCAAACCAAAGATCTATTGGAAATACATATTTTTCCTGTTTTTTAGGTCTAAAATTTCAATGTTTTGCAACACCTCAGTTCTATTCAGAATTGTTTGAATAATTGTAACGCTGTGATGCTGACAAGATGAAATATGATAGGTCATGCACTGCAAAACTGTTTGTCAGTGATGATATCACATCACTTGTTTTTTTTTTGGTAACAAACATGAGTTTTATAGTTCTGTTCCTCATATGAAATATATATTATGAAGTTATTCTAGAATCAAAGCTAGCGACAATATTTTCTGGAAAGGCTATGAGCAAATCTGAAACTTATGACTGAACACATAGTCAAAAAAATATATATCTAATCTGTTGTGTAATACCTATTCCTTCTATGCAATTGTTTGAAACATTTGTTTCTGATACACTTATTATAGTCTTGTTTTACAGAGGTTAGTAATTTGTAACCATTACATTTTCCATACTATGTGTAAGCGCGATTCTTTTGTCTTTATTTGATTCCATCGTAATGTGGAACTAGAGCGAGGTCGTGCCGTACTTTATACAAAAAAAAATTAATTATATTTTTCAAAGGGGAAACTTATATTTAAATAGTGATTTCATACTAGAAAACATTTTTTTCCGTAACGCAATGAAAACAAATCGAGGTTGATTGCAGAAGTTTGTCAAAGTAATTGTGTTTCTTCAACGGAACTTCGGACACTAATCCTGTAGGTAGTTATTTCCACAATTCATTCCACTTTGTCTGGCCAGATATTAAGACTACATACATATGTGATCGTTTAATTGATCAGGTAAGGCAATATGAGACATGGAGACTGCTGTCGTATGTTGTTACATATCTGAAAAAAGGTAATTTTTCAGATGTATAAATTTTAGAAAATAATGAAGAAACATCATCTAGAGTATCATGTAGAGATTGTAGATGATCTCACTTGATCAAACTTTTCGATCATGCATAAAAAATAATCGTGTATTTAACACACAGTTTCACAAATAAAACTTTCTTTCATACAGTGGCGCTTTTCGATTTATATTTGAATTATCCGTCGGACTGTCAGATTTGACTGTCAACAAAGATACAGCCTTGATAGTTAAAAATACTTCTTGTTCTAAAAAAACTTTTAAGTCGTGACACAAGCCTATGTTCTGCACGGTGCCTGTAGCGTTCGGGAACGGAAAGTGTAAATGGTTATGAATCTTCGATAGTTTGTTTTACAGATACACAATCTAAATATATTTCAATACAGTGGGTATTTTTTGCAAGGAAATAAGGATTATCCAGAACTTTAACTTACACATTCAATCTAATTTGATTTAGAGATGCCTTATCGAAGTTTTGGGAAATCCTTTAATATTATACAAGGACTGTAAAGATATATTTCTACATAGTAATTTTTCTACTAATGTAATTCGTATTGTAATGTTTATGGAATATTATTTTGCAATCGTTATTAGTAATTTTTCTTATGATTTAAGATGATGATTATTATTCTATAAGGAGACAGATGTTTTATATTTTTATAGCATTTTCTTTTTTTACCATGTTGTTACCAATATTTTCATCCACAGTTGGTTTACTTTCTTACAGTTTTATTACAGTTTAATTTGTTTACGTCAGTGTAAAACTAGTTGTAAAAATGATACGTGAGTTCTAGGTTTAAAAAAAATGTGGATCATGAGAGTTTTAAATATATTACATAAAAATATTTTTGTTTTCATTCATCTCTAAAGCAAAAATTGTTTCGAACAAAATGTTTGGTACTAAAAACAATGTGCTTAATTTTTGTACTAGAAGAGCAACTAAGATTCTCAATAATGAATATTGTACTGCTGTGAAATAACATGTTTACAGTGCCTATATTCAAAAATTGCTTTGTGAAGAATATTATATAGTGCTTAAACTTCAAGAAAGGAATTTTACCTATACTTTTCCTACTGTAAACTCAGTTGTAGGAATGATGTTATTTAATAACAAAATCGATCAGTCGTTGTCTGCGCCAGGTATACCTACCAATGTTTTACAGGAATTACACCACCTTTATCTTGACATTCAATTTGCACCTCCAACTTATTAAAGTCTTCGACCGTAATTACTTTTTTAAATCCTCATTGGATTTCTTGCAGTGCCAGAACAGTTCTAATTTGTCCAAAGTTTGTTTCAGCAGTCTTGATTTAGATTTCTTCTGGGAATCTTACTCTACGGGTGATTCAGTGTTCTAAGTGAAGTTCATTATTATTATATACAATATTTTTTATGTTAGTGCTTTACATTTGTGAAGAAAACACATTTAATATTGCTTCATTTATTGTTTACATACAACCGTTACATATAAGACAGTATTTACATTCATTTAAAGTATATAGTACTTAAAATGATTGTCAAAAGTAGAAATTTTAGATAAAATATATATATTTGATTAATAAACAATGTCAGGTTTGCATCAACTATCTAAAGCTACATAGAAAATAGTCCAAATAAGAAAAATATGTAATATTTTCAGTAATTTTACATACTTTTCCAGTTTTATTAGAATACACAATTCTTTACAAAGATTGATTGACAAAGAACCTTCACAGTAACATTTAATATGAAATTGACACAAAGCAACGCACTGCGTTGTTCATTCTTGAATAGCTAATGGCGATTTCACATAGGTAACATGACAACGACACCAATCACTTGACGCATCTGACCATTGAGGTGGCGAGAAACCCCACATAGCAGCGATGAAATGAGTTTGGTCGCACAAAACACAGTTGTGTACCATCCAATACAGATTTTTCGATGTTATGAAATTTACCAGCAAACTGTTTGTACCATGGCTTCAAGTGTAGATCATAGATAAATTAAACCCAAAATATAACCCTAACAGTAAAATTTCTCATTTCCATGTCCATACCTAATGTTATTTTTTGGTTACAAGCTGATAGATTTCTGGGCGTGAAACAGACATTTGTCATGAAAGATGGTCACCAGGTACTTGCTGCAGGAAAATGCATATATACAATGAAAACTGACAGTTGATATAAAATTGGTATACGCTTTGAAAAAGATTCCATAATTTCTTATACATACTTTTTATCACAATTTCCCAAACAAATAACTTGGCTAGATGTCTGACCTTTACCGTGATGGTGCTTTGTATGGGCTAAGAAATATTTAATAGAAATAAATACTTTTAGTCAAAATAAAAAAGACATATTCATTCAGTCAACTAGCTTAGCTCTCCCTTATCCTACGTAAATAGCTATGGGAAGCAATGGTTGATTACCGCCGCGTTGTCGTTATCATGTTATGAAGGGTCACACTGCTAGAGAAAATTAGTAAACAACTACCAAAGTATGTTTGACATGTATATGCGGCCAAATAATGCGACATCTATCACTATCAAGAATAGATCCTAAAAAACTATAATATACACAATGATATTAACTATTAAGTTATCACAATCACGGTCGTTGAGCCAAGGAAGAACATTTAGCGGAGAAAAATCATTTTTTTGATATGTTGTTGACGAAACACTTTAGGGAGTAAATATTACTGGCATTGTAAAATTATAGCCATACTCCCAATTATATGTAACTTCTAATACATGTGGTGTTCTCGGTATCATCCTATCTGCGTGGTTAGTTAAATAAACTCCATGAAATCTGAAATATTCTCTGTCTTAAACTTTTGGCCTTTTCAAGGAAAATCTATTCAATCTTTTCTTAAACAGTAGGTAGTCCAAGACCGTAAGCTTTAAATAATATATAATATAGGTACACAATTATATTTTCCTTGTGGTTTAGTGATGTCGGATATAGTTGATGTCTTGCCACTCTAAATTCATAATAATACAAATAAGTAATATATAAAAAAAAACTCATTAATATGAGTTACGAAATGGTAGCAACCGACTAATTTATTTGTAAAAGGGTTAGATTGAAAACTGAGGCTAGGAAACGAAGTAAAAATGGGTTATTTCTTTGTTCCCGTAGAATGTCTCCATTTAAGTTTTTATTTAATCTTCTCGTACGGCATATTAGCTCTTATCAAACAATACCCCATCTACAAAGCTCGTGTCCAATTGCGATTAACTTGATACAGTAGTGCATGCCTCCATCCTTTTTATTAGAGCTGTAATGGTGATATATCTTGCGTGGTCACTTCGAATCCACTTAAGATCTCTATTATTTAGCTAACCATTCAATGCACAATGTCGTGTTATGTCAAAAAAAAAACAGGTATAATCGTGAACCGACAAGCTATTCAGAAATATTATTCAAAAGGTATTTAAATGTGCCTTAACTAGGTAAGATTCCTCCCTATCCTTGCGTAAGACACCTATTTTTGGCTGAAATACGAGCAACGTAGAAAACAACTTTGAACTTTACGAGCTCGGTTCAGAAGCTAACATTACTTTGTTTGTAACCAGTTAATATGACTGAACATCGATATTACGTGTCTCATTACTTTAACATACCATCGATGCCAGAGGTTGTTTCAGATAATCCTTCCTTTTTATTAACTTTTATATAAAATTTTCGTATTATGATGCTTAGACGTTATGATGAACACCAGTGAACTATTTTTTGACTCCAATTACCTTATTGAGTCAATACGTAACTCCATTGGAGACCCGTAGGTCTTCCGGACTACGAGAGTTAATCTTGATATTTGCTATAATACTCGTCGATTTGCAAGCAGTGACAAATCAATGACATGGTATACCTATTCATCAACATAGAATAACAGGTGGCATAGAAAAGAGACGAAATCAGTCTTATGATTGAATATTTTGAACTTCACCCCGAATGTGTGTAAAAATCTCACTGTCAGAACTTGTTAGAGTAACGTTTTAAAATAAGTAGGAACAAAATCCAGCGTGTGTGCACATCAGCAAGCACTTGAGAGAATAACTTAAGCATATTCCGTAATAATATTTGTCAATAAAGACCTATTAAAATTGGGAAAATATTTTACTAGTCCAAAATTAGCTTTATTTGACCGCATTCTCTAATATTTAACTAACAATTCAACCAGTATTAAGAGTAAAAATTCCTCATCATAGCATTCTGTTACATGCATCTGTATTACACTGCATTACACCTTGCCCAATCCTATCTGTCTTCAAAATTGCAACAATATTACCATATAAGGTATCACTACTACAAATAATACCTAAGCATTAATACTAAGTAACACCAAAACAGTCTTGAAACAATTTACAGAGAGGAAAGAATATAGTCATCATTGAACCTTAATGTACTTAGGCCTTATAAACTACGTCAGACGAATCATCCAAATCACGACGATTCTTAAAAACTACTTAAAGGTTCTTGTTACCATGTGATATTACAAATTCCTTATGCGATCTGTATGCGAGATATTATACTACCAGTTATATTTTTGTGTAACAAAGCTTTCTCTCACCAATTTGCATTTGCGTCACAAAATAATCTTAGTTTTCATATTACACAGATAAGCTGTCCTTTGGGGAACAATTACCATCTTATACTCATGTGTTCCAACATCAACATCAACATACACACTCTAGATATCGATTCTCAGGTGTTGGTGTACAAAATTACATCCGGAAAATGTTCAATATGAATATGAAATGAATAGTTTGATCAACTTTTGCGATCAATTTAAGCTATTTCCGAAGTGCGTACTTCGAATCGACTTTAACTGATGCTATTGAACTTGCGGCTAACTGGATAGCGGGTAACCGCAACATGCAGTTCGATCATACCATTCCAAAGATGAATGTGAGACAGTGTTGTTATATAAAGAAAAAACCAAGGAATTATACGAGATTGATGTAAAAATATGCTTTTAACCTCTTAAAACGTATTTTGAACATTTTTTTCAATATTTCCAATATTTCTGAGGCACCTTGAGAAGTTTTCAATATTTACATTTCCATGGAAATATTTCCATTCACAACACTAGTTGCAACATCTGAACTTATCTGGGCGATTTCTAATAAGCATTCTGTCATAACTATTTACGTATTTAGGTATATTTTTATTAGTTGATCCCCCAAATTTTGACGTGACGTGTGTCTATTCTGAAAATCAACGGTATATGAAAAATTTGGGTAAACCTTTGATTAGCGTGTGACGATTAGATGAGATTGGCGATGAAGAAGTCGTAATTATCACTCTAATCAACAAATGAAAAATATATACAGAAGAAAAAAATAGGAGAAACAAAGAAGCGTAGTCGAATTTATTGATTAGAAATCATTTGCTTGATGATGATTGAACCTACATCCGCATAAGAAAACCTGATGCATTTGCGTCTAGACTGCTCCCGGATGAATGAATGAATTTGAATGAACGTATTTTAGTTTTTGCGTCGGAATACCTCTGTATATATACATATATATATATATATATATATATATATATATATATATATATATATATTCGAGGTGTGATAAAAAAATAAGGTGAATTTTCAAATGTAGCGGGCTACATCCGTTCGAACTTCGATTTTTTTATGTTGGTACACTCGTCGTGTTTTGCGTGCTCCATGATTTTCTGCTGTCGGAAAGCATGGATCAAAGAGTTTGCATTAAATTTTGTGTAAAAAATGGAATCAATTGCTCCAAAACACTTGAAATGTTGAAAGTGGCATACGGTGAGTCTACTTTCAGCGAAAAAATGTTTATAAGTGGTATAAACTATTCCAAGGAGGCCGAGAAGACACCAATGACGAACCTCGCTCTGGACACCCCAGCACGTCAACAACTGACAAGAACGTTGAAGAAGTAAAGAAAATAGTGTTGGGGAATCGTCGAACTACCATTAGAGAAATTACTGATGATATCGGCATCTCGTTCCTGCCAAGCAATTTTAACAGGTGTTTTGGAGATGAGACATCCGAATTTGTGAATGAACAAAAATTGGCTCTTGCACCATCACGCCCCTGCTCACACATAGTTGCTTGTGCGCGAATTTTTGGCTAAAACCAACACACTAATGATGCCGTAAGCACCGTATTCCCCAGACCTGGCCCCCTGTGACTTGATGAATAAATAAATATTCTTTGAGAAAAATGAAAGTTCACCTTATTTTTTGATCACACCTCGTATTATATATATATATATATATATATATATATATATATATATATATATATATATATATATATATATATATATATATATATGTTACCGTGAAAGACCGAAATTAGTGAATGTCGACAGACACCAAATGTGTTGGTGAAAGACCGAAGATTTATTAGTTTTATTAAAACATTCGGACCTTCACCGGTGTATATCGACAAGCGCACAAAGGCTTCGGTCGATGTCAGAAATGACAGGTTAGAAGTGGCTTTCTGCGATTTCTTCGGTACCCTTCCGTGTGGGCTTGTTGTCAGCTTTACGCAAGGTTTCACTGACAGTGTGTGTGCATTCCTACTAATTTAATTTTAATATATATGAGTTAGGTGTTATAATTTGTGTTCAATAGCTAATACAGTAAATACTGATCAGTTTCTTGAAAAGTTACATACCCTAATTAAAAGTAAACGAGAAGACAATTGTATTTATTTTTCTCAAGAAAGGCACTCTAAAATCGTCTCTGAAGTAATTTCAGCTAAAAGTAAGTGCAGTACACCTTTGGACTGTAGGCGTTTAAAACGTTTTGACATTTTGAAAGTTAGTGACTAACAAAAGTTGATTGTGCCATTGAAACCAGGAGAAATGAATATTCAATATTATTTTACAAATGAAGAGTTGTTTAATATACTTTCCGAAACTCACATACGAACAGGCCTTGGAGGAAGAACACGAATGCTTAAAGAATTGCAAGTTAAATACAAAAATATTACTTATGAAGTCATAATGTTGTATTTTATAAATAAATGATAACCTATAATGTTTAATTTTGTTTTCATTTAGAAAAAAATGTTTCTTTTGAACATACACCATGAGTGCATGATGAATGTTGACATTCGCCGGTGTAAGTTAGAAATAATTATTTTTGATCAATATATCGGACATACGCTAAGTAACTTGGTGAATGTTGATATACACCGGTATATCTCGACGTTCACCGGATTTCGGTCTTTCACAGTAACATATATATATATATATATATATATATATATATATATATATATATATATATATATATATATATATATATATATTCGGATGAGTTTTACAAAATGACAGCATGTACAATAATTGGTAATTTTACACCCATCCCTGAGAATCGATTTCTATAAAAGTAATCTGGGTAAAATATTGTTCTTGTTGATATTTTTTGTGACGTACGCCAGCCAACTTTAATGCTGTGGTAGTATAATACTTTAACATAGTCGGTAAGGCTGTAATACTGCAATAACGCATGAAAAAATATATAACAAATACTATCCTCAAACGTAGGAGCTTTTAGAACCCCACTCATCTCAATCAGATCAACGTACAAACACATTTTTGGTAATTTTCACCAATACTTCAGTATAAAAAAAATTCGAAAGTGAAAGTCCACTTAATATGGGAAATAAAAACGTTATTCCTTATCGTCGGCTTGTCTATTTCCCTATGGGAGTGCCTGTCTGTATGCCTTTCTTTGTACATCTGTCTATAGTGCTGATTTTATATTCGTGTCAATGCTCAATGCTTGGCTTTTGGAAAATACAGACTTGAACTTGATGAATTTTTAACAGAGGTCTACTACTGAGGCACGGACCAAAAAAATGTCTCAAAATATCTATCTGGCCATAGCAGAGCATTAAATTCTGAGAAAAACCATAAAAAAGTCTAAATTTATTTAACAAAAACAACAATTACAATGTTCACGCCGTTTTCTAGGTTGTTCAAAATTGCTGTGATGTTGGTAGAGGTTACGGAGATTCACACGCACCCGGGTGTCACGCAATTTTGAAGAATAGAAAAAATCTATGTATGATCTCTGATGACCGATGTAAATTATACTAGTTTGAGAGATTGATTAAAGATTGAGCTAGTAGAAAATGCTGGAAGCTACAAATACGCTCGCATCTAGGATTTGTCCGAAGATGGGCATTTCTGTCCATAGGTTAAAAATAATATCTAAGCCTTCGTTCAACCGAAGAGAGGACAATATTCGCGGTTTTTTTGAGACCAGATAAAGGGAATGTTCTACCAGACTTTTTCTCTTGAAGAGCTTAAAAAGTCCTGCAGTTTCTAATTTGAACCTTTCTTTTCTCTGAGAGAAAAATATAGTAGATAAAATAATGATTTTCACAATAAATAAAAATTTATCCAAAATGTAGGTTTGTATCGATTTTTGTTTATAAACTCTACACCAAATCAACCACATTCTTGGCTAATCAGCAACAATATACATATTTGGAGTTCACCCAAAAGTAATCGAATCTTAAGGAACATATAAAAATTAAGTTTCAGGAGGATGCTTTGTTTGTATTTGTTAATTACTCCAATGCCGATACAATAGTTTAAAAACATGTAAGATAGCTACGAACTACTTACTAGGATTACGCGGTGACAAAAACTTGCTAGCAAGTGACACATATTTGCATGATGTAGATGTGAAACAACCAAACAATGTAAATACGTACTGTATTATCTGAAATTCGAAAATAATGGCAACGATGACAATAAAATTGGAAGAATAACAGCTAGGCTGGGATTTGAACTTGAGCCTGTGATCCCCGTAACCTGATATTTTTGAGGATCTAGATTAGTAAAGGATTGAAGTCATTTGATAGTTTATCACATATAGTAGTTATGGCTAATGAATTGCTTAATTTAGTGAGCTTAGATTCGCCAGAAGTTTTAGAACTTCTCTGTCTTATTAATATTTGCCCATCTAAATGGGTACTTATAGGGATTTTCATGTATGTGAACCCTGGTAAAATATATCAATATTAATGAATATTTAGTCAATTTGATTGAACTGTCGCAAATAATATATAACGAGTAGAGGTATAAATTTGACGGAAGTACTCGTAGATTTGATTGCAAATTTAATTGTTTTGAAGCAACAAGTTTCAGAATATATCACATATTTGAGCTACTTTTTTATTTTAAGTGTTCTATGGACTGCTGGGTTCCTATGATAAGAAAGTCAGATATGGTCCATTATGGAAGAAAATATATAATCAAACATCTAATATTTGTTTCATGATTTCGAAGCTATTTCCAAGGTAATTTCATACATGACTTTGTCATATTTGCAGATCCATTTTGTAGGAAATAAGTTTTCCAATGATGTGTTTTTTGTTGTAGTTGTAGCTTATATGTCTGTAGTCAATTTTTTATGTAGTCAAGTCAAGATCCTGACTGGGTTACGTATACATCATTCAATTGCTCTCTACAGTCAGACGTCCCGGCTATACTGACGAGTCTAGGCTAACGACCAAATATGCATGTCTATAGCAGGTCCTATCTTATATATACCTTTTTGATGTGTTCTTCATGATTTTTGCATCGGTTTTTGTTTCAAAGCCAGATTTGCCATACAAAAAAAATAGTTTAAACTCAATTTGCAGCATATTATATGATTATCTAAAACGGATAAAAGTTGAAAAAGCAAAATTGCACTGTTCAGAATTTTTCGAATGTGTATACAACGTTGGATCGCCTCTATGGAATGTGTCATGTAACAATGCTCATTAAGACCTCTGACGAAATCTATTGAAATATGAAATGTATTTTTTTACATTTGATCCAGTTCATAAAATTATGAGATCTCCCATCTGTATGTTACTCCTTACTAACATACTTACTCTCTTACTCTTACTCACCCTTTGAAATAAATGAATATCAACAGAATATTGAATACAAATTTTATATTCTCGTCAACTAACATTCACACAGTTAGCTTATAGTACGTGTAGGTTCTCGCAAGACTTACTCTTGCTAATGTCATTCATGCAAATCTTTTGTAAAATTTCTCTGGCGATGTTGAGACTGAGACTCGTCTTCGAGCCATGGAGTTTATTGGTTTCTTTCTTCAAATTCACTTTCTTCTGTTTAGTTTCTCTAAGCCGGATCTGTTTCAGTATACCCACAAGAAGTTCATCTACGTTGTGTTGAATCCCGCTAGACGTCTCGATAAACTTGCAGTCTCGGGATACTGCAAGTGCTTTACCCTCTAGGAAAAGATTACATTTTATTACATATATTTTACTGATGAAAGAATTTATGTTTTCTTAGTATTTAAGATGCCTGCATAGTGTATGCACCAAAATCGCAGAAATAACTTAAGACCAAATTTGAGCTAATTCTTAAATAACATATTTATTATCTTTCATTTTGATACAGATGAGTATTAAATTTTATAATGAAAACATTTACAATCTTTCTAAGAATTGCATTTGATATCATAACTATTCAAAAAAGTCGTTTTGATTCAAAATTCAATTTGAACGTCGTGAAGATCATGCGGTTAACAGAGTGGACTTATTTTGAACAGTAAGGTAATACGACTTTTTCAAATTATTATAATGAGAAAGGTTATAGTTTCAATTAAATATTCACTGGAACTTTACTATTCAGCTATACCACCCATAATGTTATGATTTTCATAGGTAGGTAGGACAATGTTTCGCGTCGTGCCAGTGGCTGCTAAGATAGTTTATTGAAAAAAAATAATATGTTAGAACAATATTAGTAATTTTTCGCAATAACTAAAATAGATTTTTTGTATGTAAATACATATTCTGCATCGGTCTACGTTTCGGTCTATCTGCCGCCAATTTTAAAATACAGATGAATAGATTTCTATGAAATTGAGAGGTGGAATATATTATGGGATGTAATGGCCGTTCTATTTATAGAAATCTCAGCTGACGGTAGGATGGATAGCAAAAAAATTAATGATCGAGACCTTATTTTTTTTGTGTCAGACATAACGAAAAGTAGCGAAATCATTTTGGTGATGTATAAAACAATCAAAAAGAGTTTATCGTGGATTCGAAGTATTTCAAGTAACATTACCTCGTTTATAGGTGGAAAGTTGTAAATGGAATATAATTTTAAGAAAAAAAAATGTTTTGCGATCAATGTAGATAGCTCTCGTACAAAAACAGTATTCAAAATGATTAGTACGAACCATTTGGAGGGATAACTCGAGCTCTAGCCAAATCAGCTTTGTTTCCTACAACGATGACGCTCTTTTCCTGCGTGTATCCCTCCCTCCAAAGGTAGTTGAGTGTTTCCTCGGCATGCTGAAAGCTAGGTCTCGCCACCACAGAGTAAACAACCACACAAGCATGTGGTTCATATGTACTTAACGAATTTTCCACCTGAAATAAAATATTTGTTCAGTAAGGTCGGAATAACTTCGCTATTTGGGTATTCATAAAGTCTATGCAGTGTCTGTATGAATACGAGTAGTTCATCAAATATAAGAACAGATAGATTGTACAAAAAATGGCTTTCCAGGCCAGATGAACAGTGCTCCAGTATTTGAGAAACCTCTTACTATTAATCAAGCAACCATTGCTTGCAAACCCAAAAATATATTTTGTATTTCTTTAGATAAAATATTCACAGATTCATGCAACTTCCGGTTATACTGGAAACGAGAATCAACATCATTATCTAAAATACAACCCATTCAATATTATTAGATTATTAGATTCATTACAATATATTTTAACATATATTTGATTATTACATTATAGGTCCATAGAGCGTTACGTTTGAGTTTATTATCTTATTTCTAAATCTCTGGCACATCCGTATAATTTTTTGAGATCCAACCAAGTTAAACAAAAAATCCTCAGGTCTAGTCAAAATAAAAACTAGCTTCCACATTTTTGGAAACATTAAACAAACCATAAAGTGTGCCTAAGGCTTAGGATTGGCATCGAATTTTGCTAGCTCGAAAATGCTGTTTACAATTTTTTCCAGATGGCAATCCTAATTCTTCTCAAGAACAGTGTATTCTCCGCTTTAACATAGTGGAACTGTGTCGTTGAGGTTAACGATGAATAAAACAAAAAATTCCACACTACTAGGTTAGCTTTGCTGGAGTCAAAAATTGTCTTCAAACCTGACGCACATTTTTAACTTTTTGAAGACAGAGAATTTGAAATTCTGAAAAAAATTATGTTTAACAAAAAATTCCACCAATAAACTACCTTTCTTCTATCGACGCGTTTAAATTTATATATTTATATATAAGAGGGTCACGCTGAAAGTCTTTAAATACAGAAAAACTACAAGGTTTTTTTGAAAAACTTTATTCTCATTTTTCAACATATTGTCCCCCTACCTCAATACATTTACGCATTCGATAAAACCACTTGTCAAATTCTTGTGACCAACGTTCTTTTAAAAGGTTGCTAATTTCCTCCTCAAATGCAGCGATTGCCTCTTCATCGGTGGAAAAGTGGCGACTTCGTAACTTTTCTTTGATTTTAGGGAATAGGAAGAAATCGCACGGAGATAGGTCCGGAGAATAAGGTGGGTGAGGCAATAGTTTGACACCTTGTTCAGCAAAAAAATCGAGTGTTCTAGCGGCGCTGTGGGCGGGTGCATTGTCATAGTGCCATTGAATACCCCGCAGACCAGTCTTTGGACGGCTCTTGCATAGTTCTTGGAAGGCTACAGGAACACATTTGGTTATACGAGTATACCATTCAGAAGTAACTGTCCTTTGATTTTCCAAGACTACCGTTGTGATGTATGCACTTTTAGAAAAAAGAAGCAACCATTTTCTTTCCAACACTCTTGGAACAACGAATTTTCGTTGGAGGCTGCTCACTTTCAAAGCACCAAACTAATGACTGCTGTTTAGTTTTGGGATCATGATAATATAACCATGTTTCGTCTCCGGGTACGATATTAAAAGTGTTTTTGCTGCGCCCATTTCCAAATTTTTCAAGCATAAACTTAGCCCTATCAATTCTTGTTACTCTTTGCTCACTGGTCAACAAATGTGGCACCCATCTGGCACACAGCTTCGTTAGGCGAAGGTGATCATGTATTATTGTTCGGACCGCTGCCGATCCAATTCCCAATCATGGTGTAGGTTATATGTCGAACTTAATTTACCATACTTTGCACAGCTTCTACAGTTTCAGGAATAACAGCAGTGGGTGGTCGACCTGTGCGAGGTTCATCATCGAGTGAGACTCAGCCCCTTTTAAACTCAGCAAACCAATTAAAAACTGTAGCGCTGGAAGGGGCAGAGTCCCCAAAGCAACTCAATAATCTTGACATTCCGCTTGTTTTAGTTCCTTTTTATAGTCATACAAAATCATGGCTCGGAAATCCACTCGGTTCCAATTTCACGTTAAAATTCGGCCAACATTTATATGCATACGAGACTGTGGCAAGGCAACTACTGAACGATTCAAACGCTGCCTTTCCACTTATTCCATGGTTATATTGATTGTGTAGAAATATTGGCACAAACACAATTTCACATATCTCGGGTAGATTATATTGGATTATATGCTTCACGATAGTCGACTAAGGGCCTAGATCACCGCGACCCTAACGGATCTATTGTGATTACGCAAAGGTGAAAAAAAATCGTATTGTAAAAGACAAAAATAGCAAAAGAAAGAAACATTTGTTTACATGGTTTGTACACTGTCCTATAAGATACTTTAATGTTGATATAACTATATATCTTTCATATTCATATTGATACAATCCATTGGTAATGAGTCACATGTTGCAAAATACATTCAAATTATAAATGACTGCCCTCAAAAATATAAAGACAAAACCCTTAATGGTTTAATATCAAGAATATCAATAAGAACATATGAACCAGATTAGTGTCATTTCTAGCAGTTTCTAGATTAGGACCTACTCCATGCCTATACGATCGGTTCAATGCTATGTGGAACAGATCAATCTCATTATAATCACGAAAACGGCTCAAATAACCTCCATTACAGAGATCTGGCTTTCAGTTTCAATTAGCCTAATTTTCCGAGTGAAATTCTAGCCGAGAAACTTCGTCATCGCGTACCGTTATCAAAGAAGTTTGTCTGGTAACGAGGTACATGGTAATTTATTAATGATCAGACGTCCGCGTCCGTAAGAGGTTGATAATCCACGCCAGTGTTCCTTCTGGCAATTCTCTCAGTTGCTTTCGCGCTTCAGAACTATGAGAGGGTTTGTGTACTGGGTGCAGCCTGAAACCAATATTTGCTATTAAAATGGATGTCGTTCCTTCATCTTGAAGTGTAAAATAGATTTCTGTCAATCGATGAGTTCCAATCTACCTAAATTATCATCATGTCGTCGTTGGTTATCAGAGCGACGTGACGGACCTTAGTTTTGACAAACTAACAAACTAACAAACCGACAAACCGACAAACCGACAAACCGACAAACCGACAAACCGACAAACCGACAAACCGACAACCCGACAAACCGACAAACCGACAAACCGACCAACCGACAAACCGACAAACCAAAAAACCGACAAGCCGACAACGCGACAAACCCACAAACCCACAAACCCACAAACCAACAAACCAACAAACCAACAAACCAACAAACCAACAAACCAACAAACCAACAAACCAACAAACCAACAAACCAACACACCAACATACCAACACACCAACACACCAAAAAACCAACAAACCAACAAACCAACAAACCAACAAACCAACAAACCAACAAACCAACAAACTACCAAACCTACAAACCAACAAACCAACAAACCAACAAACCAACAAACCAACAAACCAACAAACCAACAAACCAACAAACCAACAAACCAACAAACCAACAAACCAACAAACCGACAAACCGACAAACCGACAAACCGACAAACCGACAAACCGACAAACCGACAAACCGACAAACCGACAAACCGACAACCCGACAAACCGACAAACCGACCAACCGACAAACCGACAAACCAAAAAACCGACAAGCCGACAACGCGACAAACCCACAAACCCACAAACCCACAAACCCACAAACCAACAAACCAACAAACCAACAAACCAACAAACCAACAAACCAACAAACCAACAAACCAACAAACCAACAAACCAACAAACCAACAAACCAACAAACCAACAAACCAACAAACCAACAAACCAACAAACCAACAAACCAACAAACCAACAAACCAACAAACCAACAAACCAACAAACCAACAAACCAACAAACCAACAAACCAACAAACCAACAAACCAACAAACCAACAAACCAACAAACCAACAAACCAACAAACCAACAAACCAACAAACCAACAAACCAGCAAACCAACAAACCAACAAACCAACAAACCAACAAACTAACAATACTCTATCATTAAACCATTTTCGGACTTTCTGCTGTATTCTGCTCTGCTGATAATATTGGTGGATGTGAATATTGTAGAATAACTAGCACATTCACCTTTTATTGATGTCATACAAGTTGGGCATTATAAATAAAGTTCTGTTCTATATGAGCATATGAGCACTGATTGTACTTTGTAAAAAAGCGCTAAAGGGCACCTAATTTTGGCTGCGTGGTTTGTCTTTACCGTCTCATACATTATTAAAAAAGTATTGCCTACACTCCCTACACGATTAATTTATTTTATAGTTACAAAAAATAGTATAAAAAGCATAAAACTCTTCAAAAAATATAAATATCACAAAAAAAATTCTTGTTCCACCTGGCAATCCTTAGTTTGCATAATAGAACAAGGCATATTGTTTTTGCTTAACAATCATTTTTCACTGAAATTTAAAGATTTCAATTAATAAAAACACTTCGTTTGTTAGATTTCCATAGAATAGAGTCGGTACTTTTAAGAGCAATATTTCATAAATAACAGCTTCTATCCAGTATCGGAACTTTTCGATATATGAAACTGAATTGGATACATTTTTTACTAGTTAAATACTTTTCAAATAGCGTTCAGTTTCTGCCACTATTCAAGGTACGAAATTTATGAAAATTCCAACATCCGAAGGGGCTCTACATTCTCCCATGCTAGATAATTTTATTTATTTGCAAGGTTACTCAGCTAACTGTATAGTAACTATATTTTGAGTCGGTATTTTGAGAAGTTCAAAATTCCATAAATACTGCCTTCTGTCGAGGGTCGGATTTTTTCGATAAACAAAACTGAATTGGGTACATGTTTCAATTATTGGTGAGCTGTTTTTTTCAATCGCCTGATATAACATCCTATAGAATATTAATAATGTGGCAAACTAAAAAGATTGTAGGAAATTTATTGTCTAGTCTAATGATGTTTTGTTTTTCAACATAATATATCCAACGATATGGTAAGAATGTAACTTTTCAAAACCATATTACTACCTTTGTTACTAGTCATCGATAGAAGCAATTTTGTCCAATATAGAAATATTTTGGAATTCAATATTTCCACATTGCACATTGAGCATTAGTGGTCAAACTACATATATTTCGATTTTTATGCGCTAGCAATCAGGGATCTATAAAAGGAGTTAAGGAGTTAATTTATTAAGCAATCATCAGGATTATTCAATTATCAAATACCTAATCATACTTTTTTTATTATGATGCTGTTATGCATTTATGCGATTTTATACGGCGCAGTACAGAAGCTACAAAAAATTAGAAATAAAAAATGTTCTTAACACTTGGATGATTTTGTGTCTCTTTCCAGCATGAGCCTCAGCCCTTGACGAAAATACATTTATAAAAACAAGACTGCAGTGATGAAACATGATGAAAATAAAAAAGTATCAGAATTTGTATTGAGTTACCAATCATTTTTGAGCGTAAAATGACTCTGTTGGAAACAGAATCTTTGTTTCCTGAGATTTGGACGTGACGAAACACATATTGTGTAATTCACATTTTTTCAGTTATTTTATGATCCGAATTATGACGTATAAGCTATTTTCCAATAAAGCGTGGGAGGGTAGCACATTATTCTGACTGACATTAACTTTGACAAAGGCTTCGTACACAACAAAGCTTTCTTGTAGCTTTCTATAATATTAAATACTTTATTATATATTTTGAACCTTTCAGAAAGTTATATTCTGTTTAACTGGGTGGAATTCTGAACGTTTTCGGCTCGAAAGAACATATCACGAAAGTAGAAGGGCGGTAACTCAATTGTTTTCTGAGCTGAGGGTCCGCAATATTGAAGATATGATATATGTAAAAGGATATCGGGCACTTTTTGTTCAGGTCTCAGTATTCTTAAATCCTTACCAAATATTTTGTGCAATGAAACATTATTATATGCGATTTAGGACTTACTTTCGGGTTTTAGGTAAGTTGTAGGTTCGGTTTGTCTCACGCATGTTTTATGAGGCCTGATCTAGTATTCTTAAGCGATAGACTGCAGATACATTGAAGTGAAAAAAATCTAGAAAACTATTTGGTGCTCCAGCATTCCGTGGTGATGCTGTAGCAGCTATGACATTATATCGTAGTAACCAGACGATCTAAGATGCCTTCTGAGATAGACGCAAACAGGAACCCTTCAGATCGATGAGCGGTTCAAATTAGAACAATTTAGATGGAAGGAGAGCCTGCTTTACAAGACATCTTATCCACTTACAACATCAGCATGGAATGTTGGAGAAACAACTTCATGTCCGCAACAAATATTTTTCTAGATTTTTTCTCACTGCTCTGTGTGTATTTTATAACCTCTTCTTGTGTTTATACAATTACAGATACTTACTCATCCGATTTATCTTCCCTGCATACAGCTATAATACAATTTGATTATATCACGGTCCGGAAATGATACACTCAGATTGATTCAGTGACCTTGTAATTTCTGTACCAGTGTAGAGAATATGTGTAAAATAAAAAGCTCCTGGATCTTTAGGTATCTGATTTACTAAAAAAACCGTTATTATAAAAATTATTATACGTGACAGAAGCCATTAAACACATAAAAAACAATGCTAACATAAACAGAAGTACTTAGTATGTAGGATATAGAAATAATCACAATTCTGACCGTGAAAAATGTATACATAACGTTGCTTTTAACCACAGACTCGAAATATTGGAGGAAAAATTATGTTCCATTCACAAGGTTTGCATAGATGCAACTCAGACTGTTGGTATCAGGTCTGATTTTCATATCAGTTGGATTTCTTATCATATGTGGAGTATAAGTATACTCGTACCACATCTTCCAGCCTATCATCTGCTGAGATTCTCTCATGTTTGGTTTACCAGTGAAATTATTTATGTATTGGTTCAGAATTCTTTTGAACAGAGCTTCTATGGATCAAAGCTATTGAAGTTCAGTTTTAAGGTTTTCATTTATGTATCGTGACAACATAACCTAAAATTGCCATTAGTTATGTTTAATATTATATGTTCTACGTATTATTTTATGACTTTTGTATATATGTACCGAGAATCATCATAGTGCCACCATCATCATCATTGAAACAAAAAAACTGTGTATTTGGGACACATCATGAGAAATCCAAGTAGATATGGACTATTACAGTCTTAGGAGAAAGAAGACTAGGACGTAGCCGTATCTCACACAGTAAATGAAATAACTATAGTCAGGATGATTGCCAACATTCGGAGAGAGGGAAATGTTTTATTTTTCACTGGCCGCAAATCAAAACTGTATAAGATTGATTGAATAGTTTTTATCGTTTCAACGCGGCACAACATATCACATTAACGTCATTATAATATGAATATATGATATGTTGAGTCAATGTTAAACTTCACTTTTTGAATACATACTCGTACTAAAAAACAAACTTTGAATCCAGGTCACTAGGTTAGCTCTCGCCAGGCGAGCAAAGAAATCCTGGATAACGCGCGTATGTATATCCAGAGTTGTTTCTTAGAAAAACAAAAACATAAACTAACTTCATTCCAGTGTTTGGAGCCGTTTGGCATCATTATTGCTAGTGGAATGTTTTCAGGTTGGATAATTCGGAAAGTGGGAATCCACTAAGACTGGAAGAGAGTACCTATTTGCTTTCTCGTAGTGGTATTGAGTAATAATAGTTTACAGGTATATCATCTACAAAAACTCACAAGCAGCACTCGAAAAACACAAATTCCCATTTGGATATCGGAAAAAATTGGGCCACCTCAAAACTTTAAATTGCGGGCACTGTTTATGAAGAGAGAAGTCAGTTTTTTGGACAAGTAAAGATCTTTTAACACTTTTGGGTTTGGTTTGGGTAACATCCATGACAGTTATTTAATTGCTAGCAAGCTGGAGAATAATACATAAATTTGCATTCACAAATTGGAATAAGCAAACCCACGGCGGGATCGAACCACGCTTGGCACACATATAATCCGCCCGTTGAGCTACGAGGTATGAGAGAAAATGATAGCTAAATGGGTAAAGTACATCCTAGCTAAGTATTTTTTGGTTGTTAAATTCTGGAAGACCAAAAGTTATACAGATATTAAATATTGTAATTTAATCTCCAAACAGTAAAATATAGTCGAATGCAAAATGGATTCAAGCAGATCGACTCACATTGGAGGGATGCTGAATTCTATTAGAAAATATTATTTATTATATCGAAGGTATTTGCAATTTTATCAGGTTTCCTCGTAAATTGGTGTAAATAAAAGTAGATACATTATTGAATTTCCTGCTTGAGATTGTTTTTGGGGCACATATATGTGTTGTTTGAAACTTGTAGACAAGGTGGATTTATCAAAAGTTTGATTTCGGACTTCCATCGTCTATAAAATTTTGAGATTCACGACATTTCGATTGATGTGCTATCTTCAATCGTCTTCAGGTGAACTGGCGAACACGTTCCTTTCATGCCTATTTATACAGTATCCTGTAATTAAACTGATGTGCTTGATAGCAGCTCAGCCTCAAATGTCTTTAAACAGTTTTCTAGCTGTGGTTTTGAGATGGAACATAATAAATTTGCATTACGCTACTATCTTTTTTAATATTTGTTTATTTGGCATTGATGTGTATCTGTATATTGGTTGTGGGTCTGACAACAAACCTATAAACTACTTACCGACATTTCAGACGCTGGATGGTCGATGAATATCATTTCAGATTCTTCGCCGTCTAGCAGAACTGATACCGTCCTTTCACCAAACTCATCATCTGAAACAAAGGAATGTTTTCATATTATTGCGCTGATCCAAAATTTAATAAATTCATTATGCCTTTACACGTTTTTGTGCGATTACAAAGCACGAACGCATATTTCGTCAGCCGTTGCCAATCATGGATGCAAGAAAGACGGTGTAAATAACCAAATAATATGTCGCAAGCTTGGCCTAATAGATGTGACAGATGCTCCGATAGATAATTGTCAACAAAGTTGAACTGCTTTCCACTATACATGTGAGCTACAATACAGATGTATGCATTCAACTACAACGACAGCATTTAAAAAACTGCATTTTTACTTATCTTGCACTTTCAATTACCCCAAGTCCTACTTCAAACAGAGCGGACACTATAGCACTATAGCAGACCACTGGTCAGAAACATACTCATGCGTGGGAAAATTTGTTTATTCGGTTTATCCCAACGTATATGAAAGATCTTATTAGCTAGAGATACAAAACATTTTTGGAAGTTATTTTGTACAAAAATCTGTTAATCCATTCCGTCTCACTGTTTATTTGTCTGGTATTCGTTGCTCCCTATATAAGTGGGGAAGTAGTGATGCGATTTGCTATTTGGTAAAGTATGAAAACAATCTATAGATTTTGAAAATCAATTCAGTAGCGGCAAAGAGAATGAGCAAAAAATGAAAAATGAAACTCTGAAACTTCCCTCAGGACCAAACAGGGTTCGAGTTTAATGTATAAAGAGTACAATAAAAATCAAAGGACGGAAATAGCAGTATTATTGGTGAAACGCAAAACATGGTGTATTTTTTAGTGTCCTATAATTTAGTGTAACGAACATTGCTACGTATTTTTAGAATTGACTAATATCAATGCTTAGGAAGTAGTGAGGTTGCATCAATTTTTTGCTATACTCGACTGAGTGGAAGCATTTAAGTTGCTCATAAAAAAGATCAAAAACTATTTTTCTGATCTATAGATGACATTTGTTCATTTAAGTACCTTCATGAACCTCAATGTGTTGTAAAATCTGTATATCCTATAAATCACTCACCTAAGCTGGCATCATAGGTATTCATGTACTCGGATGTCATGAACTGCGAAACAAGTGCCGTTTTTCCTACTCCTGCATCTCCCAACATTACAACTCTATATTTGGGTACTTCGGCTTCTTCCGGTGATCCTAGCGGTGTGGAGTCAACTGTATGGTACCCCGAACCGCAGCAGGAACCTTCGAAGGGTGATCGCTCACCCGAAACATTACTTGCTCTGCAAAAAATGGAAGGCATGGCATCAGGCGACAATTTTGCTGTTTGCGAAAATTTTCAGATTTGACATAATACGTTTATTACTGTTTATGCTGCATATGTTACAGTCTAAACACAATATTACTTATATCATCCCCGGCACAGTGTGCATGGGGCGCAAAAGCATGCGCTGAATAGGCGCGAAATGAGTTTTCAGCTGCACGTCAAGTTTTATGGAGAGGAATAATATACCATATAATAGGAAATTTTTTCTTCGTGAGACTCCACCACTTGTCTGAGATCCCTCCCCAAAGGGGATCAGGTGTTCTTATTCTGTTTAAGGCCGGAATAAAAAAAGTCGAGAATGAGAATCAGCCACGGACACGGAGAGAACTGAGGATAACTGCTTTCTGCATTCTTCCGGCCAAGATGTTGGCTGATGCACGACGATGTTTATCTTGTAATTTCATAATGAATATCTTCTTTCGTCGAAGGAGGAGATCGAGGAGGACTATTTCACCTCTCATGGATGGGCATCATGTATCTTCTCTGCGCGGGTTGATACTCTCGTAGCAGCGCAGTGAGCCATCCTTCAGCTGTGTCGTCTTCGGCTCCGGTCGCCCCACCACCTTACCTTGAATCCGCTACCGAGCTGTATAAGTCATGAGGGAGTGTGAACTCCTTTTGTTAACTGGATCCCGGAGTTGTCAGCCTGTCTGCTGATTAGCCGTCGAGGCTCCAGCTGACATTTCCGGTAGTAACCGAAAGTACTACCTTCCAAGAGCACACCATGATAGGTACCGTCCAAGAGACCTGGGTGTACGCTGGCACTGATTACGTCTATCAGTACAACGTAGCTCTACGATTGATATATTATCATTTGAAGTCGTACGGTATAGATATAGCACCTACACCCTATTTACCCTATGGTTGAATGAAATTCCTATAGCACTTTTCTAATTTTTTAATAATAATACCAAGTCGGCCAAGCTGTTTGATATTTCATGAAAATATTAAACCAGCTGCTCTATAGTGGCATATATATATTTTTAATATATGAAAAATGATGACTTGTAACTCGCAATAATAGAAAACATGAAATATTTATTAATTTAAAAAATCCTCGAGTTAAAGTCAACAAGGTAAAAATGCAATATTGTACATTAAAAAGAAAAATCGTGCCTGTAGACATACATTTATTTAGCTAACAATGGTATTTAATTTCGTGCATTCTGGAATTGTTGCTGACTTGAATGATAAAGAAAGCAATTTAATTCGACAAGTGCTTTCGAAGTTTCCAAATTACTCAGAACTTCAGTCACTTTGGGGGAGAAAGGAGCATGTTATATGAACAGCTAAATATGGAAATGGAATGGTGAATCTGGATTTGACATATTTTTTAGAAATAAGGTTCAAATAAGATTTCCTTCGATTCTGTACTTGATTGATTTTTGGTTTAGAATTAATAGTTCTCATTTCAATGTTTCGTTATGTATGTTTCGACATGAAATTTTTCCAAAACATTCAATGAAATCCATTATATATTATCTACTATAAACACCCCAGTGTTTGATCGATATTCACGAAAATTGTTAAATAACAAGAACGAATGTTGGAATATGTAGTTACTTATTATTCATTTCAAATTGAGCACAACTGCTATTATGAACGGAAGGAAGTATCATAATAGCTAAAAATTCCGTATTTGAGATTTTGAGTTCTTATAATCTTATGTTTCATGTACACACACACGTACAGCACAAAAGAATGTCACTAATATTTGTCGGTATGTCCGTCGGTCCGCTAATCCTAGGCCCCTAGAAAAATACCAATAGAGTTTTTATAACATATTGAAAATTTTCTATCCGACTTTTTTATCAGTTGAACCTTTTAGAGTAGCAGTAGATGTTCCGGTGGATATATTTTCCTGGAGCAGAAGAGATCTCCTCCATCTCTTCTGGGATGTCGACGCGACGTAGCAAGGTTGGCAATATGATGGTTCGAGGACATGTTACTGTTGATATTACAAACGAGACGCCTGATGGAAGATGATTCGAGTATTAGGCGTGGCTCCATCCTGAGTGACAAACCACCACGTGATTTCCTAGTGAGGATATTTGAATGAATCTTCGATATGTTGAACAGAACTCCATTTGCAGATCGTCACTCAAAAGTTCTTTCAATGTCTTCGTTAACCTGATAGACTTGTAACTCACATCGTTGTAAGGTCTCTAGGGATGGTATTGCCTAGTTCCATGGAAGCAATAAGGACACTGTCATCAGCGAAACTGTAGATTAGATTGGCTATTATTTCTAACAGTTCATTGATGTACAGCAAGAAGAGTGCTGGTAAAAGGACAAAATCAACAAGTTATTGACAATTTTCATAACTTTGGGCATGATGCGGAGCAGTCACAGGTCTATAGTTGCAGGTCACGCTTTTACTGTCCTTTTTAGGGATGTGTTGTACGTGATTGTTTTTTCAACGAGAAGGAATAACGCCTCGCTGGTAGGACTGCCTAAATAGTTTGTAAAGGACTGGTGTGAGCTATGTGGAACAACGCTAAAACACGATTATTGCTATTTGGTCTGGACCAGTCGTTTTTCTTGTGTCCAAAAATGCATTTTATCATATATTACGGTGTTTGGCGTTGTTCATAATTACATACAGAAATAAATTTATATATTATATATAATTTTGACGTGCACAGCGTTCAAGGTTACGAGGGTACAAAGTAGATATGCTGAATCGTCCTATAAGAAATACTACTAACTGTAAGTCAAACGCTTACCGAGGATTTTTTTCGAGGGAGTTCGGTTGAAATTTGTGGAACATACTACAAACATGATGAAAAGGTGATAACGACAGATAATAGATTAGATTGATATTATCAACTCTTTTTTGATTTACGGTACTGGCTTGTTGTAAGTATTATGCATCCATAAACAATATCATTATTATTTTAAGTATTATATTTATGATTGTCACTATAATCAGCATCAACATCCTTAACATTATTATTATAAAAGGGTTTAATCCCATGTGGTTTTATTTGCATTTTTATTACGTCTCGCGCCTATTTAGATAAAATGTCAATGTGGTAATAGTACGAAATATATAGGACATATGACAACGCTGGACGGTCTACATTCAATTGTTTTATATGTACAAATATGTCGTAGATGTGATTATTTCGTAATATTTTTGAGTTGTTACCATCAAGATATTTCGAGAAACTTACATCGAGTGGTGAAAAACGTACAAGATCATCCAAACTAAAAAACCTACTCCATTAAAAAACTGTGTGGTTACAACTGACGGATGAAAAAATCATAAGAAGTGAAAAATGATCTAAGAACGTTGAAATAGAATGGAATTGAGGAATTCAACATTTAGTGGCGCCTCTGATAACGGACAGAAATAGAGTGAATGTATATGTTCTTAGTGACAATGTCAATATCAGATATAAAACACTGTGCGACTGTGAAAGCAACGGTACAAAGCAAGTGCTTTCGTATCCTAGACAGCATGAGCATGAAGTTATCGACTTGTAGTGCAATTCTGCATGCCTATCACAAAACATACTATATCTATAGACAAACAATAGATGGAATCAAAGTAGACTGAATACGGATGACACTATTGTGTCACATGACAAGATGTATGATGTTTATTTCTGCAATTATTTAATTCATTAGTGTACTAAAGCTACAACGTACCTGCAAACGTGTGAAATTAATAAAATTAATATCGAAACTGTTCAAAAATAGCATTTCAATATAGATCTTTCTAACAAAAATAATCATCATAAAATTTTGATACAAAATCATCCAATGCGTGAAGTTCCCTTTGAGGTCATAGCGGACATATACAGGGTACTCCTTGCTTTTGTAGTCGCTGATAAATAATTTCACCCTCCTTAATAATTCGCACTGAAGCACTATGGTTGCACCCACTTTGATACACGCCTCCCAACTTTAATGAAGGGCCAATAAGATGTGGTCACAAAATGGAAATTGAGGATTCGCATGTTTCGTAACTTTAATTGATAATAAAATATATAATACCCCGTGTAGCAAAGGCTTATCATTAAGTTGCTGGTTCGGAAGAATTTCCCTTTCGCTATCTTGGGTACTGTATGCTCCAAACAAAAACCATTAATTTATTGTCGATATGTTTTCAAAGTTAGGGAACGACCTTTGCCTATACAACCCATGTATGGACGAATGGAAAGATCAACCTAATTTGCTAGCTGAATAGTCCACGACCAATGATATGCCGTAAAACCTGTTAATTGTTATGCATATAGGTAGTTTATTTGATGATATATCATGAAGATACTCTTCTTGGTGGAACTCATCCGTGACTAAGATAATATTGTACAATTTATAAACTAGGTTTCAATTCGACAATGGTTGAGGTGAAACGCGTCATAAAAAATAGACTTTTATTTGTGTACACATGAAAAAAGATTGTTGCGTATCGGAATATGCCAGTTCGAACCGATAAAGATATAAATAAAATGGCAAAACAACGTAAATATGTTTATTGGTGAGTTACGGTAGTGCGAATAAAATTCACAATTTCGGAAAACTTGTGCTCCCTGCATAATCTGCACAAAAAATTTCAGTTTTTCAGTATTTACTATATAACTAATAGAATATACATTCTTGCAAAATGGACTTACGGCACTCAACCTCATAAATTTGTACCAATTTAAACTAAACCGCAACTTTGTAGGACTAATGGAAATCAAATGACTGGATGTTTAAAAAACATTTTCTTTCATTATATATATATATATATATATATATATATATTTATCTTTTCAAGATCCACCTTGTATCCACCAGGAAAAAATATCAACACCGGAATATTTGTAAACACTTTAATTGGAACTTATAACATTGATTCGGCTATAAGACGACCAACTGTGAGATGCGTTATTGTTCATTGAATAAATAAACTAGACCGGTGCTTTTCTTGCATTTTCTTTATCAGCATAGATAATGCATCTCGCATAACAATACCTTATATAATTTGCATCTTAGTAAATGAAAAATAAAAATAATTGATATACGGTGGAGTCATATATATATATATATATATATATATATATATATATATATATATATATATATATATATATATTATATAAAGACAAAAATCGTAACGTGTCAAGTTCTACCTGTGAATGTTATAATCAAGTAACATAACTCTTATCTAAATGAAGAGTCACTAAGTAAGAGAATCTACAATCTACATGATTCATTTTTCGCATTTTCCATTGTCTGGAGTAGAATCTTGGTAAAACTATTCGTCATATGAGTAAACTGATATTATCAAAGTTGTAATTAATTTAACTGGTATTCTTGAAACTATTAAGGGAGGCCTCTGGACCCAATAGTTCTTTAATATACTTCAAACATCCAAAATAGATGATAATGGACAGTGTGAGTGGATGGCAACTTCCTAGGCATGACAGCATTGTTTCGGGCTATGCAGTATATGTGAATCACATGTAAGATCAGAAGTCTATTTGGTAAATTATTTCCCCCAATTTATAAATCATGCTGAATCTTAAGGGCTACAGCTGAATAACTTGAAATTCATAATCCCTTCTCAAATTCAAGCCCCACCTTACCAACTACGTAACTGACATAATTCATCGTATATAAAGGGTTTCTAAAATGAAACTTATTACGAAAGTGCTTCAGGTTAGAAAGAAATGGCTAATTGACAAATATAGATACTCTTTTCGAACATTTAAAGACTTATGAAACCTCAGTAAGTATTACTAATTTTCACAGCTAACAGAAATCTCGGATATTGAGTTAGCATATACCGACAACCACAAGAAATGAGTCAGTGGTGTTCGACTAAAATTCAAAGGACATCCTGAGGACCACACATCATGCAACGCCACTGTGTCTTTAGACTATGCTACCTAAGTAGTATCTAGATTCTAGAGGGATATGGCAGGTGGATCCGCAGATCCGCATCCTCGTGCTCACGCACAAAGCGCATGAGGGGATCTGTGCTCCTTATAACTGCGCAGGCTTGTGCCAGGTACCACTCTGCTATGAAGACGCTCCAAACTCAATAGTCCACGCCCTCTCAAATGTCTTAGAAGGGATATATGCGTGACTACTTATTATTTTCACTATTTCTTGTCGGCGACGCTAGTATAAAGTAAAAAGACACACATTTCACCTCTCATCTATAGCGTTGTAACAAAAATCGATAACCTATTCTCCATCATAGCCATCTATTTTTGCCGCTTCCCCGTTCCAGCTGTTCCAGTTAAAAAGGATATTTGTTTCGCCTGTATGCCTGTTCTGACTGCCTCACAGTTAAGAAGATTACCCAGCAATCTCGTTGTGAGGATTACATCTGCTGGACTTATTGCACTTTTCTAGGCCACTGCAATCCGTCTGCTTATTATTTACGCTTCAGGAAGCAACGAGACTCTAGTTACTCCGAGAAAAATAGTAATTTATGTATCAGCAAAGTTTGCGGAATAAGGTGTTAACAATTAGTTGTTAATCTAGCAGCACGACATAAATATTGGTAATAACTTTGACTCCTATTACTTCCCATGCCAATTAGCGAGAAAGTATTGTAGTCGTGCAAAATTATGAACTCGAGATATTGTGTTTTAATGATGTTTCATACAACTGACGAAACTTTGGCACTAGGTTACTACTAGGACGAGAATTAAAAAGCTTTGAACTTTTTGAAAATCAGGTCACTGGTAATGATGTTCGATACTATACGATTTTTTAGAGTATCGATATTTTATAAGCGATATTTATAGCATATCGATCGATTTTGTAAATAAATAGTCGGTAAGAACCTAATCCCGAAAATGATGATACTTGATGAACGTATTTCTGTGGAAGAACAGAGAAATGGATTGAAAGGGGGATGCCAGTTATATTTCACATAATCTCAAAAATTATCCATGTATGAAAAAAGACTGTGGCAAATCTTACTTATACATTCAAGCAGCAATGGATCGCGAGGGTCCTGGGTTAAGAAGGGACACTGCTCACCTAAGGAAAACAAGGAGTTAAAGAGGATTTCCGACGCTACAACTGGGGCAACTCGATAACGCGAGAAGTGGGAGGACCAGCTGTATTGTAGCGTAATCCTGTTAGGGAAGTGTGGAGCCTTTTTTATTCCAGAACTGTGTAAGGAAAACATTTCGAATAATCTATACGCTTCCTAACTGTGACGTAACACGTTTTGTTAATTTGATAAGTAGTCCAATGTCGCTGTACTAGACAAAATCCCAAATAGAACTCATGAAAGTTATCCTCTTTGAATCATATTACTTCTCCTGGCAATTGCATAAAACTATATATGATTATTTAATGAAAGTTATTGTGATCAGATGTTACAACATATTTCCTGTGAAGATAGCGGTATTTGTTTTGATATACAAGTCCAGCAGGCTAGCAAAGTCTTCATGGAGATCGGAAACTCTTGTTGGTTCGTTGATTAGCTGTTCTAAGCCACAGCAGATATCGAAGGGTTCAGCTTCGCTATTTTGTTAGAATGCTTTAGCCAGTACAAATTGTGATCATTGAAATCACCTGCAAATCACCCACTAAATACATTTGTCAATTGAAAATAAACTCTTAACGAAGCATCCAGTCTTATCGAGCCAATAAATGTTTAATGTCCTAGCCAACACATTCACATTGAAGTCTCCGTTTACACTCGCCAATCAATAGTCACCCTGGCAAACATTTCGAGGGTCACTGTCCTTCTGAATGATGGAGAATAATAGAGCTACTGAATCACGCTTCCGCAGTTATAATGTCTGTCTGTAGTCTCCGTCTTCTAACAGTGTATGGGAATCAAATTTTGTAAGGAAAAAAACTCTTCCATCCAGAAGATTGATTACTCCGACCAGTGGCGCAGAATTGTATGTTTCTTATGCGAATATATTAATGGAACACCTGAATAAGATGTACTGGGGTACTTTTTTCTAATTTCGAATATAGATAATTGATTATTGTGAATTAAAAACTGATGATTCAATAACTTCTCACGCCATTGGCGAAAGAAGAATTGCCATCTATGAAAAAAGTGGAATCATAAATAATGATTTTCTGACGTCTTATAGTGTATATGGCAGAAAAATCCATGTTACTCGATTCCGTCTGCCTGTCTATTTGGAATTCAGTTAATGTTCTTGTTAATCGCGTATAATCTTACAATCACTATCGATTTGTTATGTTGTTTGAGAAGGGGATGATGATCGACAGTAAGAAATGCTACTAAACGGGGGCATTTACTTGATGTTACAAATTTTCTTGAATATATACAAAGTAATGATTATGTAATGGCAGTACTGAAAAGCCCAATCCGTTGAGTAGTTTTTGCGATATATGAGTCAAAATATAGCAAGCGCGCTCGACAAGGTGACATCACTCATTTCCAGCGTCTGGCAGACAGTGGTAGCATAACTATATTCTACTATTAGTTTATCAGTCTACCGTTCTCGAAAATACATACCATATTAAACCATCGAGCAATTAAATATTTCATAGTATTCGAATTTTTGTAATCTGTTTTTATACTGTACTTTTCTGAATCGGTAATGTAAAGGCATGAGGAAATCCTTTGGCATTTCCCCAAGAAACTTCCACTGGATACATTTTTCAAAATATAACGATAAACTTTGGTATAGACTTCTGAACTAAATGGCATAAACCGAAGGAACACTAAAATCATCTGCTAACACACTATAAGGATAATCCAGGTTTTTAGAAATTAAATTTATCAAGAAGTGGAAGAATGTCGATATTAAATCATTTGGTATTAAGTGATCTTCACAGACATATTTAGTTCTTTTCTACAAAAAGTCTCTCCTCAGCGCTGTTTGCAATATCTTTCTCCTAATGGAGTCCTGAGATAATATAATGAATGGTTTATCAGGAGTTTATACTGAAGGGATCATATCTGGGCACAATGTCCACACAATATAACCAGTTTTTACTCATCTTTATTCATAGTCACGACAAAGCTTAGCGTGGATAACAATCCAAATCATTCGGCTCAGAGTCACGACAATAGCTTTATAATGTGTATACGCTGTAACTGACTATGGAGACAAGCGGCAACTCAATGAGAATAAATTACATCATGACGTCACTTATGAATCCGCGCCAGGCAACAAAGTTGACGATTGATTTTAAGGAATATAGCGGCGTTCAAAAAATCCAGTATTCCGGATTAGGGTCTTAAATGATATGACCTTTCATAGAATGTAATAAAAAATATTGGAAATCAGCCCATTGGAGGCCGAGAAACTGCCAAGAAACTAAAAAATGTAGGTTGAATCGCTGCAATGTTACTGTCACAACGTGGGACACATTACAATTTTACGAGATCTCTGTGTAGGTGCAAAATGATAAGTAATACCTATTATCAACGAGTAATCAAAGTATAGCAACATATTTTTTTACTGCACGAAATATAATCAAGGAACCGAGGAAACTGATATGCAAGTACACTACTAGGATCGGGATAGTAATAACTTTGGAAAATTTTGGTCGTAACCAACTTCCAGATTATCACCTGCTCGAATTCAACGGTTTAACTGATTAAATTCATTTTTGATAAAATAGACTCACAAAAACTATTTTAATTTCATCTAAATTTATCAAAAACTTGAAACGTAAATATTTTCGAAATATAAATCTACAGAACTATTTTGGCTTATAAGCATACACTTACAATAAATAAATTAGAGAAAAAATCTGGTAGCAGAGCGATTCAAACCCATATCTAGCTATCCGAGATGTACCTTGCTAGTTGAGCGATACTACTTTTGTGGTATGTAATGTTCACATTCACTGCGTACTGGTATTTCTACAAATTCCTAAAATGTAATCTGCTCATATACAGTTAGAGGAGTTTGCGAATATATTGCTACAAGGTGAGTGTTAACCTACATACTTGTACTCGTATGGATCGGACAGCTGGATATTTCATTTCAAATTCCGCTACTACCAGATTTATCCTCTAATTTTCTAATTGTGAGTTTTTGTTTACAAGATGCCTCTCTTTTACGGATGAAAGTAAATATAATCGGAATTGCCTTTGTGCTTAATGCATATCATCACGGTGAGTATCCTCGTATTACATACAATAGAAGGGTCTTTTGATTTTACCTTCCTACATTCTTGTAAGGGTTGCTTATTTTTGTCATTCACCTTTGATTTCAATCGACTTGCCCTCGCTTACATACGTAGCGTCTGTTTGTCTATCCTATTACTACATTAGTAGAGTAGTAGAAGATTAGATTGAAGTATCCTCATTGTCAGAATAGTATAAGCAATTTGCGCTGCCTTGGCGTTCTGTTGTGTACGACTCTGGTAGAGCTTTTAAAACACTCGAGGAACAACAACCTGAGCGGGAAGGAAGCAGGCGCCAGGAGATGTTTTTGTGGATGTACACAGGGTAATTCTCCTTTATTGATGATGGATTCGGTTAGAATGGAGCACAAAGGATATAAATACAGGGTGATTCAAATCGGTGATGGTAGGTTCAATACTAAATGAGATAACACAACATTGATCATTACGTAATATATCCGAAGTTGGGAAGGATATATCACTTATAGAAATTACTCAAAAATAAATAAATAAATTGAAATGCATTCTCATTTTTGGTTTATCCCATTATTTAACTTTCTGAGGTAGCAAATAGCAAATCGACCCTTGTTTCCAAAATTACGTCGCTAATTTTGACAAATTTTATATGAGTGAAATTGAACGCGCCTTTGATAGGCCAGCATAGAACTGAATAAAATTGATATCAGTACCAAAAGGAATGATGAAAAATACGTTATTGAGCCCAAGTCGCTCAACCGTTCCAACGAAAAGTACTTGGTACTGTCTAAATCTATCTTAAACTGGTATTCTCTAATTTATTGTTGATATACCAAGTATCGCTATCACGGAAACTAATGAAATAAAAAACATAGGAATGAATGATACATTTAATTATATAGGATAAAATTTATTGAATTGTTTTTCGTGGAGATGTCCAGCGTATCCGAGGAAGTGTAATTTTTCGAAACGAGGTTTTCTGGTTAAATCACGTCGTAAATCTTACTCAAGTGAAATGTGGGTTCTTTTATTCGCCCGCCTTCTAATTATAGACAATTATTTCACTTGGCATTGTGAGGCGCGCAACTTTCTCAACAAAAGGACTTCTCCTGGGGAATACCTCTTTTCATGTCGTCACCAAATCCATTTTGCGACATAACGTCTGGCACGTTTTTGCTTAAACGCAACGTGTACCCTTCTTTCTCTGAAGATAATAGCTATTTTTATCGACCGCATTCATCTTGTCGTTAAAAATTATCTAGTAAACATTCTCTTTGTGCTTGAGCAGGAGAATTATGGTGGAGGAGCTTTTCAGGGCAGCAGGCAGAGCAGTCGAAGAACAGAGGCTCACACTAGACTTCTAATCAGCAGTCTAACACAGACCTGGCTCCCGCCCAACTTAAAACCCACGTAAAACCTTCTGACGCCAATTTCCTTATAAAGCTTCACAAAGATAAGTCCATGCATGGAATCTTCTACAAACATCTAGAAACGCACAGCTTGTCTAAGCTTTTTACTTCCTAAGGTGTAGTGGGTTGAAATCAGATACTGAGGGCTTCGCAATGGCTTGCTAGGGTGGTGTCTTTAAGACCTTGCTATATCATAGTAGGGTTATGGATATTGAATTACCCGATATCAGCTATTAGAGATACTTGTACTCTTCTGTCAGCATATAGGGTGTAAGTTGGCACTGCTTACGTCTATCGACACAATGAGGCACTCTTACGGTATAGATGAGACACGTCTACTTCCCTCCGCTCCAGGAAATATTGACGCCATGGTTGAGAATGGGAGATATCGAATTTACTGGGATTGTTCGTTCTCCACGATCGAGTTTGTGCAGGCTAATAAGACCAACATACTCCTCCTACACCATAACCAAAAGAGGCTTGTTTTTGAATTTCCAGTTCCTATCGAGCTGAACATTGTCTTGGAGGAGGAGGAGACGGCGAAAGGTACTGAGAAGCTCCTTTTCCAGCATCTCTGGCGTTGTCCAGACCACATGGTTAGTTTACTAGTTATGGTCATTGGATACATAGAAATACACTGCCCTAAAATCTATAACGGTATGCCGTTCATCGGCTAACCTTAGCTGGAAGGATACAGAAATCAGACGTCCTCGGCTCGCACTGTCTACCTAGGGAGCAGAATTTGCGGACTGAGTGATTGCTTACTTCACGGTGTGGGAAGTAGTCGCTGTCAAGCGGAACATCGAGATGTGTATTGAAGCCCAGGCTGTACACCTTTTACTTTCTTTTTATAATAACAATATAATATAATATACATATACACAAATGAATGAAGTGAAAAGGCTGAATTCAGGAATATAATAGCTTCCAAATCCTGTCTGGATCCGAAAATTTGTTTTGTAATTACGATGACACGATTGACATTATTTCTGATCATGAAAACGTCCATAAAATACACAATTTCATATAATTAAGCTGAAACATCGATACTTTAAGTGAGTATGCTAGTAACTTCATATGTAGTATGAAAGAGTGATATAGTAAATATGAATATCACGTGGTTCTTACAGAACAGACATTAACTAAATTAAAAGGTAAACTTAAATATTAATATTATTTCCGCTATCGTTTTATCCGCGCGGAAACGTCAGGCATTTCAATCCAAGCGAAATATACATTTTTGTCATATACGTCACATACATATAATTATTCTCATACTTTTATAACTTCGTCCGATAATCTGAATGGATTTTCTGTTCCTGTACATGGTGGCAGCTTTGTTTCGATTGATAATCGGGATGGAAACGATCCCTACCTTAAATCCTCAAGGCTTTTTCAAATTCATGGAAACAATCCTCCTTGCTCTCAAGTCAAGTTTGTACACCTAGTGTCTTTAGATCCTTACCTTGCCTGTAGCCTTATAAAGTTTATGATTTCAACATTTATCAAATGGCCTCGGTAGATAGCAATTACGGCCATGGCCACTTTTTCCAAAGTAAAGGAAATCGTTCGTCTTCATTCTCCGTCGTTCTACCGTTACAAAAGCCAAGAACAGTCTATTCACGATTTACGGGGAGACCAGAGCATTTTAGTCGAAATAAATTGTCCACTCGAGGCTTGCCACATGGGCCGAGCACTCGCTTAAATTGAATTCCCTTGTTTATAGGACAATTAATTTGGTATCTACCTCTTCCTACAAGAATTGTCACCCGCCGATATGGTCATTCGACATAGATATGCACTAATTACAAGTTACAGAGCCATACTTACATGAAAGACATGAGATCAAGTAGATTGATTTAGTGCTTCCTATACATTTATTCACTTACAATCAGTTAACTAGAACATTTATTACATAGTAAAACTGTACTACGGCGAGATCTTTTGTTACTCGTAAACACTTTTCATTTAGTAGTGACACCTGATGAATGAATGTTATCTAATATCCATTGTTTAATCAAAATAATTATCCTAGTAAAATACCTGCAATTTTCTTCTTCTTTTTATTTTTTGTAATAGTTCCTTAGATATGTTTTGAATGAATCTATTGTGTAGTATCTTCTAGGTTTGTTGTATAAATTTAATGTTTTCCATGGCTACTTCAATATGTGATTAAGTGATGATTATTCATTTAGTATTCATCTGGTATGCAGGCTTGCATGGATCTTCTCACCTCTTCTCTTTGAATTCATCATCGGAAATTCGCCCTCGTTAGCTTCAATCAGTTTCCCTCACTTATCTTGTGATGTTGCTGACGTTTTCATATTTCTCAAGTTAAATAGGTGGAGTGAATATTCCATGACGCATCAGAGTTCCGCAATCCGTTAATACAAGAGCAAAGTATTATTAATGATATAGAGAAAATCTTATATCGCAAAAATTCCGAAGTGCTGTAATATTTGCACAGGTAAAGAATTAAATTAAAGGTAAAAGATCTCATCATTGGCGAAAATGTGTTCAGTGCAACACAGCCTTCAGCCTTTTTCTCTGGTTCATTACATTATCTAATATAATCAATACTAGACGATAATTGAAACCACCTACGATTGACAAACTATATTCATCAACGATTTGGCTGCTAATTATAAAAGTTTTGTTTAGCAGCAATAAAAAGTCTACTGGTTCAACATAATAAAATGTGATTTAATAAGCTCAAAATGAGAATAAAGTGAGTAACAAGACATTAATTTTATCGTAAACAAGTGTGGGGTGATTGAAATTAAGTGGTATAAATACTTCATTGGTAGCTGTTTGTAAAAATAGGGTTTAAGCATATAAATTAATAAATATAAAAAGCACTAATCATATATGACTACTAATCGAACTTTACTGAAGTTTTGGCAGCAAAGTACATAATCAACGAAATCAAGTGTATAATATTACAATAACATTGTCATTAATAATTGATTAACCGTAGTGATTGTGTATAAACAAAGATAACATTATTTGAAATAGAAAAGGGAACTCGGGATACTTTCATGGGATTTGTTATCTCAGAGAAAAAAATATATGTTAGGGTTATCCCAGGAGAACGACAAAAAAATCCCCTACTTTGGGTTGCCAACTTATATGAGTTTTTTTTTGAGTTTGTGTTTTTCTTTATTTAGTGCACAAACAAATGTTCTCCCATGGTTACATAACTATCCTATATTCATAATGCTTGATTCAACATTTACTACGTTTAAAAGACTCACCAACATAAGATTTTCCACACACATTGGATATTTTGTATAACTTTCATTTGACGGCTTTCTATGGCAAATAACAGATTTTAATGTTAAGTTTTTGAAAAAAATCTGATACCTATGGAATTTCCTGGAAGCACTTCTCAGCATTTCATATAATTTATTGATAGGTGTGCGTAAACAGTGTTGTATTGGAGTCACGGATGGATAGTAGTCTCTTAATCGTTCATTAGGGTCGTAGCTAGGGCAGAGACCTGGACCCGCGCCAGATGTGCAATGTGCACCAAAAAAAGTGGGTTGAAAGAGCAAACAATGCTTTCAGTAGAAAGGTTTTTATTTTGCTTTTCAGGTATCCAAATGGGCAAAAATTAAAAAATTTGCCTCGAGCGCCATAGTTCTTTGCTACGACACTGTCGCTAAACTAATAAAAAAATTACATACCCCGTTATGCGAAATAAAGGAATCCAAAGAGTTTCATATTCGTGTACATTTTTTATAGATGGAGTTCATATTAGGAAGAGAATAAGACAGGTTACATTTCGTGAGTTTTATCCACTTTTTCCACCTTTGTCTTCATAGGATGTTTGATGATGAAACAAAACAGTCCTCAGATACTTACTTGAAATAAAAGCAATTACTATTTTCACTTATTCATTGACCACTTCTTGATATTACGATATAAATTTAGCTGATTAATGCTATTATATAATGAAAGTTTTCTGACATTGAAGTTGATAGTATGTACTATTACGTATGCTAAATTAAGCCATCCAAAAAAGGATTTTTAGTTTCTTTCTGTTGAGTATGTACGTCAACGCATATTATCTGATTCTATGTATTTAAATGATTATTTATCCTTAGCGTACTCGGATAAGTGGTTTTCAAAGCTCAGCTAGTTATCTTAACATAATTGGGTTTTATCTAATTGTAGCCGAATAATAAACCGACGGTTAAAATAATGACGAGTGACTGTTATAAGAGAAACTTTGAACATTTCTATTTTACTTTCCACACCAATAGGCGGGGGAAGTAAAGTAATCGCGATAAATTTTGGAATCGAGGTATCATGTTTTATTGATATTTCATGACATACATATCTGATATAACTTTGACAATCTATTGTTATTATTGATCAGGACGAACCAGAAATAGTTGAATATTCCATAAAGCTACAATTATCTGTCAGATTTCAACTGAATCTTCTTGTGTGCGTTTCGTTTGGTCATTATTAAGTCAATAACGAGTATGTTCCGAAAGCAAAGGACCGTTAAGCTTCAATTAAACGTGGTGATTGAGCTGGAAGCTAGATTTGCTACGACTACCATCATCGCTTTCATAGTCATATCAGACACTGTAAGGTCTTTGTTGGATGGAATCGCATGTGTTTTGCTATCAGTACGGAGACAATTTTACATGAATTGCTGGGGGCGTAGTCTGTATGTACACAAAGCGAATGGTATTGGAAATAAATGTCATTGCTACTGGTATCCTCTATATAGCAGATCCGCAGATAATGGTTCAAGGATTATACAGTATGGACAATCAAATGGAATAAAACCGATCACCTACACATTTTGACGCATCCAAAGAAATGGCGAAAAAACTCAGTTTAAATGATTACATAGATTAATTCATTTCATTCGAGCTATTTCTGTTGCAGATGAGTATGCTGTCAAGAAATTAGAGACATTAACTTCGAAAATATAATGCAGTGGGGAGATACAGGAAGATAGGGATATGTTCAATTTATGTATAGAATTTCAGAAACAAAGGTCAGTTTTCAGTGACGCGATTTGCTTCAGTTATCAAAGTATAGTCAGACTGCCAAAAACTGAATATAAAAAGATGACCCAGGTTACATGTCAACCAGATGCTTGCTGTGATGAAGACACATGGATTACCCTGGATGCATCGATTATAGGATAAGAGAAGATTTTCTGGCAGGAAGAGCAACGGTCTGGCTATATTGTCCCTAGTGCCGAGTTCTTAAGCCTAAATTGCATTGTAACCTTCTAGTAATCCTGTAGTGAAAATGTTTAATATATAAAAAGAATGGAGGTAGTAAAATGCATGAAACCTCTCTCGATACAGTTTCTTCAATTTAGAGAGGATATAATATTACTCCCCTCCTTGTTTCCGTGTGGTGTTGATAATAAGGACATCACAACTCCTTTGCGATGAATTTGAAATCCATCATTTCACACAAGAAGTTGCAAAGTCTTCGTTCCAACTGCCCGCAGATATTATTGTGTATCTACTCAGTACATTCAAAAATCAATAATACGACGTTGCTTTGTTATCCGTACTTCATATTTGCTACGATACCTGCTACCTTATGAATTGCAGACTGATTATTGAAGGTTCACACAGAAAATCAATTAAAATAAGTTACTCTGACGTCAATCCGCAACTCTGGTGAGGTTTAAATGTAAAATTGAGTTTGATCTTAACGTTAACTTAGTTAAATATGATACCTTAAAGGTTAAGCTGTAGTTACTTCAACCCAAACTGGTGCAAACGACGGTGTTGTATAGCTTGTCCTCCTTAGTAAAGCATCCTTGATTATGTAGTTTCGCCATCTCTCGAGCTATATTGTGTGGGCGCAATAAAGAAACCACGTGGACCTGAGCAGGGCAGTAACCGTGACAACCTGTTGATGCCCGGCGCGGCACAGCAGCGTGTGCCAGGTAGGGTGACGTCGCCCCCGAGCTACCGGGACGCCCGGCCACCACGATGCCCCTCTGCCTTGCTTATCGGATTCCCATTCAGAGAACGCATGCCATCAGCCCAGCGGCAATAGGAGCGTAACGAGGGCCCAGGCAAAATCAATCACTGGAAGTTAGCTTGTATCTCTATTGCGCGACCATCGTAGATTCAGACTTAGTAATTAGCAGACTGTTGAAACAAGCCTGTATGAAAGGACACTTTGAAGTGACGTCGCCAAATTACGGGTATGCGGTTATACATCAATCATCAGGAATTAGCTTGAGTCATGAGCGTTTGCTCACACTCAACAAAAAATGCTTTAACGTGATGAAACAGTTCTTTGAGCCAACGTTCATCAATATGTCCAATTGAATAGTTCTCTGGGCCAACGAACGATATTTGTAAGTTCATAATGAGGTTCGTCGTATTGATAAATTCGGTAGGATAATAAACATCTTATTAGTTTGAAGAAATCGGACGAAGCTACTGAAATGCTAGCATTGTTTTTTTTAATTGATTCATATAGTTTATCAGACTACGAGAAATCTGCATCAAGAGGCAAATTCCAGAACTACCATTATGTGTATTTTTGTTAACCATGATATATTGCTTTGGTTGTGTAGATGGTCTGATTTCCAATCGATTCTAGTTGCTTGATACTTCAGTCATGTGTTCTTTCCTCCAATATCCAGCATTATAACTCTTAGAATATTTATCCAACTTTCATGTTATGTTACGTATCATTTCAAAGAGCATAAATTGTGGAAGTTTTCCTTACGATTGAAGCCATAAAACAAAAAAATAGCAGAACAAAGGTATAACAGGAAGCCAAGGATAAAAATAAACTCTATTCAGTTGAATTTTTTAAAGATATCACTTACAAAGGCAGCATATTGTACCCCAGAAGCTCTGTGAGAGGATAAATATCTATTTAAATTAACCTTGAAATGCTGTAGATTTTAACTAACGGAGACTAAACTCCCCCGCAGCTAGTTTCACAATGCCAAGGTTTTCCATAAGAACGACTTTTGTCAGAGGCTCTTGGCAACTCTTGGTGTTATTATGCGAGACAGATCGGTCGAACATATACCATGATAGTACCTGTAGGGTAGAGACAGATTGACAACCTTTCTCCGATCTTCCAAACTGTTCAGGTCCCTTGTAAGGTTCGGGACATCCACTAGACATATTGCTCATTTTTGGATACTATCCAGGAGCTTTAGGAAGAGCTTCGGGGCGCATATCCACACATTTGAGCTGATCTGAGCCTTGTAGAGTAGCAGTAGCTGTTCTGGTGAATACAACCTTCTGGGAAGGAAAAGAACGCCCAGCTTCTAGGACGCTTATTTAGCAAGGCCGGCAACATGCTCGTGCTATGACATGCTATTGTTGATATCAATTCCCAGAATCTGGATGGAAGATAACTCAAGTACTGGGCGTTCATCCATCTCGGCTGAGCAGCATGAGCATTTTTTGTCAGAGTTGTTGTCTGAGCCTTTTGTGCGTTAAACTGGACTCCATTTCAGATCCCCATTCGACAATCTTTTCGATGTCCTCATTAATCTAAGAACGTGAGATCTCTCTAGATGGCAGTCGTTTGCAGGAAACAAGGGTGTTGTCATCTGCGAAGATGTAAATTAGATTGGATTGTCATATCCAACACCTCGTTGATGTCAAGCAAGACGAGTGTTGGAGAAAGGACAGACCCCTGTGGAACACCAACAGTGATGGTAAATGAATCGAAAGCACATACATTCACTACAACATACATTGAGGGTAAAAGGATTATTGGACATATATCAAGTATTAACATAAGACGAGATCATTCGAAAAACATGCAAGTACGAAGTGACCTTGCATGATAATGTCAAACATTTTCATGAATACTAAATAGGTGGTACGTGCCTCTCAATAGTGAATCACAGAAATCAGAGTTCATCTGTTCAGTAGCATATCAAATACGTCAAGAAAATCTGACCGAGGCTACTGTAGTTATTCATTATCACTTAGACTCAATAAAAGTTCTTTCAACACGTGCGAGCAGTACTACAGTGATAGTCTAATCTAGGCTCTTTATAGTAGCAGTAGCTGTTCCGGAGAATAAAATCACGTGGAATGAAAGAGAACCGCCACAGTGTACAGTAAAGTAATTTCTGCATTTTTCTGAAGATGTTTCTAACTTATCCAATTCTTGATCGAATTCCTTGGTATGAACCGTAAACAACCTCACAAATTAGTACCAGTAATGAAAAAGTGATCCATGTTGATGTACCTACTGACAGAACACGTGGCAATTTGCACGACTGGGTTTCAGGATCATTATCCTAATTCCAAAGTAAATTGGGGTTCAGGAAATATGGGTCGGAAGGAATCGAAAATCTGGAGTAGGGCGTGATTCAATTTTTCCGTTACGTTTCGTTATCTAATGCCTAAAAGGTATATAATGAAATGGGGAAAGGTCGCCTTTTTTGAGCTTTCTCACTTCATCCCGGTTTCGTTATATATTTTGTCATATAGAAATAATTATTTCTCTTAAGGTAATTTTGGGACATTAAGTACGTTGCAGTTTAATGGTATTACAGATAAAAGCAGCACATGTACTAATAGATATTTTTCAGAACCACTCAATTTTTTTTTGAGTCTTAAAGTGAAACGAGTAATATATGAAGTTTGAGATGTTCGACATCTTGAGAAATAATCTAACTTCTTAAATTATCCTGTGCATGTCTCTCTGATTTGTTATATTTTCCGTTGGCCGGTAATTGAAGCCACATACGAATGATGAGTATCATTACTGACCCTTCGCTGCCTCGGCCTCGGATTATAATATATTGAAAACTTCCACGAGGCGAATAAGTTTCTAGAATACTGTAAACAGTATATAGTCTTAATGAAGCAGTCTCACAAGCCCCCATAAATTTTCCATTGTACTTCACTTTCCTCACAGCTGATTAACCCTATAAGATGGATTTACTGATTTCCATAAAATCATTGGACAGGATAATTTGATCTTGTAGTGCATTCGGTAATAATCATGGCAGCCATGAAACATAACCCCTACTACCTCGTTGAAGCGCACCTAACGACTTTCTTGTAAAAGAAAGATGAGAAGTGATATAAATAAGTTAATAGGGACACGTTGAACAGTAGCAAGCAACCTCACATTGTATACGATGCAACTAAATTTCGTTCGTTTACCTCATGGGACTTGTACTTCATCCATTCATTCAGCGCATAATATCATTTATACCCTAGACGCGTTGTTTTCAAACACTTAATGGACTACATCTACCACTACTTCCATCTGTTATTGTTCGTGTGTTTATATACAGTGCAACAAGTAACATTATTCTGTTGTAGTATTCCCGGTACACAAACCTCAGAATTGCGTGACGAATGTACATTGTACATATATACATTCACACAAAATACACAAAGTTAACTTCTAGGTTTATGGTATGGTCGAACTTTAAGAATAAATGCTTAATTCTTGCATTGGGTTTCACAAGTAAAAGTCGTACATTTTTTACTCATTTCACATACATTTTTAAAGCATCAGCAGACTGTCAAATTGACTTTTGAGGGTTGATATTTAGCTCTAGTGCAAATACATTTGACAAAAAGCTATATTCCCCGTATATTGGTACAGAAAAGATGAAATGATAGAATATAATAGATAATTATCTAGACAAGACACGATTTACATAATGCTATATTTCCATAAATATCTACAGAAAGAAAAGCCACACAATCTGGTATTATCAAAGACCCAAGTCGGCTCGCCAATAATGGGCAGTTGCTTTTTTTACCTCAGATATCACTTAAACGTCCAATTCAGACGAAGATCTGGCGTGTGGGTATACGAGTATGTGGAATTCCAAGATACTGGTCTTTTTTGGACAAGGAAAATCTGTTGAGGTCCTCTTATGCAAAAAAGCTTTTAAAAGTTGTTCTATCAAAAAATAAGAAGACACATATTCATGTTATGTACAAAAATGTGTTAAATATTGAAAAAAAGTTCAGATTCAATAGAGCTACAAAATAATCATAACTTACTAGTGGTGGGATCTTAGAAGCATAGTGTAATATTCTGCGAAAGATTTTAACAATCTCAATTTTGAGTATTCAGTCTAAAAAAGTATTAAAAGTAGAGGCTGTGAACTGAAATATCATACTCTGTGAATGTTCCGATGGCGATGTCCTATAAATGTGGGAATGTGTGTGTTTTGTTCCCTTATTATATTGCACAATGGCAATAACCTTGTTCTCTGTACAATTACTATTCAAACGTATTCTGTAATCTGCCTTTTCAAGGGAGCTGGCACAATTTACTGTCCATTTAAATTTCATCCTTGCCTCGTATTTGAAAGGGCCCCGAATAAATTCTTATCTAATAAATATTGATATATTCATATTAGGGGTTAGGGGTACCTGAGCTTCTGTGTATGTATCAGTCAAAATCCTGTTGAAATGGTAATTGAATATTTCTATTATATGTTCGGAATCAATCTACGGTCTTTGAAATTCAAAGTGAAATAACCATATTAACGGAGACTTTCCATATTCTCTCCCAAATGGAAAACGTACTGCCTTTGTTGTCTCCAAGTTCACACCATCTATTAGCATAATCGATAAATAATAATTTGCTGCTTGAAAGCAAGTCTTGTGATTTTTAGGAGACCTTGTCATATAATAAGAGTGGTATATTTTACTTCTCATATTTTTTATTTTTTATACTTAACAACTTTTATCAGCTTCACGTGGTTCTATGTATGTATGTATGTATGTATGTATCTATGTATGATTATAACAAAATCTTCAAACGCTATTATTACCCACTTCAAAACATTGGATTAATTTTAAATTCCGCACACTTATCAAGTATACACTAGTTTAATAAGTTTAACCATTATTTATTTTTACAAGGCAATACGTTTAGAAGGGATGAAACAAAATAATTACATTTTTCAGCAGTTCTTGAAGTAATACGTTTAAACGGTGATAATACGAATGATATTTAATATTTCTTCTTAACACACTTTTATTATTTTGACCTGTATCTATAGAGACAAATTAACAATATAACGATACGGGACTCATCCGATGCCCCATAAATGGAGAGAATACCCTTCAGACACGTTAATAAAGATCCATTAAGAGCGAGTCTAATTCCAGTAGCTACGTAATGGTGGCTCCAAATTTCAAAGTACAAGAATAAATCCATCAATGAATAAATTATAGTTTAGAAAACAAAAAAACGTATTTATAGTAGGTCGAACTGAAAAGTAATAAATGGTTTTTAATATATGAATAAAATAATTAACGAAAAAATTAGTGTCACTGTGATATAACCGTGTTATATAAATTGTTATGATTTCTTACTAGTTCTATGTCAAAAAGCAGGATTAATGTAAAAATGTAGTACAAAGCACCCCACGCCTATATTACAATGATATTCATTTATTAGTTAACCATTTTATTCTTATACAAGGAGTTATTTTAACTTTTTAATTGGATTAACTATAAAAGCGTGTTTTTTTCAGTTTTTTTACTATATTTTATTTTTATCATGTATCTAATAAAGAAGCATTCGGTAGAGTATATTTGTATCAAGTTTCGCTCGCTTATGTGTTTTTTCAAATGAAAAAGGACTACTTGTTTGAAAGCTGTTTGTAGGCATCACGGTGACACGGTTGACTTGTGTTCGAATTCATCCAATCCAAGAAGATGCTTATGAATTTGCACGCTTTTTGGAAAATTGGATACACAATTTTACATACAAAGTAGGGAATAAAGTCTCATTTTCACAAAATATTCCTGTAGAGATGGTGATATGTGCATGAAATATTCTGCAAGTTTATAGTAATTGTTATTCGAGCTGATTGTCAAAAGACGTAAGCAAACGTTTGGGAAATTTTCTATTTGTGCAAATAATAGTTTTTGAAGAAAATCATGGTCACATACTAAACAAATGCTTCTTGTCATCTCGCTGAATTAACCAACGTTTTTACTTTATAAAACTACGTATAGTTACTCTAGATAAAAGAAGAACGCTGTCAAAATAATGAAAAGTTGGCGAAAAACAATTGAGTTTTTGACGATCTTTTCTGTTCACATGAATAGAAGCACTCAAGTATTCAAGAAAAAGTGAAAAAGGTATCCACATATTTTAGGTAAATAAGAAGTAGGTAAGTATGGAAGAATCTAAGAGTAATCAATCCAAGTACAAAGTCGGCCTCATATTTGCGTACTTCGCGAGAGCGCTGAGCTATCCCGACTATTGAGTTTTTATTATATAAAATAGTAATAGTAGTTCAGTTATGTCTAAGCATTTACGCATGTCCTTGAAAATAATTGCATTACTTTATTTGAACTTAATACAACTTTCTTGAATTCATTGGACTGAGTAAGCAAAATAAAAGCAGCGTCATCCAGATAAAAATAAATTGGCCTCGTCCGTAATCAAATATCGTACTATGTCTAAAACTAAAACATTTATAGAAGTTACATTTGTTAATAATACAAAGTAAAAAAGCTTGTAGAATACCTGATAGACCGATCTTAGCGTTTGCTTTTATCACACAACCATATATCAATCGAACATATATGTAGTTTATCTTTGTCTAATTTATACATGGATTGTAGAATTGTATTTATTAATAACAACTTCAAGTTTATGTTTGGAAGTATTTGATAGTCACTGAATATCTCACGAAAAATCCTACCCTGCAATTGTATACAATCTGTATCTGTAAGCTATGAACTTCTACGTTGTAGGATGTGATTTGTGTGCTAGCACCCACTCAATATCTCAAATGCATGAATAAGCAGTATGTAAATAATGAGGGCTGAGGAGCTCTCCTGGATGGCGAAAGTTACCATCTTACTGAATTGGCAAGTCGGCGTTTTTGCATTCCACTCGACCCTTTGGTGGCGCCGGCGTCGACGGCTGAAGCAGCTCGGAAACCAGACATGACGTGATTTGTATGAGTAGAAAGCTTTTTGAGTTTTGAGCTATCAGTATAGTGATAAATGTCGGCTCAAAAACTAAAAGTTACAGTTAGTTATATGGTGTTGATTCTGCGATTTATTTTTTGAATACAGCTGTAGAGATTTCATTTTCTCGAGTAACATCATCAACTGCCCAAATTGTCAATGAATTTGAGCAATCAGCATAGAGGTATATTTCATACAAATGTACAGTCTTCCAATCCGCATGGGTATATATTTGTTTGTATTGTAACATCTTGGAAGCCATGAAATTGCTTTAGAGATATGGGATTTCCATTTCCTACCTAAATCTAACATGAAATGCTGAAGTTTGTAATTTCCGGGAAAAGCTATTCCAGCGTGTTGTTATTTTCTAAAGAGAAGGTTATATCTGTCTATTGGTGATAAGGTATAACTATAATTACAGAAACATTTAAGCAATTTAAAACTACATATGAAATTATATTTTCAGCAGATTTCTGAATGTAACCTAATAACATAATTTCACAGGATATCAGATAGAGTCTTATTCTAGCAATTTGTATGTTTCTTGCATTTTTGTCTCCTCAGGTCCCACCCACATCAGAATATTTCAACCTTTACCTTTATTGCGAACGTGCTCAATATTTTTCAGTTTTTCGATTTCGCGGGCCCGCGTGGCGACTTTTGTTTATTCATTTAGTTTTCCAACTTCCAATTCATTTATTAATAGTCCACTGCTTTTTGTATCTTTCTGAAGTTTTTGATCATTTTAAGGCGAACCCATAAAATATTTCAGACAAATTTCTAGCCGATTGTAAAATTGTTGAAATATGCTGAACCTCATTTTTGTTTGCTGCTGAAGTTTTTTAATGTCAATTTATCAGTAACTGAAAATTATTTCAGTTTTTCAGAAGTCCTTTCTACTTGTTTCCCGGTGTCATTGTTGATATTCCGTAATGTATAGGCAACGCATCATAAATATTGGAATGTCTTCAAAGCATCAATGCTGATAGACAGAAAAAAGTAGGGCCTCAATAATGAAACGCCATTTTTGAATGTTTATAACGCTTATGAAATTAAGGTGGAGCAAACTTTTCAGCATACTCGAAAACTGATTTGTAGAATTGTCTAAATATCTAGATTGACAGCGAAGTAATAAATTGCATTCAAATATCGAAAACTCTACAAACTTCATGATCTATTCTCCTAGATTTTCAAATCATTTTGATAGTAAATTGATTTTTGGATGTTTCACTTAGTCCACGTAAAAAGGAAAAAAATGAGGAATATAATTTCCTTTTTGGATGTTTTATGTCTACATATTGATGAATTCTGGTGATAAATATGTGTTAGTTGTATTAGGCTGCGATTTTTAGTTCATGAAAACAGTGCACTGTAGTGGAGTTAGTAGAAAATAGCAAAATAATCGCAAATCCACCCCAAAATTGAATTTTAATACTTATTGTTATATTGTTTTCAGTCATAGTGAGAATATTAGTTGGAGAGGTTGAACACTGTAGAAAATTGATAATTTAGTGTTTACTTCATTAGTTCATCATCAAATCATTGTAGGGCGTAATCTAAAATATAGATTCAAAAATTGTAAACGTTACCCAATTTCATCTATTTGTCTATGTTTATAATATTATGTTGTATTTATTTCTATCTAAGCCACATATATATTGTGACTAGTGGTAAAAAACACGTTCCTCATTCAATAACTTTGAATGATTACATTTATTCCTTCTATGCGGAACCAAAATATTATACACCAATTTATATCTACCGCACTACTAACCTGAATTAATACTATTGTAGTAAATATTTAACTAATTTGGAGCTGGCAAGAAATGCTGCGATCTCCGAAATGCCTGTTCGTACCTTAATCTCATATGTGTACTTGAGCGGCAAAGGGAAGACCCATAAAGCTGCATTATTAGTTCGTACAGAGAATTATTGATCTACCAATGTCAAGTTTCATCGGGTACCTTGTAGATGTTTCCTAAGAAAATTCATATCTAAAAAGTTTACGCATCTCAATCTGAAAGAGCACAACAGCCGCGACGCTTTGGTTGGAATTAATGCAATTTGTGTTTGAGGACAAGCGTAAAAGCTCAGTAATTTCTGAATAACTCCGTTTTCCTAGAAAATAAAAGGAAATATGATAACAGGAAGCGCCCCACGGGATGGCTGAAAGCATTCTTGCGGAACACGACTATGCAAGGGCGACTTTCCGCTGGCTGTGAGCTGAGATCAGCTCATCTTACAAAATTCTATTTATCACGATCTTGAAAAACGGCAATTCCTTAACTGATCGGTAAATAGATCCTGCATAAAAAGTGTGTTTTCAAATCCTTTGAGCGTGTTTTGTTTCTGTGGAATTGCATAATCCCGTAATAGTCACAGATTCTTCATTATTTATCTCGTCAAAAAGCATGATCCATAAAATCAGCAGTGAAAACAAATATTATAATATATTGCATTTCCTGATACTTAGTTGTTTAACAACAATAATGTCCCTTGATAAACCTGGAATACGGCTGAGATCATTGAGATGAATCCCAACCCTTGCACAGTTATGGTTATCATTTAACATCCCGGAAGGGAAATAATCGCATCTCCCAGGGCCATCATTACTTTATTCGTAAACTATTAGGTGATTACATAGATATATACAAACCGCCGACAGTGAATCGTCATAGTATGTGTTACAGGAAGTTGTTGAGATATACGTGATTCTTCATTGTCACCAAGAAATGTTCTTTTGACTCCATTGCCTAATTGGACAGTGTAATAAATAGATTATACAAACTGTAAAAGGATATGGTGAAACATTAACCTGGTAATTTCAATAATTTTTCATACGAAAAATTGCATAGTAAATATATGAAAATAATTCGATAACATTTCTTTCTTATTGGATAGCAAATGAGAGAAGATTAACAAGTACAAAAATTTTACCATTCTGTCTAAAAAATATATATCGAGTGACTGTGGTAACTAAAAATGGCATCACATACAATCAGAATAACATAACTTCTAGGTACTTACTTTATAGACAGATAGTTCTTGTAAATTTTTGAAATAGATTTCACATAAAATACACACATAGTGAGTATTTGTTTGTGTTTTATATGAAATATTGATATTAGACGGAAAAACGTATTCGAAATTTTCATCATAGAAAATACGAGAATGATTAAAACTGACATTCATCAATTCAACATGAAATCTTATTTAACCAAGTGAAGAACCATAACGAAATTATAGTATAAGAGTATGATATATACAGCATATCTGAGAGCGTTTGAATTGCTTTCTAGCCAGGAATAATTATTCAAGCTCTCAGTAACTTATTATTCAACATCAAGTCATTATTCGTATCGTCTCAACTTTATAGCTGCCGAGAATGACTTCCGGTGAAACAATACGCTGCAAGATCCATTCATCATCTCTATATATGTACAGCTGACTTGTATTGTTCGGAAACTTTATTATACGCTTCATTTCCATAAAATCCATATAGCCATGCTGAAAGCGTCGCAAGAATGTGATGCTAGCTTTGTACCTGAGGCCAGGAAAACTTTGCTCATATTAATGCCGCATCATCGAACTAACATTAGCCTCACGTCTAACCGTATTTGGGGAATGAGTACATTGACTCGGGATGTGTTTGTGTCCCAGAATAGGTCTCTCAGGTCTATGATGGGCGTTTCCAAAATACAAACTTGTAGGACATTATTCCGCAAATTCAATATTTTAACTGTTCCTTCTCTACTAATATTTAAAATGTGTGTCTATGTTTTTAAAGATAAAGATAAGTTACTAGGCAAGATGAAGATATGTATGTCTCGTATAGGAAATATGTCCTAGGATATAATTCTGCGGACTGTTTAGGTTTAAGACTGTTTAACAAGATACCATGTAGAATAAGAGACTGTTGTAATCAAAATGTATTTAAATCACGTCTAAAAAAGATGCTTGTACAACAGTGTGTCTACTCCGTAGACGAATATTTTGTAAATTGACGCCTTGGCAAATATTTATTTGCATATTTTTAATTTTCCAATGTTATTTTGACCATTCCAATACGATGTTACTTCGTCTTCTGGGAAATAAATGTTATTATTATTATTATTTGCAGAAAATTATTTTGCGTGTGAGATGAGACTATTTCTTTCGGTATAGTGGCTGGAATTTCTGACCGAATTATATGTTAGTGATCCGCGATACCGTATTCAAGAAACAAGAAGCTTTATTAGGTAGCACAACAAAATTTTCAGAGACTTATTCAAATTAAAATTTAAAATAATGTAAAATGGAAAAAAGCGGTTAGGTAAAAATTGTCGAGTCGCGCTTGTGCAAATGTATATAATATATATATAATATATATATAATATATATATATATATATATATATATATATTATATACATTTGCACAAGGATTTCAATACGGTTTCATCTACGATACAACCTATGCAATGGAATCATTATGCTTTGCCCCAAAGTACTTGGTTTGAATAGCTTCTACCGTAAACACTATAAACATAATTAAAAACATGCACTAATAATAATGTAACGTTCTTGAAACACTAATTTACTTTAACTGGTAACACAACAACCTGTATGCTAATTTATATCCACAATTTCCAGTTGTTAATTATTTGACATCTGACGACTGACTGACTGCTGACAATGCTCCAATATATAAACAAAATGCATGGTAAAAGTTAGATTAAATTCAAAATTGCAGTGTTGTTGGACAATGTTTTGTAAAGTCCTGTTAAGAATACATTTTTGAAGATTTTTATCAATGTATCACTGGATGAAACTTATGAGAGATCTTAAGAATAATTTGTGCGTATAAATATTTAACAAAAATCAAATTGTAATTATTGAAATAAAATTCTCATTTTTAAGCCCACTCTGTCCCGAATAAATCAGTCTTGCTGACGTATTAATTTATTAGAGCTAATCTATTTGTAAAGCGAAATATTTGTATCCATTTACACTATTATTATATTTTATTTCACTTCTCTTGCTGGAATGCATTCATTCCATTTGGCGGCATTGCTAATTGTTACATTTGTCACATGATATTTGAATTATTTAAATGCAAAGATAAAATATAAAATGTACCTCGACTGCTTTTTGACAGAGAAATTGTGAGAGGAAAATAAAAATACATTCATATAAATATAGTAAGTACAATGTTTATTCAGACAGCATTAAAAGAACTCGTCATCAGGTGAGCTAATTTATTGTTTCTTCCCACATTTCGATGTTTCGGTCATTATCATTGTTTACTCCAAATGAAATTTTTCTATTTTGAGCTCAGCGGTAATGAAACTGTATTTGGAAAGTCGTCTCCATCACTAAATTCATCATCTAAATAACATTACTACGACTTTGCCCTGAACGGTTTTTACAAACAATGGAGCACAGAAGACCAGCTTCAGTGCAATTTCTATACATGCACACGAACTGATAACGTTAACTTTTCCACCGTTATTACAGATTCATGACTATATTTTATTTTTCTCAGACCCAAATCTCTAGTTCTAAAACTCAACCAAGCTATTTTTGGACCTGACAAAAGGTGCTCAACAAATGCTGCTCAGCAGCTGATTCAGCTGTAGTCAAAGATGCTATTGGGTTTGTCAAATTTGAATGCTGCAAAGATTTTAATACCTGAGCAGTTTTTTTAATACAGCAATGTTTTGCTTCACCATGTTCCTTGCAATACAACAGGTTTTGAGGATCACAGACTTTTGGAAGGTAAATGTATATTTAAATTGACCTTGAAACTCTGTAGACTGTAACTATCGGGGAACAAATTCCATAACGGCGAGGTTCTCCAAAAGAACGACTTTTAGAAGAGGCTCGTTCAAGGTGTTGGAAGTTCGACCTTATGAGGATGCGTCTGCTGCGCCCCTCCAGTGTTTGCTGTACTGGTACTGGTATGTAATAAGAATATGGGTTTTCTTTTAGTTTGCTTGTTGTGGCTAGTGCTTGGTGTATAAATTTTGCTGCAGAGTTATATCTAGTCGCTTAATTAGGTCCTGCTAGAGTTTTGCATGTTTTTTGATGTTCAGTTAGGTACTGATACTTTTTATGACCATCATTGTCATTGTGTCCTTGATAGGGCGCCAGTCTGTTGAAATGGACAACCTTGGGCTTTCTGTAGGGAGACTTGCTGACGTGATAGATAACATCGTTGATCCTTTTCTTAACAACGTAGGGTCTTTCCTAAGGTCGTTGCAGCTTGGGCGAGAATCCTCTTTTTCTCTGCGTGAAGAGACACACGAAATCGCCTTCCTTGTATCCTGCTTTGCAGGCGTCGATGTCGTCCATTTTCTACCTCAGTTTACTGACGTAATCTTCTTCAGCTACATCTTCCCCAGGTCTACAGCAAAATACTAGGTCACAGGGCAGTCTGTTTTCTCCACCAAACAAAAGCTCTGCCGGAGTTTGCCCAGTAAACTCGTTCACTGCCGATCTGTATGCCATCAGAAAGAACGGTAGATAACAATTTCAGTCCCTTTGAAGGTTGGAAAAAACGCAGTCATTCAAGTGGAGTACATATCCAACCCGCGACAAAAGTCCAGGTCACTGTCATCTGGATGAAATCTTAATGAAATTTATAAGTCTCTACAAGTTAATCCGAAGATGCTTCCCTTTTTTGGCTCCTAAAACTTGAAATTCTTTTTTAATGTGGACCAATCCTGTACTCATTTATGACGTCCCGTAACTGTGAATATTATATATATATATTGCGGTGTAGCAAATCGAACATTTTCTCAAAGCAGTCCTGACACTCAGCTGCACAAAAAATCTTTTCCGATAAAACCCATCTTCCGAATCTCTGGAGGGTTAATTCAGCCTGCCAAAGCAAAGGTAAATATAGCGTGTATAAGATAGAAAAATCCCTTAGAAAGAATTACATGGTACGTGAAATTACAACCTATATGTTCAATTTAGCAGAACAGCTGCTGACTAGAAAAACGTAGGCTAACTATTCATCACACGGGAGGTATATGTGTAAGGGACAGAACCAAATATGCTGATCACTTGTGTTCTGGATTTTGCGTTTATAATGGGTGATACTCCAGAGTTTGTTGCAATGGTGATCTTTAGCACCACATTGCAAGGGCCTATTGGTTGCCTACCTGTTATAGGCAGCTGCGGTAGCTTTGAGAAGGGAACACCATTTTTTTCCAGTTATTTATTTGAACACAGAGAAGATGAAGAATAAGAAGCGGAAGGGGTGGGTGAGGGGTAAGAAAAAATCTATTTACTCAATAATTTATTTGAATCGAAACAGATGGCGAAGCAACACTCTTAGCTATGCTCAGCTTTCTCCAATTATGTTGTCTGTTTAGACTAAATCACATTCGAAATCGAGCATTGTGTAGTTTTACTGTGCGTAAGAGGTACATTTTCTGTATGAGATTTCCTTTCAGTTATATTCTGAACAAAAGGCATTAAATTTATATAAGAGTATCATGTTATTAAGCCACTGAATTCCTTTGTTACGATATAATGTAAAGCATCATTAATTATTTGTTAGAAGATACAGATGCTTTTGTTTGAGGTATTAGAGCTAAAAGCAAAAGTTGATCAGCGGGAAGGCTGCTTTCAAGTTGAGTTAGATACTCTTCACATGTTACGTCTACCCAAATGTACACGCAGGATTGATTGTCGCTCTTTTTGTTAGCCCTTTTTGTCTTGTTTTCATCCAAGCAATTATATATATGATAATGTTGGTGGAAAGTCTTGTATATATCCGCCTAAATCAAGGTATCACTTGGCTGTTAATGAAGCAAATAACTACGGATTAATTAATCAATTATATCAAATAAATTTTACTGGCTATTAATACTTGTCAATAGTTTTTGAAGTGTCGGGTGCTATCTAGCACTTTTTGTGTTCATTATGGATGTTATTATGTTCAAACAGAATCGCATAGCTTTCAAATATATTTTAGGACATTTTCATTGTCGCGACAAGTAAATAGGGCAAACAAAAAAACAAAAAACAAAATACAATACACAAAACAACAGTGGCATCAAAACAGTAATGAAATTTCTAAGTAGTTTGTGTCCTCGCAAGCCTTTATATCACTAGTTTGGATATAACGTTCAGAAAAATCGAATTGTAATGTAGTTTAGGTCAAACCCAAAACGCATTACGAGTTATGAGTCTAATAAGTATTTCAGGATGATTCCGTTCAAAACAAATCAGTTCCTCAAATATTTTTGGACATGGTTCCATGACAATTTGTTTTTGAAGTATTATATTATATGTATATTAGTTCCAAAACTAAGCAGGAACTACGTTTCACAATAAGGTAATCCTGTTTAAGCGCCTTAGAAGTTACGAGGGTGTTAAAAGGTAAGAACATCAAAATTTTATTGAAGTTGCTTTCAACGTGAACGACCTGTACTGAGTACATTCACTCCGGGGTGAAAAATCGTTTTCCAACTCACAAAAGCTGAAAGAGCGTATTCATGCTGAGCAAAACGTTGGCGTCAATTGTGTATAATGAGTGGAGCCCACTTAATAGAAGCATATTCATTTGAGAAAATGTAGTTCGATATCTGAAGAAGGTCAAATGTCGATAACCTGTAATGATACTCTGGTTGTACGTTATAGTATAGACAACATAGTGATGGTTATTAATAGCGATACATAGGAATCCGCGCAAATTTCGTACTATAAACCAGATATTTATATGACCAAACTACTTCTAAGTTTTAGTGATACTTTAATTACGTTAATGGAATAAAGCAACCATGAAGAGCACAGGTTCTAATCAGTAGTACCATCATTTTGCTGGTCTCGCTAGGTCAGCGTCCCAGAATCTAGGGGTTCTCTTTCACCCGAGGAAATTATATCATCAGGAGCAGCTACTGCTTCTATACAAGGCCCCAATCAGACCATCGCCGGAGTACTGCTTGCATGTTTGGGGATGCGCCCCAAAGAACTCCCTTAAACTTCTGTACACACTCCAGAAACCGAGCAATACGTCTAGTGGGTGGCTGACCGCACAAACGAACTCCATAGTCTGAAAAATCGAAGAAGGGTGACTGACCTGTCCCTATTCTACAAATATTATCAAGACAGATGTTCGACCGAGCTGCCTGGCATAATAATTCCAAGCGAATACTGGAGGAGTTCATCGGGCGCATCCTCACCAGGTCGAGTTTACAACGCCTTGAACAAGCCTGTTCCAAAATTTGTTCTTTTGGAGAACCTCGTCGTTGTGGAGTGAGCTACCGGTTCCCGATGGTTATAATCTACAGCGTTAAAGGTGATGTGAATAGCCATTTATACTTGCGCAGTGGTTAGGAAACGTGATAGGATGTAAGCCTATGTAAGAAAAATACTACAGGATATTAATTTAAAGATATTCCGCTCAACCATGAACTCTCAAAAATGTTTAAGAACAAGCTCAATATGAGAATCTACAAGAACACCTCGTAAAATTCTGATTTCAATACAGACTATGTTCTTTTCCAGTCAATTTTAAACAATTATTTTTTATAGCAGAAGGGCTGAGTCAAACTGTTCGACCCATTCTCATTTACTTAGTGATTATAATCCTGGAAGGTTTATATAACCTGGACCTTGAAACTGTATATTTTCAAAAATAGGTGTCTAATGACATAACCTTGATTTTTTGTGAATAAAGAATGTTAGCTATTGATTTCATGAAAACATATACTTTCACGGAGAACAGGCGATATCGTTTATTAACGACGGTATCGCTTAGGAAATAAAGATTAGAGTAAGATTTTGGAGCTGTTAATCTTTTAAATGTCGATAAAAACATAGTGGGACTGCTGGAAAACCTTCAAACTATTTCTTTAAATAATTCCCTAAGTATCAAAAACTACTATCAATACACGTGCAATAGAGTCAACTAACCACTATTAACTCTAAGAATAAATATCACTAGTAATTAATTATTATCCATATTAAGATAGAATGAATTAGAGTATTCAAGCAAGCGTGGAAACTTGGAAAAGTTGGGATCTATACTATATTATTATTTATTTGAGCGCTCGCCCATCAGTAATGCTTGGCTCTGTGGATAGGGTATAGGGTAGGGCGCGTTGTTATATTTATGGATATGTTACCGTGAAAGACCGAAATTAGTGAATGTCGACATATACCGGTTAATGTCGACAGACACCAAATGTGTTGGTGAAAGACCGAACATTTATTAGTTTTATTAAAACATTCGGACCTTCACCGGTGTATATCGACAAGCGCACAAAGGCTTCGGTCGATGTCAGAAATGACAGGTTAGAAGTGGCTTTTTGCGATTTCTTCGGTTCCCTTCCGTGTGGGCTTGTTGTCAGCTTTACGCAAGGTTTCACTGACAGTGTGTGTGCATTCCTACTAATTTAATTTTAATATATATGAGTTAGGTGTTATAATTTGTGTTCAATAGCTAATACAGTAAATACTGATCAGTTTCTTGAAAAGTTACATACCCTAATTAAAAGTAAACGAGAAGACAATTGTATTTATTTTTCTCAAGAAAGGCACTCTAAAATCGTCTCTGAAGTAATTTCAAGTGAAAGTAAGTGCAGTACACCTTTGGACTATAGGCGTTTAAAACGTTTTGACATTTTGAAAGTTAGTGACGAACAAAAGTTGATTGTGCCATTAAAACCAGGAGAAATGAATATTCAATATTATTTTACAAATGAAGAGTTGTTTAATATACTTTCCGAAACTCACATACGAACAGGCCTTGGAGGAAGAATACGAATGCTTAAAGAATTGCAAGTTAAATACAAAAATATTACTTATGAAGTCATAATGTTGTATTTTATAAATAAATGATAACCTATAATGTTTAATTTTGTTTTCATTTGGAAAAAAATGTTTGTTTTGAACATACACCATGAGTGCATGATGAATGTTGACATTCGCCGGTGTAAGTTAGAAATAATTATTTTTGATCAATATATCGGACATACGCCAAGTAACTTGGTGAATGTTGATATTCACCGGTATATCTCGACATTCACCGGATTTCGGTCTTTCACAGTAACAGATACATATCTTAAAGCTTCATTATTTATATGCTGCCACTGATTCGATATCGGTTGTACGAAGTACTACCCCCCATCAAAATCTTATAGATGATAAAACGTCTTCTACCAAAACTTATTTTTTTTCAAATATCCTTTTACCATCCCCCAACCCACACTTTGAGAGACCCAAAGATTTTTTTAAAAATTATTAGGACCATCTGAAACGTACAAAAACGAAGTATGAGTGCTTTTTTATTTCTTGCTTTAAGACGATAATTACGCTGACCCAAACCACCGATTTCCATAAACTACAAAGCTTATTCGTCCTTGTCAGACTAGTAGCCTATCGTTAAAGTTTCATCAAAACGCAAAAACTAGTTTCCGAGTTATAGGTATAGGGGCCAACGATTACCGGACAGATAGGCTGATGGAAATGAGTGACCATGTGTATGTCATAAAACATCAAGCAAATACATTGCAAGTCGGCCTTTCACGTTCTCTTTACGTCTAATGTGCTAAGGCAGAATAATCCGCTCTGGCATTAGGAGCAACAGCGTACAGTGCGGAACTAAAGTAGTACTGTACACGTATTAATGTTTTTTTAGCGGGTTCTGATAAAGTGACGAGATTAAGCGAGTAACAAATTTGCCACTGTTTTGTTTTTTGTAGATGTTGTGTATAGCTTCGTGTGATAGGGTTTGATATTCAGTATAACGTTTTTCAGAGACTAGTCAACACAATAGGAATGCAATATGATTAAAAAACATTTTTTATAGTTAACCAGTCACAAAGGCAAAAAACCTATACAAAGACAGAAAGCATATTCTTGTCCCACAGCATATTCCTCCCAAAATACTGCTGTTACTGAAACCGCAATAGACCGAGTGAGAGTAACAAAGAAATCACATGCATTTTTGTCATGTAGATATTAAACATCGAAGAAACCTATTACCGAAATCAAATTCGAGAACACA